>CAJOBZ010000012.1:5740000-6150013 GCA_905332375.1 Pieris macdunnoughi | reverse complement strand
TCTTTCAGCTCAGCACCCGTAACACTCTCACTTGAGCTCCAGCACTAAGGCTGTGTCAGGGACTGCGCCTGATTTGTGTTCATTCAGGTCCGCACCCATAACACTCTCAAAAGAGCTCCAGCACTAAGGCTGTGTCAGGGTCTGCGCCTGATTTGTGTTGTTTCAGGTCTGATCCCATAACACTCTCAAAAGAGCTCCAGCACTATGGCTGTGTCAGGGACTGCGCCACAGTTTGTGTTCTTTCAGGTCTGCGCCCAAAACACTCTCAAAAGAGCTCCAGCACTATAGCTGTGTCAGGGAGCGCCTGATTTGTGTTCTTTCAACACATCTTTCAGCTCAGCACCCGTAACACTCTCAAAAGAGCTCCAGCACTAAGGCTGTGTCAGGGACTGCGCCTGATTTGTGTTCATTCAGGTCCGCACCCATAACACTCTCAAAAGAGCTCCAGCCTAAGGCTGTGTCGGGGGTCTGCTGCGCCTGTTTGTGTTTTCAGGTCTGGATCAGGTAACACTCTCAAAAGAGCTCCAGCACTATGGCTGTGTCAGGGACTGCGCCTGATTTGTGTTCTTTCAGGTCTGCGCCCAAAACACTCTCAAAAGAGCTCCAGCACTATGGCTGTGTCAGGGAGCGCCTGATTTGTGTTCTTTCAGGTCTGCACCCATAACACTCTCAAAAGAGCTCCAGCACTAAGGCTGTGTCAGGGACTGCGCTTGATTTGTGTTAATTCAGGTCCGCACCCATAACACTCTCAAAAGAGCTCCAGCACTAAGGCTATGTCAGGGACTGCGCTGATTTGTGTTCCCCCCCCTCTTTCAGGTCTGCGCCCATAACACTCTCAAAAGGAAGCTCCAGCACTAAAGGCTTATGTCCAAGTCTGCGCCTGATTTGTGTTCTTTCAGGTCTGATCCCACAACACTCTCAAAAGAGCTCCAGCACGAAGGCTGTGTCAGGGTCTGCGCCTGATTTGTGTTCTTTCAGGTCCGATCCCATAACACTCTCAAAAGAGCTCCAGCACTATGGCTGTGTCAGGGACTGCGCCTGTTTTGTGTTCTTTCAGATCTGATCCCATAACACTCTCAAGAAGGGCTCCAGCACTAAGGCTATGTCAGGGACTGCGCCTGATTGGTGTTCTTTCAGGTTTGCACCCATAACACTCTCAAACGCCCTCCACCACTAAGGCTGTGTGAGGGACTGCGCCTGGTTTGTGTTCTTTCAGGTTTGCACCCATAACACTCTCAAAAGAGCTCCAGCACTATGGCTGTGTCAGGGACTGCGCCTGATTTGTGTTCTTTCAGGTCTGCACCCATAACACTCTCAAAAGAGCTCCAGCACTAAGGCTATGTCAGGGACTGCGCCTGATTTGTGTTCATTCAGGTCCGCACCCATAACACTCTCAAAAGAGCTCCAGCACTAAGGCTGTGTCAGGGTCTGCGCTGATTTGTGTTCGGGGGGTTTTTTGAGGTCTGATCCCATAACACTCTCAAAAGAGCTCCAGCACTAAGGCTATGTCAGGGACTGCGCCTGATTTGTGTTCTTTCAGGTTTGCACCCATAACACTCTCAAAAGAGCTCCAGCACTATGGCTGTGTCAGGGACTGCGCCTGATTTGTGTTCTTTCAGGTCTGCACCCATAACACTCTCAAAAGAGCTCCAGCACTAAGGCTATGTCAGGGACTGCGCCTGATTTGTGTTCATTCAGGTCCGCACCCATAACACTCTCAAAAGAGCTCCAGCACTAAGGCTGTGTCAGGGTCTGCGCCTGATTTGTGTTCTTAGGGGGCAGGTCTGATCGCACTACACTCTCAAAAGAGCTCCAGCACTATGGCTGTGTCCCGGGGACTGCGCCTGTTTGTGATTCTTCCAGGTCTGCGCCCAAAGCCTCTCAAAAGAGCCCCAGCACTATGGCTGTGTCTGAGACGCACCTGATTTGTGTTCTTTCAGCATCTTTCCCAGCTCCAGCACCGTAACACTCTTAAAAGCGCTCCAGCACTAAGGCTGTGTCAGGAATTTTGCATGATTGGTATTCATTCAGGTCCGCACCCATAACACTCTCAAAAGAGCTCCAGCACTAAGGCTGTGTCGGGGTCTGCGCCTGATTTGTGTTGTTTCAGGTCTGCATCCATAACACCCCCAAATGAGCTCTAGCACTATGGCTGTGTCAGGGGACTGCGCCTGGTTGGTGTTCTTTCAGGTCTGCGCTGAGAGCCTTACTCTCAAAAGAGCTCCAGCACTAAGGCTGTGTCAGGGACTGCGGCTGATTTGTGTTCGGGGGGGGGTTTCAGGTCTGCACCCATAACACTCTCAAAAGAGCTCCAGCACTAAGGCTGTGTCAGGGACTGCGCTTGATTTGTGTTAATTCAGGTCTGCACCCATAACACTCTCAAAAGAGCTCCAGCACTAAGGCTATGTCAGGGACTGCGCCTGATTTGTGTTCTTTCAGGTTTGCACCCATAACACTCTCAAAAGAGCTCCAGCACTAAGGCTGTGTCAGGGACTGCGCCTGATTTGTGTTCTTTCAGGTCTGCACCCATAACACTCTCAAAAGAGCTTCAGCACTATGGCTGTGTCAGGGACTGCGCCTGATTTGTGTTCTTTCAGGTCTGCACCCATAACACTCTCAAAAGAGCTCCAGCACTAAGGCTGTGTCATGGACTGCGCCTGATTTGTGTTCATTCAGGTCCGCACCCATAACACTCTCAAAAGAGCTCCAGCACTAAGGCTATGTCAGGGACTGCGCCTGATTTGTGTTCTTTCAGGTCTGCATCCCATAACACTCTCAAAAGAGCTCCAGCACTATGGCTGTGTCAGGGACTGCGCCTGATTTGTGTTCTTTCAGGTCTGCACCCATAACACTCTCAAAAGAGCTCCAGCACTATGGCTGTGTCAGGGACTGCGCCTGATTTGTGTTCTTTCAGGTCAGCACCCATAACACTCTCAAAAGAGCTCCAGCACTAAGGCTGTGTCAGGGACTGCGCCTGATTTGTGTTCTTTCAGGTCTGCACCCGTAACACTCTCAAAAGAGCTCCAGCACTATGGCTGTGTCAGGGACTGCGCCTGATTTGTGTTCTTTCAGGTCTGCACCCATAACACTCTCAAAAGAGCTCCAGCACTATGGCTGTGTCAGGGACTGCGCCTGATTTGTGTTCTTTCAGGTCTGCACCCATAACACTCTCAAAAGAGCTCCAGCACTAAGGCTGTGTCAGGGACTGCGCCTGATTTTGTGTTATTTCAGGTCAGCACCCATAACACTCTCAAAAGAGCTCCAGCACTAAGGCTGTGTCAGGGACTGCGCCTGATTTGTGTTCTTTCAGGTCTGCACCCATAACACTCTCAAAGAGCTCCAGCACTAAGGCTGTGTCAGGGACTGCGCCTGATTTGTGTTCTTTCAGGTCTGCACCCATAACACTCTCAAAAGAGCTCCAGCACTAAGGCTGTGTCAGGGACTGCGCCTGATTTGTGTTCTTTCAGGTCCGCACCCATAACACTCTCAAAAGAGCTCCAGCACTATGGCTGTGTCAGGGACTGCGCCTGATTTGTGTTCTTTCAAGGTCTGCACCCATAACACTCTCAAAAGAGCTCCAGCACTAAGGCTGTGTCAGGGACTGCGCCTGATTTGTGTTCTTTCAGGTCTGCACCCATAACACTCTCAAAAGAGCTCCAGCACTATGGCTGTGTCAGGGACTGCGCCTGATTTGTGTTCTTTCAGGTCTGCACCCATAACACTCTCAAAAGAGCTCCAGCACTAAGGCTGTGTCCAGGGACTGCGCCTGATTTGTGTTCTTTCAGGTCTGCACCCATAACACTCTCAAAAGAGCTCCAGCACTAAGGCTGTGTCAGGGACTGCGCCTGATTTGTGTTCTTTCAGGTCTGATCCCATAACACTCTCAAAAGAGCTCCAGCACTATGGCTGTGTCAGGGACTGCGCCTGATTTGTGTTCTTTCAGGTCTGCACCCATAACACTCTCAAAAGAGCTCCAGCACTATGGCTGTGTCAGGGACTGCGCCTGATTTGTGTTCTTTCAAAGGTCTGCACCCCGTAACACTCTCAAAAGAGCTCCAGCACTAAGGCTGTGTCAGGGACTGCGCCTGATTTGTGTTCTTTCAGGTCTGCACCCATAACACTCTCAAAAGAGCTCCAGCACTAAGGCTGTGTCAGGGTCTGCGCCTGATTTGTGTTCTTTCAGGTCTGCACCCATAACACTCTCAAAAGAGCCCCAGCACTATGGCTGTGTCAGGGACTGCGCCTGATTTGTGTTCTTTCAGGTCTGCGCCCATAACACTCTCAAAAGAGCTCCAGCACTATGGCTGTGTCAGGGACTGCGCCTGATTTGTGTTCTTTCAGGTCTGCACCCATAACACTCTCAAAAGAGCTCCAGCACTAAGGCTGTGTCAGGGACTGCGCCTGATTTGTGTTCTTTCAGGTCCGCACCCATAACACTCTCAAAAGAGCTCCAGCACTAAGGCTGTGTCAGGGACTGCGCCTGATTTGTGTTCTTTCAGGTCTGCACCCATAACACTCTCAAAAGAGCTCCAGCACTAAGGCTGTGTCAGGGTCTGCGCCTGATTTGTGTTCTTTCAGGTCTGCACCCATAACACTCTCAAAAGAGCTCCAGCACTAAGGCTGTGTCAGGGTCTGCGCCTGATTTGTGTTCTTTCAGGTCCGTGCCCATAACACTCTCAAAAGAGCTCCAGCACTATGGCTGTGTCAGGGACTGCGCCTGATTTGTGTTCTTTCAGGTCTGCACCCATAACACTCTCAAAAGAGCTCCAGCACTAAGGCTATGTCAGGGACTGCGCCTGATTTGTGTTCTTTCAGGTCTGCACCCATAACACTCTCAAAAGAGCTCCAGCACTATGGCTGTGTCAGGGACTGCGCCTGATTTGTGTTCTTTCAGGTCTGCACCCATAACACTCTCAAAAGAGCTCCAGCACTAAGGCTATGTCAGGGACTGCGCCTGATTTGTGTTCTTTCAGGTCCGCACCCATAACACTCTCAAAAGAGCTCCAGCACTAAGGCTGTGTCAGGGTCTGCGCCTGATTTGTGTTCTTTCAGGTCTGATCCCATAACACTCTCAAAAGAGCTCCAGCACTATGGCTGTGTCAGGGACTGCGCCTGATTTGTGTTCTTTCAGGTCTGCACCCATAACACTCTCAAAAGAGCTCCAGCACTAAGGCTGTGTCAGGGACTGCGCCTGATTTGTGTTCTTTCAACACATCTTTCAGCTCAGCACCCATAACACTCTCAAAAGAGCTCCAGCACTAAGGCTGTGTCAGGGACTGCGCCTGATTTGTGTTCTTTCAGGTCTGCACCCATAACACTCTCAAAAGAGCTCCAGCACTAAGGCTGTGTCAGGGTCTGCGCCTGATTTGTGTTGTTTCAGGTCTGAACCCATAACACTCTCAAAAGAGCTCCAGCACTATGGCTGTGTCAGGGACTGCGCCTGATTTGTGTTCTTTCAGGTCTGCACCCAAAACACTCTCAAAAGAGCTCCAGCACTATGGCTGTGTCAGGGACTGCGCCTGATTTGTGTTCTTTCAGGTCTGCACCCATAACACTCTCAAAAGAGCTCCAGCACTAAGGCTGTGTCAGGGACTGCGCCTGATTTGTGTTAATTCAGGTCCGCACCCATAACACTCTCAAAAGAGCTCCAGCACTAAGGCTATGTCAGGGACTGCGCCTGATTTGTGTTCTTTCAGGTCTGCACCCATAACACTCTCAAAAGAGCTCCAGCACTAAGGCTGTGTCAGGGACTGCGCCTGATTTGTGTTCTTTCAGGTCTGCACCCATAACACTCTCAAAAGAGCTCCAGCACTAAGGCTGTGTCAGGGACTGCGCCTGATTTGTGTTCTTTCAGGTCCGACCCATAACACTCTCAAAAGAGCTCCAGCACTATGGCTGTGTCAGGGACTGCGCCTGATTTGTGTTCTTTCAGGTCTGCACCCATAACACTCTCAAAAGAGCTCCAGCACTAAGGCTGTGTCAGGGACTGCGCCTGATTTGTGTTCTTTCAGGTCTGCACCCATAACACTCTCAAAAGAGCTCCAGCACTAAGGCTGTGTCAGGGACTGCGCCTGATTTGTGTTCTTTCAGGTCTGCACCCATAACACTCTCAAAAGAGCTCCAGCACTATGGCTGTGTCAGGGACTGCGCCTGATTTTTGTTCTTTCAGGTCTGCACCCATAACACTCTCAAAGAGCTCCAGCACTAAGGCTGTGTCAGGGACTGCGCCTGATTTGTGTTCTTTCAGGTCTGCACCCATAACACTCTCAAAAGAGCTCCAGCACTATGGCTGTGTCAGGGACTGCGCCTGATTTGTGTTCTTTCAGGTCTGCACCCATAACACTCTCAAAAGAGCTCCAGCACTATGGCTGTGTCAGGGACTGCGCCTGATTTGTGTTCTTTCAGGTCTGCACCCATAACACTCTCAAAAGAGCTCCAGCACTAAGGCTGTGTCAGGGACTGCGCCTGATTTGTGTTCTTTTCAGGTCTGCACCCATAACACTCTCAAAAGAGCTCCAGCACTAAGGCTGTGTCAGGGACTGCGCCTGATTTGTGTTCTTTCAGGTCTGCACCCATAACACTCTCAAAAGAGCTCCAGCACTAAGGCTATGTCAGGGACTGCGCCTGATTTGTGTTCTTTCAGGTCTGCACCCATAACACTCTCAAAAGAGCTCCAGCACTAAGGCTGTGTCAGGGACTGCGCCTGATTTGTGTTCTTTCAGGTCTGCACCCATAACACTCTCAAAAGAGCTCCAGCACTATGGCTGTGTCAGGGACTGCGCCTGATTTGTGTTCTTTCAGGTCTGCACCCATAACACTCTCAAAAGAGCTCCAGCACTAAGGCTGTGTCAGGGACTGCGCCTGATTTGTGTTCTTTCAGGTCTGCACCCATAACACTCTCAAAAGAGCTCCAGCACTAAGGCTGTGTCAGGGACTGCGCCTGATTTGTGTTCTTTCAGGTCTGCACCCATAACACTCTCAAAAGAGCTCCAGCACTAAGGCTGTGTCAGGGACTGCGCCTGATTTGTGTTCTTTCAGGTCTGCACCCATAACACTCTCAAAAGAGCTCCAGCACTATGGCTGTGTCAGGGACTGCGCCTGATTTGTGTTCTTTCAGGTCTGCACCCATAACACTCTCAAAAGAGCTCCAGCACTATGGCTGTGTCAGGGACTGCGCCTGATTTGTGTTCTTTCAGGTCTGCACCCATAACACTCTCAAAAGGAGCTCCAGCACTATGGCTGTGTCAGGGACTGCGCCTGATTTGTGTTCTTTCAGGTCTGCCCCCATAACACTCTCAAAAGAGCTCCAGCACTAAGGCTGTGTCAGGGACTGCGCCTGATTTGTGTTCTTTCAGGTCTGCACCCATAACACTCTCAAAAGAGCTCCAGCACTAAGGCTGTGTCAGGGACTGCGCCTGATTTGTGTTCTTTCAGGTCTGCACCCCATAACACTCTCAAAAGAGCTCCAGCACTAAGGCTGTGTCAGGGACTGCGCCTGATTTGTGTTCTTTCAGGTCAGCACCCATAACACTCTCAAAAGAGCTCCAGCACTATGGCTGTGTCAGGGACTGCGCCTGATTTGTGTTCTTTCAGGTCTGCACCCATAACACTCTCAAAAGAGCTCCAGCACTAAGGCTGTGTCAGGGACTGCGCCTGATTTGTGTTCTTTCAGGTCTGCACCCATAACACTCTCAAAAGAGCTCCAGCACTAAGGCTGTGTCAGGGACTGCGCCTGATTTGTGTTCTTTCAGGTCTGCACCCATAACACTCTCAAAAGAGCTCCAGCACTATGGCTGTGTCAGGGACTGCGCCTGATTTGTGTTCTTTCAGGTCTGCACCCATAACACTCTCAAAAGAGCTCCAGCACTAAGGCTGTGTCAGGGACTGCGCCTGATTTGTGTTCATTCAGGTCTGCACCCACATTTCAGGCGCAACACTCTCAAAAGAGCTCCAGCACTAAGGCTGTGTCAGGGACTGCGCCTGATTTGTGTTGTTTCAGGTCTGCACCCATAACACTCTCAAAAGAGCTCCAGCACTAAGGCTGTGTCAGGGTCTGCGCCTGATTTGTGTTCTTTCAGGTCTGATCCCATAACACTCTCAAAAGAGCTCCAGCACTATGGCTGTGTCAGGGACTGCGCCTGATTTGTGTTCTTTCAGGTCTGCACCCATAACACTCTCAAAAGAGCTCCAGCACTAAGGCTGTGTCAGGGACTGCGCCTGATTTGTGTTCTTTCAGGTCTGCACCCATAACACTCTCAAAAGAGCTCCAGCACTAAGGCTGTGTCAGGGACTGCGCCTGATTTGTGTTCTTTCAGGTCTGCACCCATAACACTCTCAAAAGAGCTCCAGCACTAAGGCTGTGTCAGGGACTGCGCCTGATTTGTGTTCTTTCAGGTCTGCACCCATAACACTCTCAAAAGAGCTCCAGCACTATGGCTGTGTCAGGGACTGCGCCTGATTTGTGTTCTTTCAGGTCTGCACCCATAACACTCTCAAAAGAGCTCCAGCACTAAGGCTGTGTCAGGGACTGCGCCTGATTTGTGTTCTTTCAGGTCTGCACCCATAACACTCTCAAAAGAGCTCCAGAACTAAGGCTGTGTCAGGGACTGCGCCTGATTTGTGTTCTTTCAGGTCTGCACCCATAACACTCTCAAAAGAGCTCCAGCACTAAGGCTGTGTCAGGGTCTGCGCCTGATTTGTGTTCTTTCAGGTCTGATCCCATAACACTCTCAAAAGAGCTCCAGCACTATGGCTGTGTCAGGGACTGCGCCTGATTTGTGTTCTTTCAGGTCTGCGCCCATAACACTCTCAAAAGAGCTCCAGCACTATGGCTGTGTCAGGGACTGCGCCTGATTTGTGTTCTTTCAGGTCTGCACCCATAACACTCTCAAAAGAGCTCCAGCACTAAGGCTGTGTCAGGGACTGCGCCTGATTTGTGTTCTTTCAGGTCTGCACCCATAACACTCTCAAAAGAGCTCCAGCACTAAGGCTGTGTCAGGGACTGCGCCTGATTTGTGTTCTTTCAGGTCTGAACCCATAACACTCTCAAAAGAGCTCCAGCACTATGGCTGTGTCAGGGACTGCGCCTGATTTGTGTTCTTTCAGGTCTGCACCCATAACACTCTCAAAAGAGCTCCAGCACTATGGCTGTGTCAGGGACTGCGCCTGATTTGTGTTCTTTCAGGTCTGCACCCATAACACTCTCAAAAGAGCTCCAGCACTAAGGCTGTGTCAGGGACTGCGCCTGATTTGTGTTATTTCAGGTCTGCACCCATAACACTCTCAAAAGAGCTCCAGCACTAAGGCTGTGTCAGGGACTGCGCCTGATTTGTGTTCTTTCAGGTCTGCACCCATAACACTCTCAAAAGAGCTCCAGCACTAAGGCTGTGTCAGGGTCTGCGCCTGATTTGTGTTCTTTCAGGTCTGCACCCATAACACTCTCAAAAGAGCTCCAGCACTAAGGCTGTGTCAGGGTCTGCGCCTGATTTGTGTTCTTTCAGGTCCGCACCCATAACACTCTCAAAAGAGCTCCAGCACTATGGCTGTGTCAGGGACTGCGCCTGATTTGTGTTCTTTCAGGTCTGCACCCATAACACTCTCAAAAGAGCTCCAGCACTAATAAGGCTATGTCAGGGACTGCGCCTGATTTGTGTTCTTTCAGGTCTGCACCCATAACACTCTCAAAAGAGCTCCAGCACTAAGGCTGTGTCAGGGTCTGCGCCTGATTTGTGTTCTTTCAGGTCTGCACCCATAACACTCTCAAAGAGCTCCAGCACTATGGCTGTGTCAGGGACTGCGCCTGATTTGTGTTCTTTCAGGTCTGCACCCATAACACTCTCAAAAGAGCTCCAGCACTATGGCTGTGTCAGGGACTGCGCCTGATTTGTGTTCTTTCAGGTCTGCACCCATAACACTCTCAAAAGAGCTCCAGCACTAAGGCTGTGTCAGGGTCTGCGCCTGATTTGTGTTGTTTCAGGTCTGCACCCATAACACTCTCAAAAGAGCTCCAGCACTAAGGCTGTGTCAGGGACTGCGCCTGATTTGTGTTCTTTCAGGTTTGCACCCATAACACTCTCAAAAGAGCTCCAGCACTAAGGCTGTGTCAGGGACTGCGCCTGATTTGTGTTCTTTCAGGTCTGCACCCATAACACTCTCAAAAGAGCTCCAGCACTAAGGCTGTGTCAGGGACTGCGCCTGATTTGTGTTCTTTCAGGTCTGAACCCATAACACTCTCAAAAGAGCTCCAGCACTATGGCTGTGTCAGGGACTGCGCCTGATTTGTGTTCTTTCAGGTCTGCACCCATAACACTCTCAAAAGAGCTCCAGCACTAAGGCTGTGTCAGGGACTGCGCCTGATTTGTGTTATTTCAGGTCTGCACCCATAACACTCTCAAAAGAGCTCCAGCACTAAGGCTATGTCAGGGACTGCGCCTGATTTGTGTTCTTTCAGGTCTGCACCCATAACACTCTCAAAAGAGCTCCAGCACTAAGGCTGTGTCAGGGACTGCGCCTGATTTGTGTTCTTTCAGGTTTGCACCCATAACACTCTCAAAAGAGCTCCAGCACTAAGGCTGTGTCAGGGTCTGCGCCTGATTTGTGTTATTTCAGGTCTGCACCCATAACACTCTCAAAAGAGCTCCAGCACTAAGGCTGTGTCAGGGACTGCGCCTGATTTGTGTTCTTTCAGGTCTTGCACCCATAACACTCTCAAAAGAGCTCCAGCACTAAGGCTGTGTCAGGGACTGCGCCTGATTTGTGTTCTTTCAGGTCTGCACCCATAACACTCTCAAAAGAGCTCCAGCACTAAGGCTATGTCAGGGACTGCGCCTGATTTGTGTTCTTTCAGGTCTGCACCCATAACACTCTCAAAAGAGCTCCAGCACTATGGCTGTGTCAGGGACTGCGCCTGATTTGTGTTCTTTCAGGTCCGCACCCATAACACTCTCAAAAGAGCTCCAGCACTATGGCTGTGTCAGGGACTGCGCCTGATTTGTGTTCTTTCAGGTCCGCACCCATAACACTCTCAAAAGAGCTCCAGCACTAAGGCTGTGTCAGGGACTGCGCCTGATTTGTGTTCTTTCAGGTCTGCACCCATAACACTCTCAAAAGAGCTCCAGCACTAAGGCTGTGTCAGGGACTGCGCCTGATTTGTGTTCTTTCAGGTCTGCACCCATAACACTCTCAAAAGAGCTCCAGCACTAAGGCTGTGTCAGGGGCTGCGCCTGATTTGTTTTTTTTTTAGGTCTGTACCCATAACACTCTCAAAGAGCTCCAGCACTAAGGCTAGTGTCAGGGTCTGCGCCTGATTTGTGTTCTTTCAGGTCTGCACCCATAACACTCTCAAAAGAGCTCCAGCACTAAGGCTGTGTCAGGGACTGCGCCTGATTTGTGTTCTTTCAGGTCTGCACCCATAACACTCTCAAAAGAGCTCCAGCACTAAGGCTGTGTCAGGGACTGCGCCTGATTTGTGTTCTTTCAGGTCTGCACCCATAACACTCTCAAAAGAGCTCCAGCACTAAGGCTGTGTCAGGGTCTGCGCCTGATTTGTGTTCTTTCAGGTCTGCACCCATAACACTCTCAAAAGAGCTCCAGCACTAAGGCTGTGTCAGGGACTGCGCCTGATTTGTGTTCTTTCAGGTCTGCACCCATAACACTCTCAAAAGAGCTCCAGCACTAAGGCTGTGTCAGGGACTGCGCCTGATTTGTGTTCTTTCAGGTCTGCACCCATAACACTCTCAAAAGAGCTCCAGCACTAAGGCTGTGTCAGGGACTGCGCCTGATTTGTGTTCTTTCAGGTCTGCACCCATAACACTCTCAAAAGAGCTCCAGCACTAAGGCTGTGTCAGGGACTGCGCCTGATTTGTGTTCTTTCAGGTCTGCACCCATAACACTCTCAAAAGAGCTCCAGCACTAAGGCTGTGTCAGGGACTGCGCCTGATTTGTGTTCTTTCAGGTCTGCACCCATAACACTCTCAAAAGAGCTCCAGCACTAAGGCTGTGTCAGGGACTGCGCCTGATTTGTGTTCTTTCAGGTCTGCACCCATAACACTCTCAAAAGAGCTCCAGCACTAAGGCTGTGTCAGGGTCTGCGCCTGATTTGTGTTCTTTCAGGTCCGCACCCATAACACTCTCAAAAGAGCTCCAGCACTAAGGCTGTGTCAGGGTCTGCGCCTGATTTGTGTTCTTTCAGGTCTGCACCCATAACACTCTCAAAAGAGCTCCAGCACTATGGCTGTGTCAGGGACTGCGCCTGATTTGTGTTCTTTCAGGTCTGCACCCATAACACTCTCAAAAGAGCTCCAGCACTAAGGCTGTGTCAGGGACTGCGCCTGATTTGTGTTCTTTCAGGTCCGCACCCATAACACTCTCAAAAGAGCTCCAGCACTAAGGCTGTGTCAGGGACTGCGCCTGATTTGTGTTCTTTCAGGTCTGCACCCATAACACTCTCAAAAGAGCTCCAGCACTAAGGCTGTGTCAGGGACTGCGCCTGATTTGTGTTCTTTCAGGTCTGCACCCATAACACTCTCAAAAGAGCTCCAGCACTAAGGCTGTGTCAGGGACTGCGCCTGATTTGTGTTCTTTCAGGTCTGCACCCATAACACTCTCAAAAGAGCTCCAGCACTAAGGCTGTGTCAGGGACTGCGCCTGATTTGTGGTTTTTTGGGGTTTTTCCCCCTTGGTGGCCTGATTTGTGTTCTTTCAGGTCCGCACCCATAACACTCTCAAAAGAGCTCCAGCACTAAGGCTGTGTCAGGGACTGCGCCTGATTTGTGTTCTTTCAGGTCTGCACCCATAACACTCTCAAAAGAGCTCCAGCACTAAGGCTGTGTCAGGGACTGCGCCTGATTTGTGTTCTTTCAGGTCTGCACCCATAACACTCTCAAAAGAGCTCCAGCACTAAGGCTGTGTCAGGGACTGCGCCTGATTTGTGTTCTTTCAGGTCTGCACCCATAACACTCTCAAAAGAGCTCCAGCACTATGGCTGTGTCAGGGACTGCGCCTGATTTGTGTTCTTTCAGGTCTGCACCCATAACACTCTCAAAAGAGCTCCAGCACTAAGGCTGTGTCAGGGACTGCGCCTGATTTGTGTTCTTTCAGGTCTGCACCCATAACACTCTCAAAAGAGCTCCAGCACTAAGGCTGTGTCAGGGACTGCGCCTGATTTGTGTTCTTTCAGGTCTGCACCCATAACACTCTCAAAAGAGCTCCAGCACTAAGGCTGTGTCAGGGACTGCGCCTGATTTGTGTTCTTTCAGGTCTGCACCCATAACACTCTCAAAAGAGCTCCAGCACTAAGGCTGTGTCAGGGACTGCGCCTGATTTGTGTTCTTTCAGGTCTGCACCCATAACACTCTCAAAAGAGCTCCAGCACTAAGGCTGTGTCAGGGACTGCGCCTGATTTGTGTTCTTTCAGGTCTGCACCCATAACACTCTCAAAAGAGCTCCAGCACTAAGGCTGTGTCAGGGACTGCGCCTGATTTGTGTTCTTTCAGGTCTGCACCCATAACACTCTCAAAAGAGCTCCAGCACTAAGGCTGTGTCAGGGACTGCGCCTGATTTGTGTTCTTTCAGGTCTGCACCCATAACACTCTCAAAAGAGCTCCAGCACTAAGGCTGTGTCAGGGACTGCGCCTGATTTGTGTTCTTTCAGGTCTGCACCCATAACACTCTCAAAAGAGCTCCAGCACTAAGGCTGTGTCAGGGACTGCGCCTGATTTGTGTTCTTTCAGGTCTGCACCCATAACACTCTCAAAAGAGCTCCAGCACTAAGGCTGTGTCAGGGACTGCGCCTGATTTGTGTTCTTTCAGGTCTGCACCCATAACACTCTCAAAAGAGCTCCAGCACTAAGGCTGTGTCAGGGACTGCGCCTGATTTGTGTTCTTTCAGGTCTGCACCCATAACACTCTCAAAAGAGCTCCAGCACTAAGGCTGTGTCAGGGACTGCGCCTGATTTGTGTTCTTTCAGGTCTGCACCCATAACACTCTCAAAAGAGCTCCAGCACTAAGGCTGTGTCAGGGACTGCGCCTGATTTGTGTTCTTTCAGGTCTGCACCCATAACACTCTCAAAAGAGCTCCAGCACTAAGGCTGTGTCAGGGACTGCGCCTGATTTGTGTTCTTTCAGGTCTGCACCCATAACACTCTCAAAAGAGCTCCAGCACTAAGGCTGTGTCAGGGACTGCGCCTGATTTGTGTTCTTTCAGGTCTGCACCCATAACACTCTCAAAAGAGCTCCAGCACTAAGGCTGTGTCAGGGACTGCGCCTGATTTGTGTTCTTTCAGGTCTGCACCCATAACACTCTCAAAAGAGCTCCAGCACTAAGGCTGTGTCAGGGACTGCGCCTGATTTGTGTTCTTTCAGGTCTGCACCCATAACACTCTCAAAAGAGCTCCAGCACTAAGGCTGTGTCAGGGTCTGCGCCTGATTTGTGTTCTTTCAGGTCTGCACCCATAACACTCTCAAAAGAGCTCCAGCACTAAGGCTGTGTCAGGGACTGCGCCTGATTTGTGTTCTTTCAGGTCTGCACCCATAACACTCTCAAAAGAGCTCCAGCACTAAGGCTGTGTCAGGGACTGCGCCTGATTTGTGTTCTTTCAGGTCTGCACCCATAACACTCTCAAAAGAGCTCCAGCACTAAGGCTGTGTCAGGGTCTGCGCCTGATTTGTGTTCTTTCAGGTCTGCACCCATAACACTCTCAAAAGAGCTCCAGCACTAAGGCTGTGTCAGGGACTGCGCCTGATTTGTGTTCTTTCAGGTCTGCACCCATAACACTCTCAAAAGAGCTCCAGCACTAAGGCTGTGTCAGGGACTGCGCCTGATTTGTGTTCTTTCAGGTCTGCACCCATAACACTCTCAAAAGAGCTCCAGCACTAAGGCTGTGTCAGGGACTGCGCCTGATTTGTGTTCTTTCAGGTCTGCACCCATAACACTCTCAAAAGAGCTCCAGCACTAAGGCTGTGTCAGGGACTGCGCCTGATTTGTGTTCTTTCAGGTCTGCACCCATAACACTCTCAAAAGAGCTCCAGCACTAAGGCTGTGTCAGGGACTGCGCCTGATTTGTGTTCTTTCAGGTCTGCACCCATAACACTCTCAAAAGAGCTCCAGCACTAAGGCTGTGTCAGGGACTGCGCCTGATTTGTGTTCTTTCAGGTCTGCACCCATAACACTCTCAAAAGAGCTCCAGCACTAAGGCTGTGTCAGGGACTGCGCCTGATTTGTGTTCTTTCAGGTCTGCACCCATAACACTCTCAAAAGAGCTCCAGCACTAAGGCTGTGTCAGGGACTGCGCCTGATTTGTGTTCTTTCAGGTCTGCACCCATAACACTCTCAAAAGAGCTCCAGCACTAAGGCTGTGTCAGGGACTGCGCCTGATTTGTGTTCTTTCAGGTCTGCACCCATAACACTCTCAAAAGAGCTCCAGCACTAAGGCTGTGTCAGGGACTGCGCCTGATTTGTGTTCTTTCAAGTCTTTCAGGTCAGCACCCATAACACTCTCAAAAGAGCTCCAGCACTAAGGCTGTGTCAGGGACTGCGCCTGATTTGTGTTCTTTCAGGTCTGCACCCATAACACTCTCAAAAGAGCTCCAGCACTAAGGCTGTGTCAGGGACTGCGCCTGATTTGTGTTCTTTCAGGTCTGCACCCATAACACTCTCAAAAGAGCTCCAGCACTATGGCTGTGTCAGGGACTGCGCCTGATTTGTGTTCTTTCAGGTCTGCACCCATAACACTCTCAAAAGAGCTCCAGCACTAAGGCTGTGTCAGGGACTGCGCCTGATTTGTGTTCTTTCAGGTCTGCACCCATAACACTCTCAAAAGAGCTCCAGCACTAAGGCTGTGTCAGGGACTGCGCCTGATTTGTGTTCTTTCAGGTCTGCACCCATAACACTCTCAAAAGAGCTCCAGCACTAAGGCTGTGTCAGGGACTGCGCCTGATTTGTGTTCTTTCAGGTCTGCACCCATAACACTCTCAAAAGAGCTCCAGCACTAAGGCTGTGTCAGGGACTGCGCCTGATTTGTGTTCTTTCAGGTCTGCCCATAACACTCTCAAAAGAGCTCCAGCACTAAGGCTGTGTCAGGGACTGCGCCTGATTTGTGTTCTTTCAGGTCTGCACCCATAACACTCTCAAAAGAGCTCCAGCACTAAGGCTGTGTCAGGGACTGCGCCTGATTTGTGTTCTTTCAGGTCTGCACCCATAACACTCTCAAAAGAGCTCCAGCACTAAGGCTGTGTCAGGGACTGCGCCTGATTTGTGTTCTTTCAGGTCTGCACCCATAACACTCTCAAAAGAGCTCCAGCACTAAGGCTGTGTCAGGGACTGCGCCTGATTTGTGTTCTTTCAGGTCTGCACCCATAACACTCTCAAAAGAGCTCCAGCACTAAGGCTGTGTCAGGGACTGCGCCTGATTTGTGTTCTTTCAGGTCCGCACCCATAACACTCTCAAAAGAGCTCCAGCACTAAGGCTGTGTCAGGGACTGCGCCTGATTTGTGTTCTTTCAGGTCTGCACCCATAACACTCTCAAAAGAGCTCCAGCACTAAGGCTGTGTCAGGGACTGCGCCTGATTTGTGTTCTTTCAGGTCTGCACCCATAACACTCTCAAAAGAGCTCCAGCACTAAGGCTGTGTCAGGGACTGCGCCTGATTTGTGTTCTTTCAGGTCTGCACCCATAACACTCTCAAAAGAGCTCCAGCACTATGGCTGTGTCAGGGACTGCGCCTGATTTGTGTTCTTTCAGGTCTGCACCCATAACACTCTCAAAAGAGCTCCAGCACTAAGGCTGTGTCAGGGACTGCGCCTGATTTGTGTTCTTTCAGGTCTGCACCCAAAAAACTCCAAAAGAGCTCCAGCACTAAGGCTGTGTCAGGGACTGCGCCTGATTTGTGTTCTTTCAGGTCTGCACCCATAACACTCTCAAAAGAGCTCCAGCACTAAGGCTGTGTCAGGGACTGCGCCTGATTTGTGTTCTTTCAGGTCCGCACCCATAACACTCTCAAAAGAGCTCCAGCACTAAGGCTGTGTCAGGGTCTGCGCCTGATTTGTGTTCTTTCAGGTCTGGCCCATAACACTCTCAAAAGAGCTCCAGCACTAAGGCTGTGTCAGGGACTGCGCCTGATTTGTGTTCTTTCAGGTCTGCACCCATAACACTCTCAAAAGAGCTCCAGCACTATGGCTGTGTCAGGGAGCGCCTGATTTGTGTTCTTTCAGGTCCGCACCCATAACACTCTCAAAAGAGCTCCAGCACTAAGGCTGTGTCAGGGACTGCGCCTGATTTGTGTTCTTTCAGGTCTGCACCCATAACACTCTCAAAAGAGCTCCAGCACTAAGGCTGTGTCAGGGTCTGCGCCTGATTTGTGTTCTTTCAGGTCTGATCCCATAACACTCTCAAAAGAGCTCCAGCACTAAGGCTGTGTCAGGGTCTGCGCCTGATTTGTGTTCTTTCAGGTCTGCACCCATAACACTCTCAAAAGAGCTCCAGCACTATGGCTGTGTCAGGGACTGCGCCTGATTTGTGTTCTTTCAGGTCTGCACCCATAACACTCTCAAAAGAGCTCCAGCACTAAGGCTGTGTCAGGGACTGCGCCTGATTTGTGTTCATTCAGGTCTGCACCCATAACACTCTCAAAAGAGCTCCAGCACTAAGGCTGTGTCAGGGACTGCGCCTGATTTGTGTTCTTTCAGGTCTGCACCCATAACACTCTCAAAAGAGCTCCAGCACTAAGGCTGTGTCAGGGACTGCGCCTGATTTGTGTTCTTTCAGGTCTGCACCCATAACACTCTCAAAAGAGCTCCAGCACTATGGCTGTGTCAGGGACTGCGCCTGATTTGTGTTCTTTCAGGTCTGCACCCATAACACTCTCAAAAGAGCTCCAGCACTAAGGCTGTGTCAGGGACTGCGCCTGATTTGTGTTCTTTCAGGTCTGCACCCATAACACTCTCAAAAGAGCTCCAGCACTAAGGCTGTGTCAGGGACTGCGCCTGATTTGTGTTCATTCAGGTCGATTTGGTGCCCATAACACTCTCAAAAGAGCTCCAGCACTAAGGCTATGTCAGGGACTGCGCCTGATTTGTGTTCTTTCAGGTCTGCACCCATAACACTCTCAAAAGAGCTCCAGCACTAAGGCTGTGTCAGGGTCTGCGCCTGATTTGTGTTCTTTCAGGTCTGCACCCATAACACTCTCAAAAGAGCTCCAGCACTATGGCTGTGTCAGGGACTGCGCCTGATTTGTGTTCTTTCAGGTCTGCACCCATAACACTCTCAAAAGAGCTCCAGCACTAAGGCTGTGTCAGGGACTGCGCCTGATTTGTGTTGTTTCAGGTCTGCACCCATAACACTCTCAAAAGAGCTCCAGCACTAAGGCTGTGTCAGGGACTGCGCCTGATTTGTGTTCTTTCAGGTCTGCACCCATAACACTCTCAAAAGAGCTCCAGCACTAAGGCTGTGTCAGGGACTGCGCCTGATTTGTGTTCTTTCAGGTCTGCACCCATAACACTCTCAAAAGAGCTCCAGCACTATGGCTGTGTCAGGGACTGCGCCTGATTTGTGTTCTTTCAGGTCCGCACCCATAACACTCTCAAAAGAGCTCCAGCACTAAGGCTGTGTCAGGGACTGCGCCTGATTTGTGTTCTTTCAGGTCTGCACCCATAACACTCTCAAAAGAGCTCCAGCACTAAGGCTGTGTCAGGGACTGCGCCTGATTTGTGTTGTTTCAGGTGTCAGGCTCCAGCACTAAGGGCTGTCAGGGCTGCGCCTGATTTGTGTTGTTTCAGGTCTGCACCCATAACACTCTCAAAAGAGCTCCAGCACTAAGGCTGTGTCAGGGACTGCGCCTGATTTGTGTTCTTTCAGGTCTGCACCCATAACACTCTCAAAAGAGCTCCAGCACTATGGCTGTGTCAGGGACTGCGCCTGATTTGTGTTCATTCAGGTCCGCACCCATAACACTCTCAAAAGAGCTCCAGCACTAAGGCTGTGTCAGGGACTGCGCCTGATTTGTGTTCTTTCAGGTCTGCACCCATAACACTCTCAAAAGAGCTCCAGCACTAAGGCTGTGTCAGGGACTGCGCCTGATTTGTGTTCTTTCAGGTCTGCACCCATAACACTCTCAAAAGAGCTCCAGCACTAAGGCTATGTCAGGGACTGCGCCTGATTTGTGTTCTTTCAGGTCTGCACCCATAACACTCTCAAAAGAGCTCCAGCACTAAGGCTGTGTCAGGGACTGCGCCTGATTTGTGTTGTTTCAGGTCTGCACCCATAACACTCTCAAAAGAGCTCCAGCACTAAGGCTATGTCAGGGTCTGCGCCTGATTTGTGTTGTTTCAGGTCTGCACCCATAACACTCTCAAAAGAGCTCCAGCACTAAGGCTGTGTCAGGGACTGCGCCTGATTTGTGTTCTTTCAGGTCTGCACCCATAACACTCTCAAAAGAGCTCCAGCACTAAGGCTGTGTCAGGGTCTGCGCCTGATTTGTGTTGTTTCAGGTCTGCACCCATAACACTCTCAAAAGAGCTCCAGCACTATGGCTGTGTCAGGGTCTGCGCCTGATTTGTGTTCTTTCAGGTCTTGCACCCATAACACTCTCAAAAGAGCTCCAGCACTAAGGCTGTGTCAGGGTCTGCGCCTGATTTGTGTTCTTTCAGGTCTGCACCCATAACACTCTCAAAAGAGCTCCAGCACTAAGGCTGTGTCAGGGACTGCGCCTGATTTGTGTTCTTTCAAGTTTGCACATCTTTCAGGTCAGCACCCATAACACTCTCAAAAGAGCTCCAGCACTAAGGCTGTGTCAGGGACTGCGCCTGATTTGTGTTCACATCTTTCAGGTCAGCACCCATAACACTCTCAAAAGAGCTCCAGCACTAAGGCTGTGTCAGGGACTGCGCCTGATTTGTGTTCTTTCAACCGTCTGCGCCTGATGGTGCACACTCTCAAAAGAGCTCCAGCACTAAGGCTGTGTCAGGGACTGCGCCTGATTTGTGTTCTTTCAGGTCTGCACCCATAACACTCTCAAAAGAGCTCCAGCACTAAGGCTGTGTCAGGGACTGCGCCTGATTTGTGTTCTTTCAGGTCTGCACCCATAACACTCTCAAAAGAGCTCCAGCACTAAGGCTGTGTCAGGGACTGCGCCTGATTTGTGTTCTTTCAGGTCTGCACCCATAACACTCTCAAAAGAGCTCCAGCACTAAGGCTGTGTCAGGGACTGCGCCTGATTTGTGTTGTTTCAGGTCTGCACCCATAACACTCTCAAAAGAGCTCCAGCACTATGGCTGTGTCAGGGCTGCGCCTGTACACTGGCTTGGGGGTGTGTTCAGGTCTGCGCCTGACATTTTGTGTTCTTTCAGGTCTGTCCCATAACACTCTCAAAAGAGCTCCAGCACTATGGCTGTGTCAGGGACTGCGCCTGATTTGTGTTCTTTCAGGTCTGATCCCATAACACTCTCAAAAGAGCTCCAGCACTATGGCTGTGTCAGGGACTGCGCCTGATTTGTGTTCTTTCAGGTCTGCACCCATAACACTCTCAAAAGAGCTCCAGCACTATGGCTGTGTCAGGGACTGCGCCTGATTTGTGTTCTTTCAGGTCTGCACCCATAACACTCTCAAAAGAGCTCCAGCACTAAGGCTGTGTCAGGGACTGCGCCTGATTTGTGTTCTTTCAGCACATCTTTCAGGTCAGCACCCGTAACACTCTCAAAAGAGCTCCAGCACTAAGGCTGTGTCAGGGACTGCGCCTGATTTGTGTTCATTCAGGTCCGCACCCATAACACTCTCAAAAGAGCTCCAGCACTAAGGCTGTGTCAGGGACTGCGCCTGATTTGTGTTCTTTCAGGTCTGCACCCATAACACTCTCAAAAGAGCTCCAGCACTAAGGCTGTGTCAGGGACTGCGCCTGATTTGTGTTCTTTCAGGTCTGCACCCATAACACTCTCAAAAGAGCTCCAGCACTAAGGCTGTGTCAGGGCTGCGCCTGATTTGTGTTCTTTCGGGGGGTCTGGTCCCATAACACTCTCAAAAGAGCTCCAGCACTATGGCTGTGTCAGGGACTGCGCCTGATTTGTGTTCTTTCAGGTCAGCACCCGTAACACTCTCAAAAGAGCTCCAGCACTAAGGCTGTGTCAGGGACTGCGCCTGATTTGTGTTCTTTCAGGTCTGCACCCATAACACTCTCAAAAGAGCTCCAGCACTATGGCTGTGTCAGGGACTGCGCCTGATTTGTGTTCTTTCAGGTCTGCACCCATAACACTCTCAAAAGAACTCCAGCACTATGGCTGTGTCAGGGACTGCGCCTGATTTGTGTTCTTTCAGGTCTGCACCCATAACACTCTCAAAAGAGCTCCAGCACTAAGGCTGTGTCAGGGACTGCGCCTGATTTGTGTTAATTCAGGTCCGCACCCATAACACTCTCAAAAGAGCTCCAGCACTAAGGCTATGTCAGGGACTGCGCCTGATTTGTGTTCTTTCAGGTTTGCACCCATAACACTCTCAAAAGAGCTCCAGCACTAAGGCTGTGTCAGGGTCTGCGCCTGATTTGTGTTCTTTCAGGTCTGATCCCATAACACTCTCAAAAGAGCTCCAGCACTAAGGCTATGTCAGGGACTGCGCCTGATTTGTGTTCTTTCAGGTTTGCACCCATAACACTCTCAAAAGAGCTCCAGCACTATGGCTGTGTCAGGGACTGCGCCTGATTTGTGTTCTTTCAGGTCTGCACCCATAACACTCTCAAAAGAGCTCCAGCACTAAGGCTGTGTCAGGGTCTTCGCCTGATTTGTGTTCTTTCAGGTCTGCTCCCATAACACTCTCAAAAGAGCTCCAGCACTATGGCTGTGTCAGGGACTGCGCCTGATTTGTGTTAATTCAGGTCCGCACCCATAACACTCTCAAAAGAGCTCCAGCACTAAGGCTATGTCAGGGACTGCGCCTGATTTGTGTTGTTTCAGGTCTGAACCCATAACACTCTCAAAAGAGCTCCAGCACTATGGCTGTGTCAGGGACTGCGCCTGATTTGTGTTCTTTCAGGTCTGCACCCATAACACTCTCAAAAGAGCTCCAGCACTAAGGCTATGTCAGGGACTGCGCCTGATTTGTGTTCTTTCAGGTTTGCACCCATAACACTCTCAAAAGAGCTCCAGCACTAAGGCTGTGTCAGGGTCTGCGCCTGATTTGTGTTGTTTCAGGTCTGCACCCATAACACTCTCAAAAGAGCTCCAGCACTATGGCTGTGTCAGGGACTGCGCCTGATTTGTGTTCTTTCAGGTCTGCACCCATAACACTCTCAAAAGAGCTCCAGCACTAAGGCTATGTCAGGGACTGCGCCTGATTTGTGTTCTTTCAGGTTTGCACCCATAACACTCTCAAAAGAGCTCTAGCACTATGGCTGTGTCAGGGACTGCGCCTGATTTGTGTTCTTTCAGGTCCGCACCCATAACACTCTCAAAAGAGCTCCAGCACTAAGGCTGTGTCAGGGACTGCGCCTGATTTGTGTTAATTCAGGTCCGCACCCATAACACTCTCAAAAGAGCTCCAGCACTAAGGCTATGTCAGGGACTGCGCCTGATTTGTGTTCTTTCAGGTTTGCACCCATAACACTCTCAAAAGAGCTCCAGCACTAAGGCTGTGTCAGGGTCTGCACCTGATTTGTGTTCTTTCAGGTCTGAACCCATAACACTCTCAAAAGAGCTCCAGCACTAAGGCTATGTCAGGGACTGCGCCTGATTTGTGTTCTTTCAGGTTTGCACCCATAACACTCTCAAAAGAGCTCTAGCACTATGGCTGTGTCAGGGACTGCGCCTGATTTGTGTTCTTTCAGGTTTGCACCCATAACACTCTCAAAAGAGCTCCAGCACTAAGGCTGTGTCAGGGTCTTCGCCTGATTTGTGTTCTTTCAGGTCTGATCCCATAACACTCTCAAAAGAGCTCCAGCACTATGGCTGTGTCAGGGACTGCGCCTGATTTGTGTTCTTTCAGGTCTGCACCCATAACACTCTCAAAAGAGCTCCAGCACTATGGCTGTGTCAGGGACTGCGCCTGATTTGTGTTCTTTCAGGTCTGCACCCATAACACTCTCAAAAGAGCTCCAGCACTAAGGCTGTGTCAGGACTGCGACTGATTTGTGTTCTTTCAACACATCTTTCAGGTCAGCACCCGTAACACTCTCAAAAGAGCTCCAGCACTAAGGCTGTGTCAGGGACTGCGCCTGATTTGTGTTCATTCAGGTCCGCACCCATAACACTCTCAAAAGAGCTCCAGCACTAAGGCTGTGTCAGGGACTGCGCCTGATTTGTGTTAATTCAGGTCCGCACCCATAACACTCTCAAAAGAGCTCCAGCACTAAGGCTATGTCAGGGACTGCGCCTGATTTGTGTTCTTTCAGGTTTGCACCCATAACACTCTCAAAAGAGCTCCAGCACTAAGGCTGTGTCAGGGTCTGCGCCTGATTTGTGTTGTTTCAGGTCTGATCCCATAACACTCTCAAAAGAGCTCCAGCACTATGGCTGTGTCAGGGACTGCGCCTGATTTGTGTTCTTTCAGGTCTGCACCCATAACACTCTCAAAAGAGCTCCAGCACTAAGGCTATGTCAGGGACTGCGCCTGATTTGTGTTCTTTCAGGTTTGCACCCATAACACTCTCAAAAGAGCTCCAGCACTATGGCTGTGTCAGGGACTGCGCCTGATTTGTGTTCTTTCAGGTTTGCACCCATAACACTCTCAAAAGAGCTCCAGCACTAAGGCTGTGTCAGGGTCTGCGCCTGATTTGTGTTGTTTCAGGTCTGATCCCATAACACTCTCAAAAGAGCTCCAGCACTATGGCTGTGTCAGGGACTGCGCCTGATTTGTGTTCTTTCAGGTCTGAACCCATAACACTCTCAAAAGAGCTCCAGCACTATGGCTGTGTCAGGGACTGCGCCTGATTTGTGTTCTTTCAGGTCTGCACCCATAACACTCTCAAAAGAGCTCCAGCACTAAGGCTGTGTCAGGGACTGCGCCTAATTTGTGTTCTTTCAGGTCTGCACCCATAACACTCTCAAAAGAGCTCCAGCACTAAGGCTATGTCAGGGACTGCGCCTGATTTATGTTCTTTCAGGTTTGCACCCATAACACTCTCAAAAGAGCTCCAGCACTAAGGCTGTGTCAGGGTCTGCGCCTGATTTGTGTTGTTTCAGGTCTGATCCCATAACACTCTCAAAAGAGCTCCAGCACTATGGCTGTGTCAGGGACTGCGCCTGATTTGTGTTCTTTCAACACATCTTTCAGGTCAGCACCCATAACACTCTCAAAAGAGCTCCAGCACTAAGGCTGTCAGGACTGCGCCTGATTTGTGTTCTTTCAGGTTTGCACCCATAACACTCTCAAAAGAGCTCCAGCACTAAGGCTGTGTCAGGGTCTGCGCCTGATTTGTGTTCTTTCAGGTCTGTTCCCATAACACTCTCAAAAGAGCTCCAGCACTATGGCTGTGTCAGGGACTGCGCCTGATTTGTGTTCTTTCAGGTCCGCACCCATAACACTCTCAAAAGAGCTCCAGCACTATGGCTGTGTCAGGGACTGCGCCTGATTTGTGTTCTTTCAGGTCTGCACTCATAACACTCTCAAAAGAGCTCCAGCACTAAGGCTGTGTCAGGACTGCGCCTGATTTGTGTTCTTTCAACACATCTTTCAGGTCAGCACCCGTAATACTCATTAAAGAGCACCAGCACTAAGGCTGTCAGGACTGCGCCTGATTTGTGTTCTTTCAGGTTTGCACCCATAACACTCTCAAAAGAGCTCCAGCACTAAGGCTGTGTCAGGGTCTGCGCCTGATTTGTGTTCTTTCAGGTCTGTTCCCATAACACTCTCAAAAGAGCTCCAGCACTATGGCTGTGTCAGGGACTGCGCCTGATTTGTGTTCTTTCAGGTCCGCACCCATAACACTCTCAAAAGAGCTCCAGCACTATGGCTGTGTCAGGGACTGCGCCTGATTTGTGTTCTTTCAGGTCTGCACTCATAACACTCTCAAAAGAGCACCAGCACTAAGGCTGTCAGGACTGCGCCTGATTTGTGTTCTTTCAGGTTTGCACCCATAACACTCTCAAAAGAGCTCCAGCACTAAGGCTGTGTCAGGGTCTGCGCCTGATTTGTGTTCTTTCAGGTCTGTTCCCATAACACTCTCAAAAGAGCTCCAGCACTATGGCTGTGTCAGGGACTGCGCCTGATTTGTGTTCTTTCAGGTCCGCACCCATTACACTCTCAAAAGAGCTCCAGCACTATGGCTGTGTCAGGGACTGCGCCTGATTTGTGTTCTTTCAGGTCTGCACTCATAACACTCTCAAAAGAGCACCAGCACTAAGGCTGTCAGGACTGCGCCTGATATGCGTTCAAAGAACACTTTATTCGGGACAGCGCCCGTAATACACATAAAAGAGCACCAGCACTAAGGCTGTGTCAGGACTGCGCCTGATATGCGTTCAAAGAACACATCATTCGGGACAGCGCCCGTAATACTCATAAAAGAGCACCAGCACTAAGGCTGTGTCAGGACTGCGCCTGATATGCGTTCAAAGAACACATCATTCGGGACAGCGCCCGTAATACTCATAAAAGAGCACCAGCACTAAGGCTGTGTCAGGACTGCGCCTGATATGCGTTCAAAGAACACATCATTCGGGACAGCGCCCGTAATACTCATAAAAGAGCACCAGCACTAAGGCTGTGTCAGGACTGCGCCTGATATGCGTTCAAAGAACACATCATTTGGGACAGCGCCCGTAATACTCATAAAAGAGCACCAGCACTAAGGCTGTGTCAGGACTGCGCCTGATATGCGTTCAAAGAACACATCATTCGGGACAGCGCCCGTAATACTCATAAAAGAGCACCAGCACTAAGGCTGTGTCAGGACTGCGCCTGATATGCGTTCAAAGAACACATCATTCGGGACAGCGCCCGTAATACTCATAAAAGAGCACCAGCACTAAGGCTGTGTCAGGACTGCGCCTGATATGCGTTCAAAGAACACATCATTCGGGACAGCGCCCGTAATACTCATAAAAGAGCACCAGCACTAAGGCTGTGTCAGGACTGCGCCTGATATGCGTTCAAAGAACACATCATTCGGGACAGCGCCCGTAATACTCATAAAAGAGCACCAGCACTAAGGCTGTGTCAGGACTGCGCCTGATATGCGTTCAAAGAACACATCATTTGGGACAGCGCCCGTAATACTCATAAAAGAGCACCAGCACTAAGGCTGTGTCAGGACTGCGCCTGATATGCGTTCAAAGAACACATCATTCGGGACAGCGCCCGTAATACTCATAAAAGAGCACCAGCACTAAGGCTGTGTCAGGACTGCGCCTGATATGCGTTCAAAGAACACATCAGTCGGGACAGCGCCCGTAATACTCATAAAAGAGCACCAGCACTAAGGCTGTGTCAGGACTGCGCCTGATATGCGTTCAAAGAACACATACACAGTAAATACTTACATACATGCTTATACGGCCTCTCCTGACCGTGCACCGTCCACCGATGCACTGATAACCTCTTCTTCAGGAGAACGGCATCTTCCTCGCCATAGTCACCAATACGTGGTTCGTGTGTTCTTGAGGAAGCAGAAGGATCAGTACACGCAGCCGAGGGCTAACCAACATCATCAGGGTATTATTAAGCTTACAACATCACACACAGTACAAAATATAATAATTATTTTAATAAATCTTACATCTAAAATGTGTGACAATTAATGTAAACAAGTTTCACAAAAAAAAATTAAATAGAAATTAAAAATTAACGAAAAAAAACCAATTAAAATACTTACATACATGCTAATACGGCCTCTCCTGACCGTGCACCGTCCTCGGATGCACTGATGATCTCTTCTTCAGGAGAACGGCATCTTGCTCGCCATAGTCACCAATATGTGGTTCGTGTGTTCTTGTGGAAGCAGAAGGATCAGTACACGCAGCCGAGGGCTAACCAACGTCATCAGGGTATTATTAAGCTTACAACATCACACACAGTACAAAATATAATAATTATTTTACAAAATCTTACATCTAAAATGTGTGACAATTAATGTAAACAAGTTTCACAAAAAAAAATTAAATAGAAATTAAAAATTAACGAAAAAAAACCAATTAAAATACTTACATACATGCTTATACGGCCTCTCCTGACCGTGCACTGTCCTCGGATGCACTGGTGATCTCTTCTTCGGGAGAACGGCATCTTGCTCGCCATGGTCACCAATATGTGGTTCGTGTGTTCTTGAGGAAGCAGAAGGATCAGTACACGCAGCCGAGGGCTAACCAACATCATCAGGGTATTATTAAGCTTACAACATCACACACAGTACAAAATATAATAATGATTTTACTAAATCTTACATCTAAAATGTGTGACAATTAATGTAAACATGTTTCACAAAAAAATTTTTTAATAGAAATTCAAAATTAAAAAAAAATACAATTAAAATACTTACATACATGCTAATACGGTCTCTCCTGACCGTGCACCGTCCTCGGATGAACTAATGATCTCTTCGTCAGGAGAACGGCATCTTGCTCGCCATGGTCACCAATATGTGGTTCGTGTGTTCTTGAGGAAGCAGAAGGATCAGTACACGCAGCCGAGGGCTAACCAACATCATCAGGGTATTATTAAGCTTACAACATCACACACAGTACAAAATATAATAATGATTTTACAAAATCTTACATCTAAAATGTGTGACAATTAATGTAAACATGTTTCACAAAAAAAATTTTTTAATAGAAATTCAAAATTAAAAAAAAAAATACAATTAAAATACTTACATACATGCTAATACGGCCTCTCCTGACCGTGCACCGTCCTCGGATGCATTGGTGATCTCTTCTTCAGGAGAACGGCATCTTGCTCGCCATAGTCACCAATATGTGGTTCGTGTGTTCTTGTGGAAGCAGAAGGATCAGTACACGCAGCCGAGGGCTAACCAACGTCATCAGGGTATTATTAAGCTTACAACATCACACACAGTACAAAATATAATAATTATTTTACAAAATCTTACATCTAAAATGTGTGACAATTAATGTAAACAAGTTTTACAAAAAAAATTAAATAGAAATTAAAAATTAACGAAAAAAAACCAATTAAAATACTTACATACATGCTTATACGGCCTCTCCTGACCGTGCACTGTCCTCGGATGCACTGGTGATCTCTTCTTCGGGAGAACGGCATCTTGCTCGCCATGGTCACCAATATGTGGTTCGTGTGTTCTTGAGGAAGCAGAAGGATCAGTACACGCAGCTGAAGGCTCACCAACGTCATCGGGGTATTTGTCATCGCAATCTGTGCAAAAGTTATCCTGGTAGTTAATCACGACGACATTTCGTTAGCGCCTAGTCTATCATACATCACGCATCCAAGGCCCTCATACAAAATCACACTACCACAACTTTAGTTGAAACACTTCACTTTCAAAAGTAATGCACACATTCTCATACTTGAACTTGTACAAGTTCCCGCGTTAGTAACGTGAACCCGGACTCTGCCTGATGTGTTCAAAGAACACATCTTCCGGGACAGCGCCCGCCATGCGCACAGGATGCACGTCTGCCGAGACCCGCTTCTCAAGGTTGCTGGCCTCAGGAACACACCATGACCGCACTACATTGGCAGTCCGTTTCAACCAGCAAGGCACACACTAGCCTGTAAACAAAAGTTTCACAAAAATTTTTAAATACAAATTAATAGTTAAAAAAAATATAGTTAAAATACTTACATACATGCTTATACGGCCTCTCCTGACCGTGCACCGTCCGCGGATGCACTGGTGATCTCTTCTTCAGGAGAACGGCATCTTGCTCGCCATAGTCGCCAATATGTGGTTCGTGTGTTCTTGAGGAAGCAGAAGGATCAGTACACGCAGCTGAAGGCTCACCAACGTCATCGGGGTATTCGTCATCGCAATCTGTGCAAAACTTATCCTGTTAGTTAATCACGACGACATTTAGTTAGTGCCTAGTCTATCATACATCACGCATCCAAGGCCTTCATACAAAATCACACTACCACACCTTTAGTTAAAACACTTCACTTTCAAAAGTAATGCATACATCATCTCGCCAAACTACTCACACATTCTCATACTTGAACTTGTACAAGTTCCCACGTTAGTAACGTGAACCAGGGCTGCGCCTGATGTGTTCAGAGAACACATCTTCCGGGACAGCACCCGCCACGCGCAAGGTTTCTGGCCTCAGGAACACACCATGACCACACTACATTGGCAGTCCGTTTCAACCAGCAAGGCACACACTAGCCTGTAAACAAAAGTTTCACAAAAAAATTTAAATATAAATTAATAGTTAAAAAAAATATAGTTAAAATACTTACATACATGCTTATACGGCCTCTCCTGACCGTGCACCGTCCTCGGATGCACTGGTAATCTCTTCTTTAGGAGAACGGCATCTTGCTCGCCATAGTCACCAATATGTGGTTCGTGTGTTCTTGAGGAAGCAGAAGGATCAGTACACGCAGCTGAGGGCTCACCAACGTCATCAGGGTATTATTAAGCTAACAACATCACACACAGTACAACATCTACTTATTATTTTACAAAATCTTACATCTAAAATGTGTGACAATTAATTTAAACAAGTCTCACAAAAAAAATTTAAATATAAATTAAAAATTAAAGAAAAAAAAATACAATTTAAATACTTACATACATGCTTATACGGCCTCTCCTGACCGTGCACCGTCCTCGGATGCACTGGTGATCTCTTCTTCAGGAGATCGGCATCTTGCTCGCCATAGTCAGCAATATGTGGTTCGTGTGTTCTTGAGGAAGCAGAAGGATCAGTACACGCAGCTGAGGGCTCACCAACGTCATCAGGGTATTAAGCTTAAAACATCACACACAGTACAACATCCACTTATTATTTTACAAAATCTTACATCTAAAATGTGTGACAATTAATGTAAACAAGTTTCACAAAAAAAATTTAAATAGAAATTAAAAATTAAAGAAAAAAAAATACAATTAAAATACTTACATACATGCTTATACGGCCTCACCTGACCGTGCACCGTCCGCGGATGTACTGGTGATCTCTTCTTCAGGAGAACGGCATCTTGCTCGCCATAGTCACCAATATGTGGTTCGTGTGTTCTTGAGGAAGCAGATGGATCAGTACACGCAGCTGAAGGCTCACCAACGTCATCGGGGTATTCGTCATCGCAATCTGTGCTAAACTTATCCTGTTAGTTAATCACGACGACATTTAGTTAGTGCCTAGTCTATCATACATCACGCATCCAAGGCCCTCATACAAAATCACACTACCACACCTTTAGTTAAAACACTTCACTTTCAAAAGTAATGCATACATCATCTCGCAAAACATCTCACACATTCTCATACTTGAACTTGTACAAGTTCCCACGTTAGTAACGTGAACCAGGGCTGCGCCTGATGTGTTCAGAGAACACATCTTCCGGGACAGCACCCGCAACGCGCAAGGTTTCTGGCCTCAGGAACACACCATGACCGCACTACATTGGCAGTCAGTTTCAACCAGCAAGGCACACACTAGCCTGTAAACATAAGTTTCACAAAAAAAAATTAAATATAAATTAAAAATTAAAGAAAAAAATACAATTAAAATACTTACATACATGCTTATACGGCCTCTCCTGACCGTGCACCGTCCTCGGATGCACTGGTGATCTCTTCTTCAGGAGAACGGCATCTTGCTCGCCATAGTCACCAATATGTTATGTGTGTTCTTGAGGAAGCAGAAGGATCAGTACACGCAGCTGAGGGCTCACCAACGTCATCAGGGTATTATTAAGCTTACAACATCACACACAGTACAAAATCTACTTATTATTTTACAAAATCTTACATCTAAAATGTGTGACAATTAATGTAAAAAAGTTTCAAAAAAATTTTTTTAATATAAATTTAAAATTAAAAAAAAATCTCGAAATCACACTAAATCTATCTTAAAATTTACTTATACAATCAAAACAACACGACTTTGGGTATTTTAAAAACAACCGTTAACCTTAAAACAATTACACAAAAATCACCGAATAAAAATAACACAAAACGTACTCACAGTATGCGGCCTCGACACCATCCACCTTTCTTGTCAACGTCCGAGCAACAACAGAGCCCATGGCACACTGAGGCCTTTCTTTTATAGAAGGCGGGTGGGGATCGAAACCACCCACTATGATTTCAACTTATTTTTTTTAATTTCTTTATCTATTAAGCTTAAAACATCACACACAGTACAAAATCTACTTATAATTTTACAAAATCTTACATCTGAAATGTGTGACAATTAATGTAAACATAAGTTTCACAAAATTTTTTTAAATATAAATTAAAAATTAAAGAAAAAAATACAATTTAAATACTTACATACATGCTTATACGGCCTCTCCTGACCGAGCACCGTCCTCGGATGCACTGGTTATCTCTTCTTCAGGAGAACGGCATCTTGCTCGCCATAGTCACCAATATGTGGTTCGTGTGTTCTTGAAGAAGCAGAAGGATCAGTACACGCAGCTGAAGGCTCACCAACGTCATCGGGGTATTCGTCATCGCAATCTGTGCAAAACTTATCCTGTTAGTTAATCACGACGACATTTAGTTAGTGCCTAGTCTATCATACATCACGCATCCAAGGCCCTCATACAAAATCACACTACCACAACTTTAGTTAAAACACTTCACTTTCAAAAGTAATGCATACATCATCTCGCAAAACATCTCACACATTCTCATACTTGAACTTGTACAAGTTCCCGCGTTAGTAACGTGAACCCGGACTCTGCCTGATGTGTTCAAAGAACACATCTTCCGGGACAGCGCCCGCCATGCGCACAGGATGCACGTCTGCCGAGACCCGCTTCTCAAGGTTGCTGGCCTCAGGAACACACCATGACCGCACTACATTGGCAGTCCGTTTCAACCAGCAAGGCACACACTAGCCTGTAAACAAAAGTTTCACAAAAAATTTTAAATACAAATTAATAGTTAAAAAAAATATAGTTAAAATACTTACATACATGCTTATACGGCCTCTCCTGACCGTGTTCCGTCCTCGGATGCACTGGTAATCTCTTCTTCAGTAGATCGGCATCTTGCTCGCCATAGTCACCAATATGTGGTTCGTGTGTTCTTGAGGAAGCAGAAGGATCAGTACACGCAGCTGAAGGCTCACCAACGTCATCGGGGTATTCGTCATCGCAATCTGTGCAAAAGTTATCCTGTTAGTTAATCACGACGACATTTCGTTAGTGCCTAGTCTATCATACATCACGCATCCAAGGCCCTCATTTAAAATCACTCTACCACAACTTTAGTTAAAACACTTCACTTTCAAAAGTAATGCATACATCATCTCGCAAAACATCTCACACATTCTCATACTTGAACTTGTACAAGTTCCCGCGTTAGTAACATGAACCCGAACTGCGCCTGATGTGTTCAAAGAACACATCTTCCGGGACAGCGCTCGCCACGCACACAGGATGCACGTCTGCCGAGACCCGCTTCTCAAGGTTGCTGGCCTCAGGAACACACCATGACCGCACCACATTGGCAGTCCGTTTCAACCAGCAAGGCACACACTAGCCTGTAAACATAAGTTTCACAAAAAATTTTAAATAAAAATTAATAGTTAAATAAAATATAGTTAAAATACTTACATACATGCTTATACGGCCTCTCCTGACCGTGCACCGTCCTCGGATGCACTGGTGATCTCTTCTTCAGGAGAACGGCATCTTGCTCGCCATAGTCACCAATATGTGGTTCGTGTGTTCTTGAGGAAGCAGAAGGATCAGTACACGCAGCTGAAGGCTCACCAACGTCATCAGGGTATTATTAAGCTTACAACATCACACACAGTACAACATCTACTTATTATTTTACAAAATCTTACATCTGAAATGTGTGACAATTAATGTAAACATAAGTTTCACAAATTTTTTTTAAATATAAATTAAAAATTAAAGAAAAAAAAATACAATTAAAATACTTACATGCTTATACGGCCTCTCCTGACCGTGCACCGTCCGCGGATGCACTGGTGATCTCTTCTTCAGGAGAACGGCATCTTGCTCGCCATAGTCACCAATATGTGGTTCGTGTGTTCTTTAGGAAGCAGAAGGATCAGTACACGCAGCTGAAGGCTCACCAACGTCATCGGGGTATTCGTCATCGCAATCTGTGCAAAAGTTATCCTGTTAGTTAATCACGACGACATTTAGTTAGTGCCTAGTCTATCATACATCACGCATCCAAGGCCCTCATACAAAATCACACTACCACACCTTTAGTTAAAACACTTCACTTTCAAAAGTAATGCATACGTCATCATCTCACACATTCTCATACTTGAACTTGTACAAGTTCCCGCGTTAGTAACGCGAACCAGGACTGCGCCTGATGTGTTCAAAGAACACATCTTCCGGGACAGCGCCCGCCACGCGCACAGGATGTACGTCTGCCAAGGCCCGCTTCTCAAGGTTGCTGTCCTCAGGAACACACCATGACCGCACCACATTGGCAGTCCGTTTCAACCAGCAAGGCACACAATAGCCTGTAAACATAAGTTTCACAAAAAAAATTAAATAGAAATTAATAGTTAAAAAAAATACAATTAAAATACTTACATACATGCTTATACGGCCTCTCCTGACCGTGCACCGTCCTCGGATGCACTGTAGATCTCTTCTTCAGGAGAACGGCATCTTGCTCGCCATAGTCACCAATATGTGGTTCGTGTGTTCTTGAGGAAGCAGAGGGATCAGTACACGCAGCTGAGGGCTCACCAACGTCATCAGGGTATTATTAAGCTTACAACATCACACACAGTACAAAATCTACTTAATATTTTACAAAATCTTACATCTAAAATGTGTGACAATTAATGTAAACAAGTTTCACAAAAAAAATTTTTTTAAATAGAAATTAAATAATTTAAAAAAAAAAAAATTCTCGAAATCACACTAAATTTACCTTAAAATTTAATTTTACAATCAAAACAACACGACTTTGGGTATTTTAAAAACAACCGTTAACCTTAAAACAATTACACAAAAATCACCGAATAAAAATAACACAAAACGTACTCACAGTATGCGGCCTCGACACCAACCACCTTTCTTGTCAACGTCCGAGCAACAACAGAGCCCATGGCACACTGAGGCCTTTCATTTATAGAAGGCGGGTGGGGATCGAAACCACCCACTATGATTTCAACTTATATTTTTTTATTTATTTAGTTATTAAGCTTAAAACATGACACACAGTACAAAATCTACTTATTATTTTACAAAATCTTACATTTGAAATGTGTGACAATTAATGTAAACATAAGTTTCACAAAATTTTTTTAAATATAAATTAAAAATTAAAGAAAAAAAAATACAATTAAAATACTTACATGCTTATACGGCCTCTCCTGACCGTGCACCGTCCTCGGATGCACTGGTGATCTCTTCCTCGGGAGAACCTTATCTTGCTCGCCAAAGTCACCAATATGTGGTTCGTGTGTTCTTGAGGAAGCAGAAGGATCAGTACACGCAGCTGAGGGCTCACCAACGTCATCAGGGTATTATTAAGCTTACAACATCACACACAGTACAACATCTACTTATTATTTTACAAAATCTTACATCTAAAATGTGTGACAATTAATGTAAACAAGTTTCACAAAAAAAATTAAATAGAAATTAAAAATTAACGAAAAAAAACCAATTAAAATACTTACATACATGCTTATACGGCCTCTCCTGACCGTGCACTGTCCTCGGATGCACTGGTGATCTCTTCTTCGGGAGAACGGCATCTTGCTCGCCATGGTCACCAATATGTGGTTCGTGTGTTCTTGAGGAAGCAGAAGGATCAGTACACGCAGCCGAGGGCTAACCAACATCATCAGGGTATTATTAACCTTACAACATCACACACAGTACAAAATCTATTAATTATTTTACAAAATCTTACTTCTAAAATATGTGACAATTAATGTAAACATAAGTTTCACAAAAAAAATTTAAATAGAAATTAAAAATTAACGAAAAAAAACCAATTAAAATACTTACATGCTTATACGGCCTCTCCTGACCGTGCACCGTCCTCGGATGCACTGGTGATCTCTTCTTCGCGAGAACGGCATCTTGCTCGCCATGGTCACCAATATGTGGTTCGTGTGTTCTTGAGGAAGCAGAAGGATCAGTACACGCAGCCGAGGGCTAACCAACATCATCAGGGTATTATTAAGCTTACAACATCACACACAGTACAAAATATAATAATGATTTTACAAAATCTTACATCTAAAATGTGTGACAATTAATGTAAACATGTTTCACAAAAAATTTTTTTAATAGAAATTCAAAATTAAAAAAAAAAATACAATTAAAATACTTACATACATGCTAATACGGTCTCTCCTGACCGTGCACCGTCCTCGGATGAACTAATGATCTCTTCGTCAGGAGAACGGCATCTTGCTCGCCATGGTCACCAATATGTGGTTCGTGTGTTCTTGAGGAAGCAGAAGGATCAGTACACGCAGCTGAAGGCTCACCAACGTCATCGGGGTATTTGTCATCGCAATCTGTGCAAAAGTTATCCTGGTAGTTAATCACGACGACATTTCGTTAGCGCCTAGTCTATCATACATCACGCATCCAAGGCCCTCATACAAAATCACACTACCACAACTTTAGTTGAAACACTTCACTTTCAAAAGTAATGCACACATTCTCATACTTGAACTTGTACAAGTTCCCGCGTTAGTAACGTGAACCCGGACTCTGCCTGATGTGTTCAAAGAACACATCTTCCGGGACAGCGCCCGCCATGCGCACAGGATGCACGTCTGCCGAGACCCGCTTCTCAAGGTTGCTGGCCTCAGGAACACACCATGACCGCACTACATTGGCAGTCCGTTTCAACCAGCAAGGCACACACTAGCCTGTAAACAAAAGTTTCACAAAATTTTTTAAATACAAATTAATAGTTAAAAAAAATATAGTTAAAATACTTACATACATGCTTATACGGCCTCTCCTGACCGTGCACCGTCCGCGGATGCACTGGTGATCTCTTCTTCAGGAGAACGGCATCTTGCTCGCCATAGTCGCCAATATGTGGTTCGTGTGTTCTTGAGGAAGCAGAAGGATCAGTACACGCAGCTGAAGGCTCACCAACGTCATCGGGGTATTCGTCATCGCAATCTGTGCAAAACTTATCCTGTTAGTTAATCACGACGACATTTAGTTAGTGCCTAGTCTATCATACATCACGCATCCAAGGCCTTCATACAAAATCACACTACCACACCTTTAGTTAAAACACTACACTTTCAAAAGTAATGCATACATCATCTCGCAAAACATCTCACACATTCTCATACTTGAACTTGTACAAGTTCCCACGTTAGTAACGTGAACCAGGGCTGCGCCTGATGTGTTCAGAGAACACATCTTCCGGGACAGCACCCGCCACGCGCAAGGTTTCTGGCCTCAGGAACACACCATGACCACACTACATTGGCAGTCCGTTTCAACCAGCAAGGCACACACTAGCCTGTAAACAAAAGTTTCACAAAAAAATTTAAATATAAATTAATAGTTAAAAAAAATATAGTTAAAATACTTACATACATGCTTATACGGCCTCTCCTGACCGTGCACCGTCCTCGGATGCACTGGTAATCTCTTCTTTAGGAGAACGGCATCTTGCTCGCCATAGTCACCAATATGTGGTTCGTGTGTTCTTGAGGAAGCAGAAGGATCAGTACACGCAGCTGAGGGCTCACCAACGTCATCAGGGTATTATTAAGCTAACAACATCACACACAGTACAACATCTACTTATTATTTTACAAAATCTTACATCTAAAATGTGTGACAATTAATTTAAACAAGTCTCACAAAAAAAATTTAAATATAAATTAAAAATTAAAGAAAAAAAAATACAATTTAAATACTTACATACATGCTTATACGGCCTCTACTGACCGTGTTCCGTCCTCGGATGCACTGGTGATCTCTTCTTCAGGAGAACGGCATCTTGCTCGCCATAGTCAGCAATATGTGGTTCGTGTGTTCTTGAGGAAGCAGAAGGATCAGTACACGCAGCTGAGGGCTCACCAACGTCATCAGGGTATTATTAAGCTTAAAACATCACACAGTACAACATCCACTTATTATTTTACAAAATCTTACATCTTAAATGTGTGACAATTAATGTAAACAAGTCTCACAAAAAAAATTTAAATATAAATTAAAAATTAAAGAAAAAAAAATACAATTTAAATACTTACATACATGCTTATACGGCCTCTACTGACCGTGTTCCGTCCTCGGATGCACTGGTAATCTCTTCTTCAGTAGATCGGCATCTTGCTCGCCATAGTCACCAATATGTTGTTCGTGTGTTCTTGAGGAAGCAGAAGGATCAGTACACGCAGCTGAAGGCTCACCAACGTCATCGGGGTTTTCGTCATCGCAATCTGTGCAAAAGTTATCCTGTTAGTTAATCACGACGACATTTCGTTAGTGCCTAGTCTATCATACATCACGCATCCAAGGCCCTCATTTAAAATCACTCTACCACAACTTTAGTTAAAACACTTCACTTTCAAAAGTAATGCATACATCATCTCGCAAAACATCTCACACATTCTCATACTTGAACTTGTACAAGTTCCCGCGTTAGTAACGTGAACCCGGACTGCGCCTGATGTGTTCAAAGAACACATCTTCCGGGACAGCGCCCGCCATGCGCACAGGATGCACGTCTGCCGAGACCCGCTTCTCCAGGTTGCTGGCCTCAGGAACACACCATGACCGCACTACATTGGCAGTCAGTTTCAACCAGCAAGGCACTCACTAGCCTGTAAACATAAGTTTCACAAAAAAATTTAAATAGAAATTAATAGTAAAAAAAAATACAATTTAAATACTTACATACATGCTTATACGGCCTCTCCTGACCGTGCACCGTCCTCGGATGCACTGGTGATCTCTTCTTCAGGAGAACGGCATCTTGCTCGCCATAGTCAGCAATATGTGGTTCGTGTGTTCTTGAGGAAGCAGAAGGATCAGTACACGCAGCTGAGGGCTCACCAACGTCATCAGGGTATTATTAAGCTTAAAACATCACACACAGTACAACATCCACTTATTATTTTACAAAATCTTACATCTTAAATGTGTGACAATTAATGTAAACAAGTTTCACAAAAAAAATTTAAATAGAAATTAAAAATTAAAGAAAAAAAAATACAATTAAAATACTTACATACATGCTTATACGGCCTCTCCTGACCGTGCACCGTCCTCGGATGCACTGGTAATCTCTTCTTCAGGAGATCGGCATCTTGCTCGCCATAGTCACCAATATGTGGTTCGTGTGTTCTTGAGGAAGCAGAAGGATCAGTACACGCAGCTGAAGGCTCACCAACGTCATCGGGGTATTCGTCATCGCAATCTGTGCAAAAGTTATCCTGTTAGTTAATCACGACGACATTTAGTTAGTGCCTAGTCTATCATACATCACGCATCCAAGGCCCTCATACAAAATCACACTACCACACCTTTAGTTAAAACACTTCACTTTCAAAAGTAATGCATACATCATCTCGCAAAACATCTCACATATTCTCATACTTAAACTTGTACAAGTTCCCACGTTAGTAACGTGAACCAGGACTGCGCCTGATGTGTTCAAAGAACACATCTTCCGGGACAGCGCTCTCCACGCGCACAGGATGCACGTCTGCCGAGACCCGCTTCTCCAGGTTGCTGGCCTCAGGAACACACCATGACCGCACTACATTGGCAGTCAGTTTCAACCAGCAAGGCACTCACTAGCCTGTAAACATAAGTTTCACAAAAAAATTTAAATAGAAATTAATAGTTAAAAAAAATACAATTTAAATACTTACATACATGCTTATACGGCCTCTCCTGACCGTGCACCGTCCTCGGATGCACTGGTGATCTCTTCTTCAGGAGATCGGCATCTTGCTCGCCATAGTCAGCAATATGTGGTTCGTGTGTTCTTGAGGAAGCAGAAGGATCAGTACACGCAGCTGAGGGCTCACCAACGTCATCAGGGTACTATTAAGCTTAAAACATCACACACAGTACAACATCCACTTATTATTTTACAAAATCTTACATCTAAAATGTGTGACAATTAATGTAAACAAGTTTCACAAAAAAAATTTAAATAGAAATTAAAAATTAAAGAAAAAAATACAATTAAAATACTTACATACATGCTTATACGGCCTCTCCTGACCGTGCACCGTCCGCGGATGCACTGGTGATCTCTTCTTCAGGAGAACGGCATCTTGCTCGCCATAGTCACCAATATGTGGTTCGTGTGTTCTTGAGGAAGCAGATGGATCAGTACACGCAGCTGAAGGCTCACCAACGTCATCGGGGTATTCGTCATCGCAATCTGTGCTAAACTTATCCTGTTAGTTAATCACGACGACATTTAGTTAGTGCCTAGTCTATCATACATCACGCATCCAAGGCCCTCATACAAAATCACACTACCACAACTTTAGTTAAAACACTTCACTTTCAAAAGTAATGCATACATCATCTCGCAAAACATCTCACACATTCTCATACTTGAACTTGTACAAGTTCCCACGTTAGTAACGTGAACCAGGGCTGCGCCTGATGTGTTCAGAGAACACATCTTCCGGGACAGCACCCGCAACGCGCAAGGTTTCTGGCCTCAGGAACACACCATGACCGCACTACATTGGCAGTCAGTTTCAACCAGCAAGGCACACACTAGCCTGTAAGCATAAGTTTCACAAAAAAAAATTAAATATAAATTAAAAATTAAAGAAAAAAATACAATTAAAATACTTACATACATGCTTATACGGCCTCTCCTGACCGTGCACCGTCCTCGGATGCACTGGTGATCTCTTCTTCAGGAGAACGGCATCTTGCTCGCCATAGTCACCAATATGTTATACGTGTGTTCTTGACGAAGCAGAAGGATCAGTACACGCAGCTGAGGGCTCACCAACGTCATCAGGGTATTATTAAGCTTACAACATCACACACAGTACAAAATCTACTTATTATTTTACAAAATCTTACATTTAAAATGTGTGACAATTAATGTAAAAAAGTTTCAAAAAAATTTTTTTTAATATAAATTTAAAATAAAAAAAAAAAATCTCGAAATCACACTAAATCTACCTTAAAATTAACTTATACAATCAAAACAACACGACTTTGGGTATTTTAAAAACAACCGTTAACCTTAAAACAATAACACAAAAATCACCGAATAAAAATAACACAACGTACTCACAGTATGCGGCCTCGACACCAACCACCTTTCTTGTCAACGTCCGAGCCACAACAGAGCCCGTGGCACACTGAGGCCTTTCTTTTATAGAAGGCGGGTGGGGATCGAAACCACCCACTATGATTTCAACTTATTTTTTTTAATTTCTTTATCTATTAAGCTTAAAACATCACACACAGTACAAAATCTACTTATAATTTTACAAAATCTTACATCTGAAATGTGTGACAATTAATGTAAACATAAGTTTCACAAAAATATTTTAAATATAAATTAAAAATTAAAGAAAAAAATACAATTTAAATACTTACATACATGCTTATACGGCCTCTCCTGACCGAGCACCGTCCTCGGATGCACTGGTTATCTCTTCTTCAGGAGAACGGCATCTTGCTCGCCATAGTCACCAATATGTGGTTCGTGTGTTCTTGAAGAAGCAGAAGGATCAGTACACGCAGCTGAAGGCTCACCAACGTCATCGGGGTATTCGTCATCGCAATCTGTGCAAAAAATATCCTGTTAGTTAATCACGACGACATTTCGTTAGTGCCTAGTCTATCATACATCACGCATCCAAGGCCCTCATACAAAATCACACTACCACACCTTTAGTTAAAACACTTCACTTTCAAAAGTAATGCATACATCATCTCGCAAAACATCTCACACATTCTCATACTTGAACTTGTACAAGTTCCCGCGTTAGTAACGTGAACCCGGACTCTGCCTGATGTGTTCAAAGAACACATCTTCCGGGACAGCGCCCGCCATGCGCACAGGATGCACGTCTGCCGAGACCCGCTTCTCAAGGTTGCTGGCCTCAGGAACACACCATGACCGCACTACATTGGCAGTCCGTTTCAACCAGCAAGGCACACACTAGCCTGTAAACAAAAGTTTCACAAAAAATTTTAAATACAAATTAATAGTTAAAAAAATATAGTTAAAATACTTACATGCTTATACGGCCTCTCCTGACCGTGCACCGTCCGCGGATGCACTGGTGATCTCTTCTTCAGGAGAACGGCATCTTGCTCGCCATAGTCGCCAATATGTGGTTCGTGTGTTCTTGAGGAAGCAGAAGGATCAGTACACGCAGCTGAAGGCTCACCAACGTCATCGGGGTATTCGTCATCGCAATCTGTGCAAAAGTTATCCTGTTAGTTAATCACGACGACATTTAGTTAGTGCCTAGTCTATCATACATCACGCATCCAAGGCCCTCATACAAAATCACACTACCACACCTTTAGTTAAAACACTTCACTTTCAAAAGTAATGCATACATCATCTCGCAAAACATCTCACACATTCTCATACTTGAACTTGTACAAGTTCCCACGTTAGTAACGTGAACAAGGGCTTCGCCTGATGTGTTCAGAGAACACATCTTCCGGGACAGCACCCGCCACGCGCAAGGTTTCTGGCCTCAGGAACACACCATGACCGCACTACATTGGCAGTCCGTTTCAACCAGCAAGGCACACACTAGCCTGTAAACAAAAGTTTCACAAAAAAATTTAAATATAAATTAATAGTTAAAAAAAATATAGTTAAAATACTTACATGCTTATACGGCCTCTCCTGACCGTCCACCGTCCTCGGATGCACTGGTAATCTCTTCTTCAGGAGATCGGCATCTTGCTCGCCATAGTCACCAATATGTGGTTCGTGTGTTCTTGAGGAAGCAGAAGGATCAGTACACGCAGCTGAAGGCTCACCAACGTCATCAGGGTATTATTAAGCTTACAACATCACACACAGTACAACATCTACTTATTATTTTACAAAATCTTACATCTGAAATGTGTGACAATTAATGTAAACATAAGTTTCACAAAATTTTTTTAAATATAAATTAAAAATTAAAGAAAAAAAAATACAATTAAAATACTTACATACATGCTTATACGGCCTCTCCTGACCGTGTTCCGTCCTCGGATGCACTGGTAATCTCTTCTTCAGTAGATCGGCATCTTGCTCGCCATAGTCACCAATATGTGGTTCGTGTGTTCTTGAGGAAGCAGAAGGATCAGTACACGCAGCTGAAGGCTCACCAACGTCATCGGGGTATTCGTCATCGCAATCTGTGCAAAAGTTATCCTGTTAGTTAATCACGACGACATTTCGTTAGTGCCTAGTCTATCATACATCACGCATCCAAGGCCCTCATTTAAAATCACTCTACCACAACTTTAGTTAAAACACTTCACTTTCAAAAGTAATGCATACATCATCTCGCAAAACATCTCACACATTCTCATACTTGAACTTGTACAAGTTCCCACGTTAGTAACGTGAACAAGGGCTTCGCCTGATGTGTTCAGAGAACACATCTTCCGGGACAGCACCCGCCACGCGCAAGGTTTCTGGCCTCAGGAACACACCATGACCGCACTACATTGGCAGTCCGTTTCAACCAGCAAGGCACACACTAGCCTGTAAACAAAAGTTTCACAAAAAAATTTAAATATAAATTAATAGTTAAAAAAAATATAGTTAAAATACTTACATGCTTATACGGCCTCTCCTGACCGTGCACCGTCCTCGGATGCACTGGTAATCTCTTCTTCAGGAGATCGGCATCTTGCTCGCCATAGTCACCAATATGTGGTTCGTGTGTTCTTGAGGAAGCAGAAGGATCAGTACACGCAGCTGAAGGCTCACCAACGTCATCAGGGTATTATTAAGCTTACAACATCACACACAGTACAACATCTACTTATTATTTTACAAAATCTTACATCTGAAATGTGTGACAATTAATGTAAACATAAGTTTCACAAAATTTTTTTAAATAGAAATTAAAAATTAAAGAAAAAAAAATACAATTAAAATACTTACATACATGCTTATACGGCCTCTCCTGACCGTGTTCCGTCCTCGGATGCACTGGTAATCTCTTCTTCAGTAGATCGGCATCTTGCTCGCCATAGTCACCAATATGTGGTTCGTGTGTTCTTGAGGAAGCAGAAGGATCAGTACACGCAGCTGAAGGCTCACCAACGTCATCGGGGTATTCGTCATCGCAATCTGTGCAAAAAATATCCTGTTAGTTAATCACGACGACATTTCGTTAGTGCCTAGTCTATCATACATCACGCATCCAAGGCCCTCATACAAAATCACACTACCACACCTTTAGTTAAAACACTTCACTTTCAAAAGTAATGCATACATCATCTCGCAAAACATCTCACACATTCTCATACTTGAACTTGTACAAGTTCCCGCGTTAGTAACGTGAACCCGGACTCTGCCTGATGTGTTCAAAGAACACATCTTCCGGGACAGCGCCCGCCATGCGCACAGGATGCACGTCTGCCGAGACCCGCTTCTCAAGGTTGCTGGCCTCAGGAACACACCATGACCGCACTACATTGGCAGTCCGTTTCAACCAGCAAGGCACACACTAGCCTGTAAACAAAAGTTTCACAAAAAATTTTAAATACAAATTAATAGTTAAAAAAAATATAGTTAAAATACTTACATGCTTATACGGCCTCTCCTGACCGTGCACCGTCCGCGGATGCACTGGTGATCTCTTCTTCAGGAGAACGGCATCTTGCTCGCCATAGTCGCCAATATGTGGTTCGTGTGTTCTTGAGGAAGCAGAAGGATCAGTACACGCAGCTGAAGGCTCACCAACGTCATCGGGGTATTCGTCATCGCAATCTGTGCAAAACTTATCCTGTTAGTTAATCACGACGACATTTAGTTAGTGCCTAGTCTATCATACATCACGCATCCAAGGCCCTCATACAAAATCACACTACCACACCTTTAGTTAAAACACTTCACTTTCAAAAGTAATGCATACATCATCTCGCAAAACATCTCATACATTCTCATACTTGAACTTGTACAAGTTCCCACGTTAGTAACGTGAACAAGGGCTTCGCCTGATGTGTTCAGAGAACACATCTTCCGGGACAGCACCCGCCACGCGCAAAGTTTCTGGCCTCAGGAACACACCATGACCGCACTACATTGGCAGTCCGTTTCAACCAGCAAGGCACACACTAGCCTGTAAACAAAAGTTTCACAAAAAAATTTAAATATAAATTAATAGTTAAAAAAATATAGTTAAAATACTTACATGCTTATACGGCCTCTCCTGACCGTGCACCGTCCTCGGATGCACTGGTAATCTCTTCTTCAGGAGATCGGCATCTTGCTCGCCATAGTCACCAATATGTGGTTCGTGTGTTCTTGAGGAAGCAGAAGGATCAGTACACGCAGCTGAAGGCTCACCAACGTCATCAGGGTATTATTAAGCTTACAACATCACACACAGTACAACATCTACTTATTATTTTACAAAATCTTACATCTGAAATGTGTGACAATTAATGTAAACATAAGTTTCACAAAATTTTTTAAATATAAATTAAAAATTAAAGAAAAAAAAATACAATTAAAATATTTACATACATGCTTATACGGCCTCTCCTGACCGTGTTCCGTCCTCGGATGCACTGGTAATCTCTTCTTCAGTAGATCGGCATCTTGCTCGCCATAGTCACCAATATGTGGTTCGTGTGTTCTTGAGGAAGCAGAAGGATCAGTACACGCAGCTGAAGGCTCACCAACGTCATCGGGGTATTCGTCATCGCAATCTGTGCAAAAGTTATCCTGTTAGTTAATCACGACGACATTTCGTTAGTGCCTAGTCTATCATACATCACGCATCCAAGGCCCTCATTTAAAATCACTCTACCACAACTTTAGTTAAAACACTTCACTTTCAAAAGTAATGCATACATCATCTCGCAAAACATCTCACACATTCTCATACTTGAACTTGTACAAGTTCCCACGTTAGTAACGTGAACAAGGGCTTCGCCTGATGTGTTCAGAGAACACATCCTCCGGGACAGCACCCGCCACGCGCAAGGTTTCTGGCCTCAGGAACACACCATGACCGCACTACATTGGCAGTCCGTTTCAACCAGCAAGGCACACACTAGCCTGTTAACAAAAGTTTCACAAAAAAATTTAAATATAAATTAATAGTTAAAAAAAATATAGTTAAAATACTTACATGCTTATACGGCCTCTCCTGACCGTGCACCGTCCTCGGATGCACTGGTAATCTCTTCTTCAGGAGATCGGCATCTTGCTCGCCATAGTCACCAACATGTGGTTCGTGTGTTCTTGAGGAAGCAGAAGGATCAGTACACGCAGCTGAAGGCTCACCAACGTCATCAGGGTATTATTAAGCTTACAACATCACACACAGTACAACATCTACTTATTATTTTACAAAATCTTACATCTGAAATGTGTGACAATTAATGTAAACATAAGTTTCACAAAATTTTTTTAAATATAAATTAAAAATTAAAGAAAAAAAAATACAATTAAAATACTTACATACATGCTTATACGGCCTCTCCTGACCGTGTTCCGTCCTCGGATGCACTGGTAATCTCTTCTTCAGTAGATCGGCATCTTGCTCGCCATAGTCACCAATATGTGGTTCGTGTGTTCTTGAGGAAGCAGAAGGATCAGTACACGCAGCTGAAGGCTCACCAACGTCATCGGGGTATTCGTCATCGCAATCTGTGCAAAAGTTATCCTGTTAGTTAATCACGACGACATTTAGTTAGTGCCTAGTCTATCATACATCACGCATCCAAGGCCCTCATACAAAATCACACTTCCACACCTTTAGTTAAAACACTTCACTTTCAAAAGTAATGCATACGTCATCATCTCACACATTCTCATACTTGAACTTGTACAAGTTCCCGCGTTAGTAACGCGAACCAGGACTGCGCCTGATGTGTTCAAAGAACACATCTTTCGGGACAGCGCCCGCCACGCGCACAGGATGTACGTCTGCCAAGGCCCGCTTCTCAAGGTTGCTGTCCTCAGGAACACACCATGACCGCACCACATTGGCAGTCCGTTTCAACCAGCAAGGCACACAATAGCCTGTAAACATAAGTTTCACAAAAAAAATTAAATAGAAATTAATAGTTAAAAAAATACAATTAAAATACTTACATACATGCTTATACGGCCTCTCCTGACCGTGCACCGTCCTCGGATGCACTGTAGATCTCTTCTTCAGGAGAACGGCATCTTGCTCGCCATAGTCACCAATATGTGGTTCGTGTGTTCTTGAGGAAGCAGAGGGATCAGTACACGCAGCTGAGGGCTCACCAACGTCATCAGGGTATTATTAAGCTTCCTACATCACACACAGTACAAAATAGACTTATTATTTTACAAAATCTTACATCTAAAATGTGTGACAATGTAAACAAGTTTCCCAAAAAAAATTTTAAATATACTGCTCAAAACAATTAGCGGAACAAGATTTTTCTCCTTTCTATTGCTTAAACTAAAATTAGATTTAAATTAACTTGTACGCTATTTTTTACCTTGTTAATTTGTTAATTACTACAATTAATAAAAAAATTCAATTTGTATTTTTTTTATTAAAAAAAAAAATTAAAATGTGCATTTTTGACGAAAATCAAAGTGACGTCTTTGAATTTTCATTACTTTCTTATCACATAAAACACATTTTAAGTAGTTTTTTTCAATCTTTTGAGTATTAATAGAAATTGAAGTGAGCCTTTTGAGTATTGTTATTCATTGAAGCGAGTGAGTTTAGGTCATAATGCCAGATCTGACTGAATTGCATGTCTCCCGAGCTATCGCTTTGCTTGAAGAGGGTCGAACTATGCGTTATGTAGGAAATGATCTAGGAGAAGCCCCTTCTGTTATCTACAGACTTTGGAAGCGATACCGTGAGACGGGAGAATACTCACGAAGGCGTGATCAAGGTAGAAAGAGAAAAACTACACGTTTGCAAGATCGCTACATCGTCAACTGTGCTTTACATAACCGCACCACAACTGCAAGAGATCTACAAAATACACTAAGGACGGCTACTGGTGTAGAAATTTCCGACCAGACGGTAAGAAATAGGAGATCACGCCGACCAGTTCGGGCTGTGCGTCTAACAATTCAACATAGACAAGCTCGCCGACAGTTCGCGCAAAATCACGCTAATTGGCAACTTCGACATTGGAGGCCAGTGCTTTTTACTGACGAATCACGATTCCGTCTAACACGTTGCGATGGTCGTCTCCGTGTTTACAGACGCCCAGGCGAGCGATACAGTGCAGCAGCAGTCCAGGAATATGACAAATTTGGATGTGGCTCTGTGATGGTTTGGGGCGGAGTTAGTTTGGACGAGCGCACAGATCTCGTCGTTGTTCCCGGGCACTTGTGTGCTCAAACTTACATTGAAAATGTGCTCGAAGATCATGTTTGGCCCGCAGCATATGGTATGGGCCCAGATTTTCACTTAATGCAAGATAATGCCAGGCCGCATACTGCAGCCATCACGTCATAGTACTTACGACAGCAGGAAATCCGTGTAATGGAGTGGCCTTCCATGAGCCCTGACCTAAATCCAATTGAACACATTTGGGACTTGCTTGACAGGCGCATCCGGAAGCGTCCGATTGCACCTCAAACACTGCAGCAGCTCACTGAAGCGTTGATTGAAGAATGGGAGCGAATTCCACAAGAAGATATTCGGAGGATCATACGAAGCATGCCGCGTCGTTGTCAAGCCGTGATTAGGGCTCATGGAGGCCACACACGTTACTGAAAGTCACTAAAGACGAATATTCAAACTATATAAGAATATTTCTTTGATGGACCTTTTTTATCACCAATTAGTTTTTCGTCTACAATGCACATTTTAATTTTTTTTTAATAAAAAAAATACAAATTGAATTTTTTTATTAATTGTAGTAATTAACAAATTAACAAGGTAAAAAATAGCGTACAAGTTAATTTAAATCTAATTTTAGTTTAAGCAATAGAAAGGAGAAAAATCTTGTTCCGCTAATTGTTTTGAGCAGTATAGATATTTAAAATTAAAAAAAATTCTCGAAATCACACTAAATCTACCTTAAAATTTACTTATACAATCAAAACAACACGACTTTGGGTATTTTAAAAACAACCGTTAACCTTAAAACAATTAAACAAAAATCACCGAATAAAAATAACACAAAACGTACTCACAGTATGCGGCCTCGACACCAACCACCTTTCTTGTCAACGTCCGAGCAACAACAGAGCCCGTGGCACACTGAGGCCTTTTTTTATAGAAGGCGGGTGGGGATCGAAGCCACCCCCTATGATTTCAAATTATATTTTTTTATTTATTTAGTTATTAAGCTTAAAACATCACACACAGTACAAAATCTACTAATTATTTTACAAAATCTTACATCTGAAATGTGTGACAATTAATGTAAACATAAGTTTCACCAAAAAAATTTAAATAGAAATTAATAATTAAAAAAATACAATTACAATACTTACATACATGCTTATACGGCCTCTCCTGACCGTGCACCGTCCTCGGATGCACTGTAGATCTCTTCTTCAGGAGAACGGCATCTTGCTCGCCATAGTCACCAATATGTGGTTCGTGTGTTCTTGAGGAAGCAGAAGGATCAGTACACGCAGCTGAGGGCTCACCAACGTCATCAGGGTATTATTAAGCTTACAACATCACACACAGTACAAAATCTACTTAATATTTTACAAAATCTTACATCTAAAATGTGTGACAATTAATGTAAACAAGTTTCACAAAAAAATTTTTTTAAATAGAAATTAAATATTTAAAAATATTAATAATTCTCGAAATCACACTAAATTTACCTTAAAATTTAATTATACAATCAAAACAACACGACTTTGGGTATTTTAAAAACAACCGTTAACCTTAAAACAATTACACAAAAATCACCGAATAAAAATAACACAAAACGTACTCACAGTATGCGGCCTCGACACCAACCACCTTTCTTGTCAACGTCCGAGCCACAACAGAGCCCGTGGCACACTGAGGCCTTTCTTTTATAGAAGGCTGGTGGGGATCGAAACCACCCACTATGATTTCAACTTATATTTTTTTATTTATTTAGTTATTAAGCTTAAAACATCACACACAGTACAAAATCTACTAATTATTTTACAAAATCTTACATCTGAAATGTGTGACAATTAATGTAAACATAAGTTTCACCAAAAAAATTTAAATAGAAATTAATATTTAAAAAAAATACAATTAAAATACTTACATACATGCTTATACGGCCTCTCCTGACCGTGCACCGTCCTCGGATGCACTGGTAATCTCTTCTTCAGGAGAACGGCATCTTGCTCACCATAGTCACCAATATGTGGTTCGTGTGTTCTTGAGGAAGCAGAAGGATCAGTACACGCAGCTGAAGGCTCACCAACGTCATCGGGGTATTCGTCATCGCAATCTGTGCAAAAGTTATCCTGTTAGTTAATCACGACGACATTTCGTTAGTGCCTAGTCTATCATACATCACGCATCCAAGGCCCTCATACAAAATCACACTACCACAACTTTAGTTAAAACACTTCACTTTCAAAAGTAATGCATACATCATCTCACAAAACATCTCACACATTCTCATACTTGAACTTGTACAAGTTCCCGCGTTAGTAACGTGAACTCGGACTGCGCCTGATGTGTTCAAAGAACTCATCTTCCGGGACAGCGCCCGCCACGCGCACAGGATGTACGTCTGCCAAGGCCCGCTTCTCAAGGTTTCTCGTCTCAGGAACACACCATGACCGCACTACATTGGCAGTAAGTTTCAACCAGCAAGGCTCACAGTAGCCTGTACACATAAGTTTCACAAAATTTTTTTAAATATATATTAAAAATTAAAGAAAAAAATGCGATTAAAATACTTACATGCTTATACGGCCTCTCCTGACCGAGCACCGTCCTCGGATGCACTGGTGATCTCTTCTTCAGGAGAACGGCATCTTGCTCTCCATAGTCACCAATATGTGGTTCGTGTGTTCTTGAGGAAGCAGAGGGATCAGTACACGCAGCTGAGGGCTCACCAACGTCATCAGGGTATTATTAAGCTTACAACATCACACACAGTACAAAATCTACTTATTATTTGACAAAATCTTACATCTAAAATGTGTGACAATTAATGTAAACAAGTTTCACAAAAATTTTTTAAATATAAATTAAATATTTAAAAAAAATAATAATTCTCGAAATCACACTAAATTTTTCTTAAAATTTAATTATACAATCAAAACAACACGACTTTGGGTATTTTAAAAACAACCGTTAACCTTAAAACAATTACACAAAAATCACCGAATAAAAATAACACAAAACGTACTCACAGTATGCGGCCTCGACACCAACCACCTTTCTTGTCAACGTCCGAGCCACAACAGAGCCCGTGGCACACTGAGGCCTTTCTTTTATAGAAGGCTGGTGGGGATCGAAACCACCCACTATGATTTCAACTTATATTTTTTTATTTATTTAGTTATTAAGCTTAAAACATCACACACAGTACAAAATCTACTAATTATTTTACAAAATCTTACATCTGAAATGTGTGACAATTAATGTAAACATAAGTTTCACCAAAAAAATTTAAATAGAAATTAATAGTTAAAAAAATACAATTACAATACTTACATACATGCTTATACGGCCTCTCCTGACCGTGCACCGTCCTCGGATGCACTGTAGATCTCTTCTTCAGGAGAACGGCATCTTGCTCGCCATAGTCATCAATATGTGGTTCATGTGTTCTTGAGGAAGCAGAAGGATCAGTACACGCAGCTGAAGGCTCACCAACGTCAACGGGGTATTCGTCATCGCAATCTGTGCAAAAGTTATCCTGTTAGTTAATCACGACGACATTTCGTTAGTGCCTAGTCTATCATACATCACGCATCCAAGGCCCTCATACAAAATCACACTACCACAACTTTAGTTAAAACACTTCACTTTCAAAAGTAATGCATACATCATCTCACAAAACATCTCACACATTCTCATACTTGAACTTGTACAAGTTCCCGCGTTAGTAACGTGAACCCGGACTGCGCCTGATGTGTTCAAAGAACACATCTTCCGGGACAGCGCCCGCCACGCGCACAGGATGCACGTCTGCCGAGGCCCGCTTCTCAAGGTTGCTGGCCTCAGGAACACAGAATGACCGCACCACATTGGCAGTCCGTTTCAACCAGCAAGGCACACACTAGCCTGTAAACATAAGTTTCACAAAAAAATTTAAATAGAAATTAATAGTTAAAAAATATACAATTACAATACTTACATACATGCTTATACGGCCTCTCCTGACCGTGCACCGTCCTCGGATGCACTGTAGATCTCTTCTTCAGGAGAACGGCATCTTGCTCGCCATAGTCATCAATATGTGGTTCATGTGTTCTTGAGGAAGCAGAAGGATCAGTACACGCAGCTGATGGCTCACCAACGTCAACGGGGTATTCGTAATCGCAATCTGTGCAAAAGTTATCCTGTTAGTTAATCACGACGACATTTCGTTAGTGCCTAGTCTATCATACATCACGCATCCAAGGCCCTCATACAAAATCACACTACCACAACTTTAGTTAAAACACTTCACTTTCAAAAGTAATGCATACATCATCTCACAAAACATCTCACACATTCTCATACTTGAACTTGTACAAGTTCCCGCGTTAGTAACGTGAACCCGGACTGCGCCTGATGTGTTCAAAGAACACATCTTCCGGGACAGCGCCCGCCACGCGAACAGGATGCACGTCTGCCAAGGCCCGCTTTTCAAGGTTGCTGGCCTCAGGAACACACCATGACCGCACTACATTGGCAGTTAGTTTCAACCAGCAAGGCACACACTAATCTGTAAACATAAGTTTCACAAAAAAATTTAAATATAAATTAAAAATTAAAGAAAAAAATACGATTAAAATACTTACATACATGCTTATACGGCCTCTCCTGACCGAGCACCGTCCTCGGATGCACTGGTGATCTCTTCTTCAGGAGAACGGCATCTTGCTCTCCATAGTCACCAATATGTGGTTCATGTGTTCTTGAGGAAGCAGAGGGATCAGTACACGCAGCTGAGGGCTCACCAACGTCATCAGGGTATTATTAAGCTTCCTACATCACACACAGTACAAAATAGACTTATTATTTTACAAAATCTTACATCTAAAATGTGTGACAATGTAAACAAGTTTCCCAAAAAAATTTTAAATATACTGCTCAAAACAATTAGCGGAACAAGATTTTTCTCCTTTCTATTGCTTAAACTAAAATTAGATTTAAATTAACTTGTACTCTATTTTTTACCTTGTTAATTTGTTAATCACTACAATTAATAAAAAAATTCAATTTGTATTTTTTTTATTAAAAAAAAATTAAAATGTGCATTTTTGACGAAAATCAAAGTGACGTCTTTGAATTTTCATTACTTTCTTATCACATAAAACACATTTTAAGTAGTTTTTTTCAATCTTTTGAGTATTAATAGAAATTGAAGTGAGCCTTTTGAGTATTGTTATTCATTGAAGCGAGTGAGTTTAGGTCATAATGCCAGATCTGACTGAATTGCATGTCTCCCGAGCTATCGCTTTGCTTGAAGAGGGTCGAACTATGCGTTATGTAGGAAATGATCTAGGAGAAGCCCCTTCTGTTATCTACAGACTTTGGAAGCGATACCGTGAGACGGGAGAATACTCACGAAGGCGTGATCAAGGTCGAAAGAGAAAAACTACACGTTTGCAAGATCGCTACATCGTCAACTGTGCTTTACATAACCGCACCACAACTGCAAGAGATCTACAAAATACACTAAGGACGGCTACTGGTGTAGAAATTTCCGACCAGACGGTAAGAAATAGGTTGTTGGAAGCCAATTTGAGATCACGCCGACCAGTTCGGGCTGTGCGTCTAACAATTCAACATAGACAAGCTCGCCGACAGTTCGCGCAAAATCACGCTAATTGGCAACTTCGACATTGGAGGCCAGTGCTTTTTACTGACGAATCACGATTCCGTCTAACACGTTGCGATGGTCGTCTCCGTGTTTACAGACGCCCAGGCGAGCGATACAGTGCAGCAGCAGTCCAGGAATATGACAAATTTGGATGTGGCTCTGTGATGGTTTGGGGCGGAGTTAGTTTGGACGAGCGCACAGATCTCGTCGTTGTTCCCGGGCACTTGTGTGCTCAAACTTACATTGAAAATGTGCTCGAAGATCATGTTTGGCCCGCAGCATATGGTATGGGCCCAGATTTTCACTTAATGCAAGATAATGCCAGGCCGCATACTGCAGCCATCACGTCATAGTACTTACGACAGCAGGAAATCCGTGTAATGGAGTGGCCTTCCATGAGCCCTGACCTAAATCCAATTGAACACATTTGGGACTTGCTTGACAGGCGCATCCGGAAGCGTCCGATTGCACCTCAAACCCTGCAGCAGCTCACTGAAGCGTTGATTGAAGAATGGGAGCGAATTCCACAAGAAGATATTTGGAGGATCATACGAAGCATGCCGCGTCGTTGTCAAGCCGTGATTAGGGCTCATGGAGGCCACACACGTTACTGAAAGTCACTAAAGACGAATATTCAAACTATATAAGAATATTTCTTTGATGGACCTTTTTTATCACCAATTAGTTTTTCGTCTACAATGCACATTTTAATTTTTTTTTAATAAAAAAAATACAAATTGAATTTTTTTATTAATTGTAGTAATTAACAAATTAACAAGGTAAAAAATAGCGTACAAGTTAATTTAAATCTAATTTTAGTTTAAGCAATAGAAAGGAGAAAAATCTTGTTCCGCTAATTGTTTTGAGCAGTATAGATATTTAAAATTAAAAAAAAAATTCTCGAAATCACACTAAATCTACCTTAAAATTTACTTATACAATCAAAACAACACGACTTTGGGTATTTTAAAAACAACCGTTAACCTTAAAACAATTAAACAAAAATCACCGAATAAAAATAACACAAAACGTACTCACAGTATGCGGCCTCGACACCAACCACCTTTCTTGTCAACGTCCGAGCAACAACAGAGCCCGTGGCACACTGAGGCCTTTTTTTATAGAAGGCGGGTGGGGATCGAAGCCACCCCCTATGATTTCAACTTATATTTTTTTATTTATTTAGTTATTAAGCTTAAAACATCACACACAGTACAAAATCTACTAATTATTTTACAAAATCTTACATTTGAAATGTGTGACAATTAATGTAAACATAAGTTTCACAAAAAAATTTAAATAGAAATTAATAGTTAAAAAAAATACAATTAAAATACTTACATACATGCTTATACGGCCTCTCCTGACCGTGCACCGTCCTCGGATACACTGGTGATCTCTTCTTCAGGAGAACGGCATCTTGCTCGCCATAGTCACCAATATGTGGTTCGTGTGTTCTTGAGGAAGGAGAAGGATCAGTACACGCAGCTGAAGGCTCACCAACGTCATCGGGGTATTCGTCATCGCAATCTGTGCAAAAGTTATCCTGTTAGTTAATCACGACGACATTTCGTTAGTGCCTAGTCTATCATACATCACGCATCCAAGGCCCTCATTTAAAATCACACTACCACAACTTTAGTTAAAACACTTCACTTTCAAAAGTAATGCATACATCATCTCACAAAACATCTCACACATTCTCATACTTGAACTTGTACAAGTTCTCACGTTAGTAACGTGAACCAGGACTGCGCCTGATGTGTTCAAAGAACACATCTTGCGGGACAGCGCCCGCCACGCGCACAGGATGTACATCTGCCAAGGCCCGCTTCTCAAGGTTTCTCACCTCAGGAGCACACCATGACCGCACTACATTGGCAGTAAGTTTCAACCAGCAAGGCTCACAGTAGCCTGTAAACATAAGTTTCACAATTTTTTTTTAAATAAATATTAAAAATTAAAGAAAAAAATGCGATTAAAATACTTACATACATGCTTATACGGCCTCTCCTGACCGAGCACCGTCCTCGGATGCACTGGTGATCTCTTCTTCAGGAGAACGGCATCTTGCTCGCCATAGTCACCAATATGTGGTTTGTGTGTTCTTGAGGAAGCAGAAGGATCAGTACACGCAGCTGAAGGCTCACCAACGTCATCGGGGTATTCGTCATCGCAATCTGTGCAAAAGTTATCCTGTTAGTTAATCACGACGACATTTCGTTAGTGCCTAGTCTATCATACATCACGCATCCAAGGCCCTCATACAAAATCACACTACCACAACTTTAGTTAAAACACTTCACTTTCAAAAGTAATGCATACATCATCTCACAAAACATCTCACACATTCTCATACTTGAACTTGTACAAGTTCCCGCGTTAGTAACGTGAACTCGGACTGCGCCTGATGTGTTCAAAGAACTCATCTTCCGGGACAGCGCCCGCCACGCGCACAGGATGTACGTCTGCCAAGGCCCGCTTCTCAAGGTTTCTCGTCTCAGGAACACACCATGACCGCACTACATTGGCAGTAAGTTTCAACCAGCAAGGCTCACAGTAGCCTGTACACATAAGTTTCACAAATTTTTTTTAAATATATATTAAAAATTAAAGAAAAAATGCGATTAAAATACTTACATGCTTATACGGCCTCTCCTGACCGAGCACCGTCCTCGGATGCACTGGTGATCTCTTCTTCAGGAGAACGGCATCTTGCTCTCCATAGTCACCAATATGTGGTTCGTGTGTTCTTGAGGAAGCAGAGGGATCAGTACACGCAGCTGAGGGCTCACCAACGTCATCAGGGTATTATTAAGCTTACAACATCACACACAGTACAAAATCTACTTATTATTTGACAAAATCTTACATCTAAAATGTGTGACAATTAATGTAAACAAGTTTCACAAAAATTTTTTAAATATAAATTAAATATTTAAAAAAATAATAATTCTCGAAATCACACTAAATTTTTCTTAAAATTTAATTATACAATCAAAACAACACGACTTTGGGTATTTTAAAAACAACCGTTAACCTTAAAACAATTACACAAAAATCACCGAATAAAAATAACACAAAACGTACTCACAGTATGCGGCCTCGACACCAACCACCTTTCTTGTCAACGTCCGAGCCACAACAGAGCCCGTGGCACACTGAGGCCTTTCTTTTATAGAAGGCTGGTGGGGATCGAAACCACCCACTATGATTTCAACTTATATTTTTTTATTTATTTAGTTATTAAGCTTAAAACATCACACACAGTACAAAATCTACTAATTATTTTACAAAATCTTACATTTGAAATGTGTGACAATTAATGTTAACATAAGTTTCACAAAAACATTTAAATAGAAATTAATATTTAAAAAAAATACAATTAAAATACTTACATACATGCTTATACGGCCTCTCCTGACCGTGCACCGTCCTCGGATGCACTGGTGATCTCTTCTTCAGGAGAACGGCATCTTGCTCGCCATAGTCACCAATATGTGGTTCGTGTGTTCTTGAGAAAAGCAGAAGGATCAGTACACGCAGCTGAAGGCTCACCAACGTCAACGGGGTATTCGTCATCGCAATCTGTGCAAAAGTTATCCTGTTAGTTAATCACGACGACATTTCGTTAGTGCCTAGTCTATCATACATCACGCATCCAAGGCCCTCATACAAAATCACACTACCACAACTTTAGTTAAAACACTTCACTTTCAAAAGTAATGCATACATCATCTCACAAAACATCTCACACATTCTCATACTTGAACTTGTACAAGTTCCCGCGTTAGTAACGTGAACCCGGACTGCGCCTGATGTGTTCAAAGAACACATCTTCCGGGACAGCGCCCGCCACGCGCACAGGATGCACGTCTGCCGAGGCCCGCTTCTCAAGGTTGCTGGCCTCAGGAACACAGAATGACCGCACCACATTGGCAGTCCGTTTCAACCAGCAAGGCACACACTAGCCTGTAAACATAAGTTTCACAAAAAAATTTAAATAGAAATTAATAGTTAAAAAATATACAATTAAAATACTTACATACATGCTTATACGGCCTCTCCTGACCGTGCACCGTCCTCGGATGCACTGTAGATCTCTTCTTCAGGAGAACGACATCTTGCTCGCCATAGTCACCAATATGTGGTTCGTGTGTTCTTGAGGAAGCAGAGGGATCAGTACACGCAGCTGAGGGCTCACCAACGTCATCAGGGTATTATTAAGCTTACAACATCACACACAGTACAAAATCTACTTAATATTTTACAAAATCTTACATCTAAAATGTGTGACAATTAATGTAAACAAGTTTCACAAAAAAATTTTTTTAAATAGAAATTAAATATTTAAAAATATTAATAATTCTCGAAATCACACTAAATTTACCTTAAAATTTAATTATACAATCAAAACAACACGACTTTGGGTATTTTAAAAACAACCGTTAACCTTAAAACAATTACACAAAAATCACCGAATAAAAATAACACAAAACGTACTCACAGTATGCGGCCTCGACACCAACCACCTTTCTTGTCAACGTCCGAGCCACAACAGAGCCCGTGGCACACTGAGGCCTTTCTTTTATAGAAGGCTGGTGGGGATCGAAACCACCCACTATGATTTCAACTTATATTTTTTTATTTATTTAGTTATTAAGCTTAAAACATCACACACAGTACAAAATCTACTAATTATTTTACAAAATCTTACATCTGAAATGTGTGACAATTAATGTAAACATAAGTTTCACCAAAAAATTTAAATAGAAATTAATATTTAAAAAAAATACAATTAAAATACTTACATACATGCTTATACGGCCTCTCCTGACCGTGCACCGTCCTCGGATGCACTGGTAATCTCTTCTTCAGGAGAACGGCATCTTGCTCGCCATAGTCACCAATATGTGGTTCGTGTGTTCTTGAGGAAGCAGAAGGATCAGTACACGCAGCTGAAGGCTCACTCACCAACGTCATCGGGGTATTCGTCATCGCAATCTGTGCAAAAAGTTATCCTGTTAGTTAATCACGACGACATTTCGTTAGTGCCTAGTCTATCATACATCACGCATCCAAGGCCCTCATACAAAATCACACTACCACAACTTTAGTTAAAACACTTCACTTTCAAAAGTAATGCATACATCATCTCACAAAACATCTCACACATTCTCATACTTGAACTTGTACAAGTTCCCGCGTTAGTAACGTGAACTCGGACTGCGCCTGATGTGTTCAAAGAACTCATCTTCCGGGACAGCGCCCGCCACGCGCACAGGATGTACGTCTGCCAAGGCCCGCTTCTCAAGGTTTCTCGTCTCAGGAACACACCATGACCGCACTACATTGGCAGTAAGTTTCAACCAGCAAGGCTCACAGTAGCCTGTACACATAAGTTTCACAAATTTTTTTTAAATATATATTAAAAATTAAAGAAAAAATGCGATTAAAATACTTACATGCTTATACGGCCTCTCCTGACCGAGCACCGTCCTCGGATGCACTGGTGATCTCTTCTTCAGGAGAACGGCATCTTGCTCTCCATAGTCACCAATATGTGGTTCGTGTGTTCTTGAGGAAGCAGAGGGATCAGTACACGCAGCTGAGGGCTCACCAACGTCATCAGGGTATTATTAAGCTTACAACATCACACACAGTACAAAATCTACTTATTATTTGACAAAATCTTACATCTAAAATGTGTGACAATTAATGTAAACAAGTTTCACAAAAAATTTTTAAATATAAATTAAATATTTAAAAAAATAATAATTCTCGAAATCACACTAAATCTATCTTAAAATTTACTTATACAATCAAAACAACACGACTTTGGGTATTTTAAAAACAACCGTTAACCTTAAAACAATTACACAAAAATCACCGAATAAAAATAACACAAAACGTACTCACAGTATGCGGCCTCGACACCAACCACCTTTCTTGTCAACGTCCGAGCCACAACAGAGCCCGTGGCACACTGAGGCCTTTCTTTTATAGAAGGCTGGTGGGGATCGAAACCACCCACTATGATTTCAACTTATATTTTTTTATTTATTTAGTTATTAAGCTTAAAACATCACACACAGTACAAAATCTACTAATTATTTTACAAAATCTTACATCTGAAATGTGTGACAATTAATGTAAACATAAGTTTCACCAAAAAAATTTAAATAGAAATTAATATTTAAAAAAAATACAATTACAATACTTACATACATGCTTATACGGCCTCTCCTGACCGTGCACCGTCCTCGGATGCACTGGTAATCTCTTCTTCAGGAGAACGGCATCTTGCTCGCCATAGTCACCAATATGTGGTTCGTGTGTTCTTGAGGAAGCAGAAGGATCAGTACACGCAGTTGAAGGCTCACTCACCAACGTCATCGGGGTATTCGTCATCGCAATCTGTGAAAAAGTTATCCTGTTAGTTAATCACGACGACATTTCGTTAGTGCTTATCATACATCACGCATCCAAGGCTCTCATTTAAAATCACACTACCACAACTTTAGTTAAAACACTTCACTTTCAAAAGTAATGCATACATCATCTCACAAAACATCTCACACATTCTCATACTTGAACTTGTACAAGTTCCCGCGTTAGTAACGTGAACCCGGACTGCGCCTGATGTGTTCAAAGAACACATCTTCCGGGACAGCGCCCGCCACGCGCACAGGATGCACGTCTGCCGAGGCCCGCTTCTCAAGGTTGCTGGCCTCAGGAACACAGAATGACCGCACCACATTGGCAGTCCGTTTCAACCAGCAAGGCACACACTAGCCTGTAAACATAAGTTTCACAAAAAAATTTAAATAGAAATTAATAGTTAAAAAATATACAATTAAAATACTTACATACATGCTTATACGGCCTCTCCTGACCGTGCACCGTCCTCGGATGCACTGTAGATCTCTTCTTCAGGAGAACGGCATCTTGCTCGCCATAGTCATCAATATGTGGTTCATGTGTTCTTGAGGAAGCAGAAGGATCAGTACACGCAGCTGATGGCTCACCAACGTCAACGGGGTATTCGTCATCGCAATCTGTGCAAAAGTTATCCTGTTAGTTAATCACGACGACATTTCGTTAGTGCCTAGTCTATCATACATCACGCATCCAAGGCCCTCATTTAAAATCACACTACCACAACTTTAGTTAAAACACTTCACTTTCAAAAGTAATGCATACATCATCTCACAAAACATCTCACACATTCTCATACTTGAACTTGTACAAGTTCCCGCGTTAGCAACGTGAACCCTGACTGCGCCTGATGTGTTCAAAGAACACATCTTCCGGGACAGCGCCCGCCACGCGAACAGGATGCACGTCTGCCAAGGCCCGCTTTTCAAGGTTGCTGGCCTCAGGAACACACCATGACCGCACTACATTGGCAGTTAGTTTCAACCAGCAAGGCACACACTAATCTGTAAACATAAGTTTCACAAAAAAATTTAAATATAAATTAAAAATTAAAGAAAAAAATACGATTAAAATACTTACATACATGCTTATACGGCCTCTCCTGACCGAGCACCGTCCTCGGATGCACTGGTGATCTCTTCTTCAGGAGAACGGCATCTTGCTCTCCATAGTCACCAATATGTGGTTCATGTGTTCTTGAGGAAGCAGAGGGATCAGTACACGCAGCTGAGGGCTCACCAACGTCATCAGGGTATTATTAAGCTTCCTACATCACACACAGTACAAAATAGACTTATTATTTTACAAAATCTTACATCTAAAATGTGTGACAATGTAAACAAGTTTCCCAAAAAAAATTTTAAATATACTGCTCAAAACAATTAGCGGAACAAGATTTTTCTCCTTTCTATTGCTTAAACTAAAATTAGATTTAAATTAACTTGTACTCTATTTTTTACCTTGTTAATTTGTTAATCACTACAATTAATAAAAAAATTCAATTTGTATTTTTTTTATTAAAAAAAAATTAAAATGTGCATTTTTGACGAAAATCAAAGTGACGTCTTTGAATTTTCATTACTTTCTTATCACATAAAACACATTTTAAGTAGTTTTTTTCAATCTTTTGAGTATTAATAGAAATTGAAGTGAGCCTTTTGAGTATTGTTATTCATTGAAGCGAGTGAGTTTAGGTCATAATGCCAGATCTGACTGAATTGCATGTCTCCCGAGCTATCGCTTTGCTTGAAGAGGGTCGAACTATGCGTTATGTAGGAAATGATCTAGGAGAAGCCCCTTCTGTTATCTACAGACTTTGGAAGCGATACCGTGAGACGGGAGAATACTCACGAAGGCGTGATCAAGGTCGAAAGAGAAAAACTACACGTTTGCAAGATCGCTACATCGTCAACTGTGCTTTACATAACCGCACCACAACTGCAAGAGATCTACAAAATACACTAAGGACGGCTACTGGTGTAGAAATTTCCGACCAGACGGTAAGAAATAGGTTGTTGGAAGCCAATTTGAGATCACGCCGACCAGTTCGGGCTGTGCGTCTAACAATTCAACATAGACAAGCTCGCCGACAGTTCGCGCAAAATCACGCTAATTGGCAACTTCGACATTGGAGGCCAGTGCTTTTTACTGACGAATCACGATTCCGTCTAACACGTTGTGATGGTCGTCTCCGTGTTTACAGACGCCCAGGCGAGCGATACAGTGCAGCAGCAGTCCAGGAATATGACAAATTTGGATGTGGCTCTGTGATGGTTTGGGGCGGAGTTAGTTTGGACGAGCGCACAGATCTCGTCGTTGTTCCCGGGCACTTGTGTGCTCAAACTTACATTGAAAATGTGCTCGAAGATCATGTTTGGCCCGCAGCATATGGTATGGGCCCAGATTTTCACTTAATGCAAGATAATGCCAGGCCGCATACTGCAGCCATCACGTCATAGTACTTACGACAGCAGGAAATCCGTGTAATGGAGTGGCCTTCCATGAGCCCTGACCTAAATCCAATTGAACACATTTGGGACTTGCTTGACAGGCGCATCCGGAAGCGTCCGATTGCACCTCAAACACTGCAGCAGCTCACTGAAGCGTTGATTGAAGAATGGGAGCGAATTCCACAAGAAGATATTTGGAGGATCATACGAAGCATGCCGCGTCGTTGTCAAGCCGTGATTAGGGCTCATGGAGGCCACACACGTTACTGAAAGTCACTAAAGACGAATATTCAAACTATATAAGAATATTTCTTTGATGGACCTTTTTTATCACCAATTAGTTTTTCGTCTACAATGCACATTTTAATTTTTTTTAATAAAAAAAATACAAATTGAATTTTTTTATTAATTGTAGTAATTAACAAATTAACAAGGTAAAAAATAGCGTACAAGTTAATTTAAATCTAATTTTAGTTTAAGCAATAGAAAGGAGAAAAATCTTGTTCCGCTAATTGTTTTGAGCAGTATAGATATTTAAAATTAAAAAAAAAATTCTCGAAATCACACTAAATCTACCTTAAAATTTACTTATACAATCAAAACAACACGACTTTGGGTATTTTAAAAACAACCGTTAACCTTAAAACAATTAAACAAAAATCACCGAATAAAAATAACACAAAACGTACTCACAGTATGCGGCCTCGACACCAACCACCTTTCTTGTCAACGTCCGAGCAACAACAGAGCCCGTGGCACACTGAGGCCTTTTTTTATAGAAGGCGGGTGGGGATCGAAGCCACCCCCTATGATTTCAACTTATATTTTTTTATTTATTTAGTTATTAAGCTTAAAACATCACACACAGTACAAAATCTACTAATTATTTTACAAAATCTTACATTTGAAATGTGTGACAATTAATGTAAACATAAGTTTCACAAAAAAATTTAAATAGAAATTAATAGTTAAAAAAAATACAATTAAAATACTTACATACATGCTTATACGGCCTCTCCTGACCGTGCACCGTCCTCGGATGCACTGGTGATCTCTTCTTCAGGAGAACGGCATCTTGCTCGCCATAGTCACCAATATGTGGTTTGTGTGTTCTTGAGGAAGCAGAAGGATCAGTACACGCAGCTGAAGGCTCACCAACGTCATCGGGGTATTCGTCATCGCAATCTGTGCAAAAGTTATCCTGTTAGTTAATCACGACGACTTTTAGTTAGTGCCTAGTCTATCATACATTACGCATCCAAGGCCCTCATACAAAATCACACTACCACAACTTTAGTTAAAACACTTCACTTTCAAAAGTAATGCATACATCATCTCACAAAACATCTCACACATTCTCATACTTGAACTTGTACAAGTTCTCACGTTAGTAACGTGAACCAGGACTGCGCCTGATGTGTTCAAAGAACACATCTTGCGGGACAGCGCCCGCCACGCGCACAGGATGTACATCTGCCAAGGCCCGCTTCTCAAGGTTTCTCACCTCAGGAGCACACCATGACCGCACTACATTGGCAGTAAGTTTCAACCAGCAAGGCTCACAGTAGCCTGTAAACATAAGTTTCACAATTTTTTTTAAAATAAATATTAAAAATTAAAGAAAAAAATGCGATTAAAATACTTACATACATGCTTATACGGCCTCTCCTGACCGAGCACCGTCCTCGGATGCACTGGTGATCTCTTCTTCAGGAGAACGGCATCTTGCTCGCCATAGTCACCAATATGTGGTTTGTGTGTTCTTGAGGAAGCAGAAGGATCAGTACACGCAGCTGAAGGCTCACCAACGTCATCGGGGTATTCGTCATCGCAATCTGTGCAAAAGTTATCCTGTTAGTTAATCACGACGACATTTCGTTAGTGCCTAGTCTATCATACATCACGCATCCAAGGCCCTCATTTAAAATCACACTACCATAACTTTAGTTAAAACACTTCACTTTCAAAAGTAATGCATACATCATCTCACAAAACATCTCACACATTCTCATACTTGAACTTGTACAAGTTCCCGCGTTAGTAACGTGAACTCGGACTGCGCCTGATGTGTTCAAAGAACTCATCTTCCGGGACAGCGCCCGCCACGCGCACAGGATGTACGTCTGCCAAGGCCCGCTTCTCAAGGTTTCTCGTCTCAGGAACACACCATGACCGCACTACATTGGCAGTAAGTTTCAACCAGCAAGGCTCACAGTAGCCTGTACACATAAGTTTCACAAATTTTTTTTAAATATATATTAAAAATTAAAGAAAAAAATGCGATTAAAATACTTACATGCTTATACGGCCTCTCCTGACCGAGCACCGTCCTCGGATGCACTGGTGATCTCTTCTTCAGGAGAACGGCATCTTGCTCTCCATAGTCACCAATATGTGGTTCGTGTGTTCTTGAGGAAGCAGAGGGATCAGTACACGCAGCTGAGGGCTCACCAACGTCATCAGGGTATTATTAAGCTTACAACATCACACACAGTACAAAATCTACTTATTATTTGACAAAATCTTACATCTAAAATGTGTGACAATTAATGTAAACAAGTTTCACAAAAAATTTTTTAAATATAAATTAAATATTTAAAAAAATAATAATTCTCGAAATCACACTAAATTTTTCTTAAAATTTAATTATACAATCAAAACAACACGACTTTGGGTATTTTAAAAACAACCGTTAACCTTAAAACAATTACACAAGAATCACCGAATAATAATAACACAAAACGTACTCACAGTATGCGGCCTCGACACCAACCACCTTTCTTGTCAACGTCCGAGCAATAACAGAGCCCGTGGCACACTGAGGCCTTTCTTTTATAGAAGGCGGGTGGGGATCGAAACCACCCACTATGATTTCAACTTATATTGTTTTATTTATTTAGTTATTAAGCTTAAAACATCACACACAGTACAAAATCTACTAATTATTTTACAAAATCTTACATCTGAAATGTGTGACAATTAATGTAAACATAAGTTTCACAAAAAAAATTTAAATAGAAATTAAAAATTAAAGAAAATACAATTACAATACTTACATACATGCTTATACGGCCTCTCCTGACCGTGCACCGTCCTCGGATGCACTGGTAATCTCTTCTTCAGGAGAACGGCATCTTGCTCGCCATAGTCACCAATATGTGGTTCGTGTGTTCTTGAGGAAGGAGAAGGATCAGTACACGCAGCTGAAGGCTCACCAACGTCATCGGGGTATTCGTCATCGCAATCTGTGCAAAAGTTATCCTGTTAGTTAATCACGACGACATTTCGTTAGTGCCTAGTCTATCATACATCACGCATCCAAGGCCCTCATTTAAAATCACACTACCACAACTTTAGTTAAAACACTTCACTTTCAAAAGTAATGCATACATCATCTCACAAAACATCTCACACATTCTCATACTTGAACTTGTACAAGTTCCCGCGTTAGCAACGTGAACCCTGACTGCGCCTGATGTGTTCAAAGAACACATCTTCCGGGACAGCGCCCGCCACGCGAACAGGATGCACGTCTGCCGAGGCCCGCTTCTCAAGGTTGCTGGCCTCAGGAACACAGAATGACCGCACCACATTGGCAGTCCGTTTCAACCAGCAAGGCACACACTAGCCTGTAAACATAAGTTTCACAAAAAAATTTAAATAGAAATTAATAGTTAAAAAATATACAATTAAAATACTTACATACATGCTTATACGGCCTCTCCTGACCGTGCACCGTCCTCGGATGCACTGTAGATCTCTTCTTCAGGAGAACGGCATCTTGCTCGCCATAGTCATCAATATGTGGTTCATGTGTTCTTGAGGAAGCAGAAGGATCAGTACACGCAGCTGAAGGCTCACCAACGTCAACGGGGTATTCGTCATCGCAATCTGTGCAAAAGTTATCCTGTTAGTTAATCACGACGACATTTCGTTAGTGCCTAGTCTATCATACATCACGCATCCAAGGCCCTCATACAAAATCACACTACCACAACTTTAGTTAAAACACTTCACTTTCAAAAGTAATGCATACATCATCTCACAAAACATCTCACACATTCTCATACTTGAACTTGTACAAGTTCCCGCGTTAGCAACGTGAACCCTGACTGCGCCTGATGTGTTCAAAGAACACATCTTCCGGGACAGCGCCCGCCACGCGAACAGGATGCACGTCTGCCAAGGCCCGCTTTTCAAGGTTGCTGGCCTCAGGAACACACCATGACCGCACTACATTGGCAGTTAGTTTCAACCAGCAAGGCACACACTAATCTGTAAACATAAGTTTCACAAAAAAATTTAAATATAAATTAAAAATTAAAGAAAAAAATACGATTAAAATACTTACATACATGCTTATACGGCCTCTCCTGACCGAGCACCGTCCTCTGATGCACTGGTGATCTCTTCTTCAGGAGAACGGCATCTTGCTCTCCATAGTCACCAATATGTGGTTCATGTGTTCTTGAGGAAGCAGAGGGATCAGTACACGCAGCTGAGGGCTCACCAACGTCATCAGGGTATTATTAAGCTTCCTACATCACACACAGTACAAAATAGACTTATTATTTTACAAAATCTTACATCTAAAATGTGTGACAATGTAAACAAGTTTCCCAAAAAAAATTTTAAATATACTGCTCAAAACAATTAGCGGAACAAGATTTTTCTCCTTTCTATTGCTTAAACTAAAATTAGATTTAAATTAACTTGTACGCTATTTTTTACCTTGTTAATTTGTTAATTACTACAATTAATAAAAAAATTCAATTTGTATTTTTTTTATTAAAAAAAATTAAAATGTGCATTTTTGACGAAAATCAGTGACGTCTTTGAATTTTCATTACTTTCTTATCACATAAAACACATTTTAAGTAGTTTTTTTCAATCTTTTGAGTATTAATAGAAATTGAAGTGAGCCTTTTGAGTATTGTTATTCATTGAAGCGAGTGAGTTTAGGTCATAATGCCAGATCTGACTGAATTGCATGTCTCCCGAGCTATCGCTTTGCTTGAAGAGGGTCGAACTATGCGTTATGTAGGAAATGATCTAGGAGAAGCCCCTTCTGTTATCTACAGACTTTGGAAGCGATACCGTGAGACGGGAGAATACTCACGAAGGCGTGATCAAGGTCGAAAGAGAAAAACTACACGTTTGCAAGATCGCTACATCGTCAACTGTGCTTTACATAACCGCACCACAACTGCAAGAGATCTACAAAATACACTAAGGACGGCTACTGGTGTAGAAATTTCCGACCAGACGGTAAGAAATAGGTTGTTGGAAGCCAATTTGAGATCACGCCGACCAGTTCGGGCTGTGCGTCTAACAATTCAACATAGACAAGCTCGCCGACAGTTCGCGCAAAATCACGCTAATTGGCAACTTCGACATTGGAGGCCAGTGCTTTTTACTGACGAATCACGATTCCGTCTAACACGTTGCGATGGTCGTCTCCGTGTTTACAGACGCCCAGGCGAGCGATACAGTGCAGCAGCAGTCCAGGAATATGACAAATTTGGATGTGGCTCTGTGATGGTTTGGGGCGGAGTTAGTTTGGACGAGCGCACAGATCTCGTCGTTGTTCCCGGGCACTTGTGTGCTCAAACTTACATTGAAAATGTGCTCGAAGATCATGTTTGGCCCGCAGCATATGGTATGGGCCCAGATTTTCACTTAATGCAAGATAATGCCAGGCCGCATACTGCAGCCATCACGTCATAGTACTTACGACAGCAGGAAATCCGTGTAATGGAGTGGCCTTCCATGAGCCCTGACCTAAATCCAATTGAACACATTTGGGACTTGCTTGACAGGCGCATCCGGAAGCGTCCGATTGCACCTCAAACACTGCAGCAGCTCACTGAAGCGTTGATTGAAGAATGGGAGCGAATTCCACAAGAAGATATTGATATTCGGAGGATCATACGAAGCATGCCGCGTCGTTGTCAAGCCGTGATTAGGGCTCATGGAGGCCACACACGTTACTGAAAGTCACTAAAGACGAATATTCAAACTATATAAGAATATTTCTTTGATGGACCTTTTTTATCACCAATTAGTTTTTCGTCTACAATGCACATTTTAATTTTTTTTAATAAAAAAAATACAAATTGAATTTTTTTATTAATTGTAGTAATTAACAAATTAACAAGGTAAAAAATAGCGTACAAGTTAATTTAAATCTAATTTTAGTTTAAGCAATAGAAAGGAGAAAAATCTTGTTCCGCTAATTGTTTTGAGCAGTATAGATATTTAAAATTAAAAAAAAATTCTCGAAATCACACTAAATCTACCTTAAAATTTACTTATACAATCAAAACAACACGACTTTGGGTATTTTAAAAACAACCGTTAACCTTAAAACAATTACACAAAAATCACCGAATAAAAATAACACAAAACGTACTCACAGTATGCGGCCTCGACACCAACCACCTTTCTTGTCAACGTCCGAGCAACAACAGAGCCCGTGGCACACTGAGGCCTTTTTTATAGAAGGCGGGTGGGGATCGAAGCCACCCCCTATGATTTCAACTTATATTTTTTTATTTATTTAGTTATTAAGCTTAAAACATCACACACAGTACAAAATCTACTAATTATTTTACAAAATCTTACATTTGAAATGTGTGACAATTAATGTAAACATAAGTTTCACAAAAAAATTTAAATAGAAATTAATAGTTTAAAAAAATACAATTAAAATACTTACATACATGCTTATACGGCCTCTCCTGACCGTGCACCGTCCTCGGATACACTGGTGATCTCTTCTTCAGGAGAACGGCATCTTGCTCGCCATAGTCACCAATATGTGGTTCGTGTGTTCTTGAGGAAGGAGAAGGATCAGTACACGCAGCTGAAGGCTCACCAACGTCATCGGGGTATTCGTCATCGCAATCTGTGCAAAAGTTATCCTGTTAGTTAATCACGACGACATTTCGTTAGTGCCTAGTCTATCATACATCACGCATCCAAGGCCCTCATTTAAAATCACACTACCATAACTTTAGTTAAAACACTTCACTTTCAAAAGTAATGCATACATCATCTCACAAAACATCTCACACATTCTCATACTTGAACTTGTACAAGTTCTCACGTTAGTAACGTGAACCAGGACTGCGCCTGATGTGTTCAAAGAACACATCTTGCGGGACAGCGCCCGCCACGCGCACAGGATGTACATCTGCCAAGGCCCGCTTCTCAAGGTTTCTCACCTCAGGAGCACACCATGACCGCACTACATTGGCAGTAAGTTTCAACCAGCAAGGCTCACAGTAGCCTGTAAACATAAGTTTCACAATTTTTTTTTAAATATATATTAAAAATTAAAGAAAAAAATGCGATTAAAATACTTACATGCTTATACGGCCTCTCCTGACCGAGCACCGTCCTCGGATGCACTGGTGATCTCTTCTTCAGGAGAACGGCATCTTGCTCTCCATAGTCACCAATATGTGGTTCGTGTGTTCTTGAGGAAGCAGAGGGATCAGTACACGCAGCTGAGGGCTCACCAACGTCATCAGGGTATTATTAAGCTTACAACATCACACACAGTACAAAATCTACTTATTATTTGACAAAATCTTACATCTAAAATGTGTGACAATTAATGTAAACAAGTTTCACAAAAATTTTTTTAAATATAAATTAAATATTTAAAAAAAATAATAATTCTCGAAATCACACTAAATTTTTCTTAAAATTTAATTATACAATCAAAACAACACGACTTTGGGTATTTTAAAAACAACCGTTAACCTTTAAACAATTACACAAAAATCACCGAATAAAAATAACTCAACGTACTCACAGTATGCGGCCTCGACACCAACCACCTTTCTTGTCAACGTCCGAGCCACAACAGAGCCCGTGGCACACTGAGGCCTTTCTTTTATAGAAGGCTGGTGGGGATCGAAACCACCCACTATGATTTCAACTTATATTTTTTTATTTATTTAGTTATTAAGCTTAAAACATCACACACAGTACAAAATCTACTAATTATTTTACAAAATCTTACATTTGAAATGTGTGACAATTAATGTTAACATAAGTTTCACAAAAAAATTTAAATAGAAATTAATATTTAAAAAAAATACAATTAAAATACTTACATACATGCTTATACGGCCTCTCCTGACCGTGCACCGTCCTCGGATGCACTGGTGATCTCTTCTTCAGGAGAACGGCATCTTGCTCGCCATAGTCACCAATATGTGGTTCGTGTGTTCTTGAGAAAAGCAGAAGGATCAGTACACGCAGCTGAAGGCTCACCAACGTCAACGGGGTATTCGTCATCGCAATCTGTGCAAAAGTTATCCTGTTAGTTAATCACGACGACATTTCGTTAGTGCCTAGTCTATCATACATCACGCATCCAAGGCCCTCATACAAAATCACACTACCACAACTTTAGTTAAAACACTTCACTTTCAAAAGTAATGCATACATCATCTCACACATTCTCATACTTGAACTTGTACAAGTTCCCACGTTAGTAACGTGAACCAGGACTGCGCCTGATGTGTTCAAAGAACACATCTTCCGGGACAGCGCCCGCCACGCGCACAGGATGCACGTCTGCCAAGGCCCGCTTCTCAAGGTTTCTGGCCTCAGGAACACACCATGACCGCACCACATTGGCAGTCCGTTTCAACCAGCAAGGCACACAATAGCCTGTAAACATAAGTTTCACAAAAAATTTAAATAGAAATTAATAGTTAAAAAAAATACAATTAAAATACTTACATACATGCTTATACGGCCTCTCCTGACCGTGCACCGTCCTCGGATGCACTGTAGATCTCTTCTTCAGGAGAACGACATCTTGCTCGCCATAGTCACCAATATGTGGTTCGTGTGTTCTTGAGGAAGCAGAAGGATCAGTACACGCAGCTGAGGGCTCACCAACGTCATCAGGGTATTATTAAGCTTACAACATCACACACAGTACAAAATCTACTTATTATTTTACAAAATCTTACATCTAAAATGTGTGACAATTAATGTAAAGTTTCACAAAAAAAAATTTTTAAATAGAAATTAAATATTTAAAAATAATAATAATTCTCGAAATCACACTAAATTTACCTTAAAATTTAATTATACAATCAAAACAACACGACTTTGGGTATTTTAAAAACAACCGTTAACCTTAAAACAATTACACAAAAATCACCGAATAAAAATAACACAAAACGTACTCACAGTATGCGGCCTCGACACCAACCACCTTTCTTGTCAACGTCCGAGCAACAACAGAGCCCGTGGCACACTGAGGCCTTTCTTTTATAGAAGGCTGGTGGGGATCGAAACCACCCACTATGATTTCAACTTATATTTTTTTATTTATTTAGTTATTAAGCTTAAAACATCACACACAGTACAAAATCTACTTATTATTTTACAAAATCTTACATCTGAAATGTGTGACAATTAATGTTAACAAGTTTCACAAAAAAAACTTTAAATAGAAATTTAAAATTAAAAAAAAATACAATTAAAATACTTACATACATGCTTATACGGCCTCTCCTGACCGTGCACCGTCCTCGGATGCACTGGTGATCTCTTCTTCAGGAGAACGGCATCTTGCTCGCCATAGTCACCAATATGTGGTTCGTGTGTTCTTGAGAAAAGCAGAAGGATCAGTACACGCAGCTGAAGGCTCACCAACGTCAACGGGGTATTCGTCATCGCAATCTGTGCAAAAGTTATCCTGTTAGTTAATCACGACGACATTTCGTTAGTGCCTAGTCTATCATACATCACGCATCCAAGGCCCTCATACAAAATCACACTACCACAACTTTAGTTAAAACACTTCACTTTCAAAAGTAATGCATACATCATCTCACACATTCTCATACTTGAACTTGTACAAGTTCCCACGTTAGTAACGTGAACCAGGACTGCGCCTGATGTGTTCAAAGAACACATCTTCCGGGACAGCGCCCGCCACGCGCACAGGATGCACGTCTGCCAAGGCCCGCTTCTCAAGGTTTCTGGCCTCAGGAACACACCATGACCGCACCACATTGGCAGTCCGTTTCAACCAGCAAGGCACACAATAGCCTGTAAACATAAGTTTCACAAAAAAATTTAAATAGAAATTAATAGTTAAAAAAAATACAATTAAAATACTTACATACATGCTTATACGGCCTCTCCTGACCGTGCACCGTCCTCGGATGCACTGTAGATCTCTTCTTCAAGAGAACGGCATCTTGCTCGCCATAGTCACCAATATGTGGTTCGTGTGTTCTTGAGGAAGCAGAGGGATCAGTACACGCAGCTGAGGGCTCACCAACGTCATCAGGGTATTATTAAGCTTACAACATCACACACAGTACAAAATCTACTTAATATTTTACAAAATCTTACATCTAAAATGTGTGACAATTAATGTAAAGTTTCACAAAAAAAAAATTTTTTAAATAGAAATTAAATATTTAAAAATAATAATAATTCTCGAAATCACACTAAATTTACCTTAAAATTTAATTATACAATCAAAACAACACGACTTTGGGTATTTTAAAAACAACCGTTAACCTTAAAACAATTACACAAAAATCACCGAATAAAAATAACACAAAACGTACTCACAGTATGCGGCCTCGACACCAACCACCTTTCTTGTCAACGTCCGAGCCACAACAGAGCCCGTGGCACACTGAGGCCTTTCTTTTATAGAAGGCTGGTGGGGATCGAAACCACCCACTATGATTTCAACTTATATTTTTTTATTTATTTAGTTATTAAGCTTAAAACATCACACACAGTACAAAATCTACTAATTATTTTACAAAATCTTACATCTGAAATGTGTGACAATTAATGTAAACATAAGTTTCACCAAAAAAATTTAAATAGAAATTAATATTTAAAAAAATACAATTACAATACTTACATACATGCTTATACGGCCTCTCCTGACCGTGCACCGTCCTCGGATGCACTGGTAATCTCTTCTTCAGGAGAACGGCATCTTGCTCGCCATAGTCACCAATATGTGGTTCGTGTGTTCTTGAGGAAGCAGAAGGATCAGTACACGCAGTTGAAGGCTCACTCACCAACGTCATCGGGGTATTCGTCATCGCAATCTGTGAAAAAGTTATCCTGTTAGTTAATCACGACGACATTTCGTTAGTGCTTATCATACATCACGCATCCAAGGCTCTCATTTAAAATCACACTACCACAACTTTAGTTAAAACACTTCACTTTCAAAAGTAATGCATACATCATCTCACAAAACATCTCACACATTCTCATACTTGAACTTGTACAAGTTCCCGCGTTAGTAACGTGAACCAGGACTGCGCCTGATGTGTTCAAAGAACACATCTTCCGGGACAGCGCCCGCCACGCGCACAGGATGCACGTCTGCCGAGGCCCGCTTCTCAAGGTTGCTGGCCTCAGGAACACAGAATGACCGCACCACATTGGCAGTCCGTTTCAACCAGCAAGGCACACACTAGCCTGTAAACATAAGTTTCACAAAAAAATTTAAATAGAAATTAATAGTTAAAAAAATACAATTAAAATACTTACATACATGCTTATACGGCCTCTCCTGACCGTGCACCGTCCTCGGATACACTGGTGATCTCTTCTTCAGGAGAACGGCATCTTGCTCGCCATAGTCACCAATATGTGGTTCGTGTGTTCTTGAGGAAGCAGAAGGATCAGTACACGCAGCTGAAGGCTCACCAACGTCATCGGGGTATTCGTCATCGCAATCTGTGCAAAAGTTATCCTGTTAGTTAATCACGACGACATTTCGTTAGTGCCTAGTCTATCATACATCACGCATCCAAGGCCCTCATACAAAATCACACTACCACAACTTTAGTTAAAACACTTCACTTTCAAAAGTAATGCATACATCATCTCACAAAACATCTCACACATTCTCATACTTGAACTTGTACAAGTTCTCACGTTAGTAACGTGAACCAGGACTGCGCCTGATGTGTTCAAAGAACACATCTTGCGGGACAGCGCCCGCCACGCGCACAGGATGTACATCTGCCAAGGCCCGCTTCTCAAGGTTTCTCACCTCAGGAGCACACCATGACCGCACTACATTGGCAGTAAGTTTCAACCAGCAAGGCTCACAGTAGCCTGTAAACATAAGTTTCACAATTTTTTTTAAATAAATATTAAAAATTAAAGAAAAAAATGCGATTAAAATACTTACATACATGCTTATACGGCCTCTCCTGACCGAGCACCGTCCTCGGATGCACTGGTGATCTCTTCTTCAGGAGAACGGCATCTTGCTCGCCATAGTCACCAATATGTGGTTTGTGTGTTCTTGAGGAAGCAGAAGGATCAGTACACGCAGCTGAAGGCTCACCAACGTCATCGGGGTATTCGTCATCGCAATCTGTGCAAAAGTTATCCTGTTAGTTAATCACGACGACATTTCGTTAGTGCCTAGTCTATCATACATCACGCATCCAAGGCCCTCATTTAAAATCACACTACCATAACTTTAGTTAAAACACTTCACTTTCAAAAGTAATGCATACATCATCTCACAAAACATCTCACACATTCTCATACTTGAACTTGTACAAGTTCCCGCGTTAGTAACGTGAACTCGGACTGCGCCTGATGTGTTCAAAGAACTCATCTTCCGGGACAGCGCCCGCCACGCGCACAGGATGTACGTCTGCCAAGGCCCGCTTCTCAAGGTTTCTCGTCTCAGGAACACACCATGACCGCACTACATTGGCAGTAAGTTTCAACCAGCAAGGCTCACAGTAGCCTGTACACATAAGTTTCACAAATTTTTTTTAAATATATATTAAAAATTAAAGAAAAAAATGCGATTAAAATACTTACATGCTTATACGGCCTCTCCTGACCGAGCACCGTCCTCGGATGCACTGGTGATCTCTTCTTCAGGAGAACGGCATCTTGCTCTCCATAGTCACCAATATGTGGTTCGTGTGTTCTTGAGGAAGCAGAGGGATCAGTACACGCAGCTGAGGGCTCACCAACGTCATCAGGGTATTATTAAGCTTACAACATCACACACAGTACAAAATCTACTTATTATTTGACAAAATCTTACATCTAAAATGTGTGACAATTAATGTAAACAAGTTTCACAAAAATTTTTTTAAATATAAATTAAATATTTAAAAAAATAATAATTCTCGAAATCACACTAAATTTTTCTTAAAATTTAATTATACAATCAAAACAACACGACTTTGGGTATTTTAAAAACAACCGTTAACCTTTAAACAATTACACAAAAATCACCGAATAAAAATAACTCAACGTACTCACAGTATGCGGCCTCGACACCAACCACCTTTCTTGTCAACGTCCGAGCCACAACAGAGCCCGTGGCACACTGAGGCCTTTCTTTTATAGAAGGCTGGTGGGGATCGAAACCACCCACTATGATTTCAACTTATATTTTTTTATTTATTTAGTTATTAAGCTTAAAACATCACACACAGTACAAAATCTACTAATTATTTTACAAAATCTTACATTTGAAATGTGTGACAATTAATGTTAACATAAGTTTCACAAAAAAATTTAAATAGAAATTAATATTTAAAAAAAATACAATTAAAATACTTACATACATGCTTATACGGCCTCTCCTGACCGTGCACCGTCCTCGGATGCACTGGTGATCTCTTCTTCAGGAGAACGGCATCTTGCTCGCCATAGTCACCAATATGTGGTTCGTGTGTTCTTGAGAAAAGCAGAAGGATCAGTACACGCAGCTGAAGGCTCACCAACGTCAACGGGGTATTCGTCATCGCAATCTGTGCAAAAGTTATCCTGTTAGTTAATCACGACGACATTTCGTTAGTGCCTAGTCTATCATACATCACGCATCCAAGGCCCTCATACAAAATCACACTACCACAACTTTAGTTAAAACACTTCACTTTCAAAAGTAATGCATACATCATCTCACACATTCTCATACTTGAACTTGTACAAGTTCCCACGTTAGTAACGTGAACCAGGACTGCGCCTGATGTGTTCAAAGAACACATCTTCCGGGACAGCGCCCGCCACGCGAACAGGATGCACGTCTGCCAAGGCCCGCTTCTCAAGGTTTCTGGCCTCAGGAACACACCATGACCGCACCACATTGGCAGTCCGTTTCAACCAGCAAGGCACACAATAGCCTGTAAACATAAGTTTCACAAAAAATTTAAATAGAAATTAATAGTTAAAAAAATACAATTAAAATACTTACATACATGCTTATACGGCCTCTCCTGACCGTGCACCGTCCTCGGATGCACTGTAGATCTCTTCTTCAGGAGAACGACATCTTGCTCGCCATAGTCACCAATATGTGGTTCGTGTGTTCTTGAGGAAGCAGAGGGATCAGTACACGCAGCTGAGGGCTCACCAACGTCATCAGGGTATTATTAAGCTTACAACATCACACACAGTACAAAATCTACTTAATATTTTACAAAATCTTACATCTAAAATGTGTGACAAAAACAAAAAAATTTTTTTAAATAGAAATTTAATATTTAAAAATATTAATAATTCTCGAAATCACACTAAATTTACCTTAAAATTTAATTATACAATCAAAACAACACGACTTTGGGTATTTTAAAAACAACCGTTAACCTTAAAACAATTACACAAAAATCACCGAATAAAAATAACACAAAACGTACTCACAGTATGCGGCCTCGACACCAACCACCTTTCTTGTCAACGTCCGAGCCACAACAGAGCCCGTGGCACACTGAGGCCTTTCTTTTATAGAAGGCTGGTGGGGATCGAAACCACCCACTATGATTTCAACTTATATTTTTTTATTTATTTAGTTATTAAGCTTAAAACATCACACACAGTACAAAATCTACTAATTATTTTACAAAATCTTACATCTGAAATGTGTGACAATTAATGTAAACATAAGTTTCACCAAAAAAATTTAAATAGAAATTAATATTTAAAAAAAATACAATTAAAATACTTACATACATGCTTATACGGCCTCTCCTGACCGTGCACCGTCCTCGGATGCACTGTAGATCTCTTCTTCAGGAGAACGACATCTTGCTCGCCATAGTCACCAATATGTGGTTCGTGTGTTCTTGAGGAAGCAGAAGGATCAGTACACGCAGCTGAAGGCTCACTCACCAACGTCATCGGGGTATTCGTCATCGCAATCTGTGAAAAAGTTATCCTGTTAGTTAATCACGACGACATTTCGTTAGTGCTTATCATACATCACGCATCCAAGGCTCTCATTTAAAATCACACTACCACAACTTTAGTTAAAACACTTCACTTTCAAAAGTAATGCATACATCATCTCACAAAACATCTCACACATTCTCATACTTGAACTTGTACAAGTTCCCGCGTTAGTAACGTGAACCCGGACTGCGCCTGATGTGTTCAAAGAACACATCTTCCGGGACAGCGCCCGCCACGCGCACAGGATGCACGTCTGCCGAGGCCCGCTTCTCAAGGTTGCTGGCCTCAGGAACACAGAATGACCGCACCACATTGGCAGTCCGTTTCAACCAGCAAGGCACACACTAGCCTGTAAACATAAGTTTCACAAAAAAATTTAAATAGAAATTAATAGTTAAAAAATATACAATTAAAATACTTACATACATGCTTATACGGCCTCTCCTGACCGTGCACCGTCCTCGGATGCACTGTAGATCTCTTCTTCAGGAGAACGGCATCTTGCTCGCCATAGTCATCAATATGTGGTTCATGTGTTCTTGAGGAAGCAGAAGGATCAGTACACGCAGCTGATGGCTCACCAACGTCAACGGGGTATTCGTCATCGCAATCTGTGCAAAAGTTATCCTGTTAGTTAATCACGACGACATTTCGTTAGTGCCTAGTCTATCATACATCACGCATCCAAGGCCCTCATTTAAAATCACACTACCACAACTTTTGTTAAAACACTTCACTTTCAAAAGTAATGCATACATCATCTCACAAAACATCTCACACATTCTCATACTTGAACTTGTACAAGTTCCCGCGTTAGCAACGTGAACCCTGACTGCGCCTGATGTGTTCAAAGAACACATCTTCCGGGACAGCGCCCGCCACGCGAACAGGATGCACGTCTGCCAAGGCCCGCTTCTCAAGGTTGCTGGCCTCAGGAACACAGAATGACCGCACCACATTGGCAGTCCGTTTCAACCAGCAAGGCACACACTAGCCTGTAAACATAAGTTTCACAAAAAAATTTAAATAGAAATTAATAGTTAAAAAATATACAATTAAAATACTTACATACATGCTTATACGGCCTCTCCTGACCGTGCACCGTCCTCGGATGCACTGTAGATCTCTTCTTCAGGAGAACGGCATCTTGCTCGCCATAGTCATCAATATGTGGTTCATGTGTTCTTGAGGAAGCAGAAGGATCAGTACACGCAGCTGAAGGCTCACCAACGTCAACGGGGTATTCGTCATCGCAATCTGTGCAAAAGTTATCCTGTTAGTTAATCACGACGACATTTCGTTAGTGCCTAGTCTATCATACATCACGCATCCAAGGCCCTCATACAAAATCACACTACCACAACTTTTGTTAAAACACTTCACTTTCAAAAGTAATGCATACATCATCTCACAAAACATCTCACACATTCTCATACTTGAACTTGTACAAGTTCCCGCGTTAGCAACGTGAACCCTGACTGCGCCTGATGTGTTCAAAGAACACATCTTCCGGGACAGCGCCCGCCACGCGAACAGGATGCACGTCTGCCAAGGCCCGCTTCTCAAGGTTTCTGGCCTCAGGAACACACCATGACCGCACCACATTGGCAGTCCGTTTCAACCAGCAAGGCACACAATAGCCTGTAAACATAAGTTTCACAAAAAATTTAAATAGAAATTAATAGTTAAAAAAAATACAATTAAAATACTTACATACATGCTTATACGGCCTCTCCTGACCGTGCACCGTCCTCGGATGCACTGTAGATCTCTTCTTCAGGAGAACGACATCTTGCTCGCCATAGTCACCAATATGTGGTTCGTGTGTTCTTGAGGAAGCAGAGGGATCAGTACACGCAGCTGAGGGCTCACCAACGTCATCAGGGTATTATTAAGCTTACAACATCACACACAGTACAAAATCTACTTAATATTTTACAAAATCTTACATCTAAAATGTGTGACAATTAATGTAAACAAGTTTCACAAAAAAAATTTTTTTAAATAGAAATTAAATATTTAAAAATATTAATAATTCTCGAAATCACACTAAATTTACCTTAAAATTTAATTATACAATCAAAACAACACGACTTTGGGTATTTTAAAAACAACCGTTAACCTTAAAACAATTACACAAAAATCACCGAATAAAAATAACACAAAACGTACTCACAGTATGCGGCCTCGACACCAACCACCTTTCTTGTCAACGTCCGAGCCACAACAGAGCCCGTGGCACACTGAGGCCTTTCTTTTATAGAAGGCTGGTGGGGATCGAAACCACCCACTATGATTTCAACTTATATTTTTTTATTTATTTAGTTATTAAGCTTAAAACATCACACACAGTACAAAATCTACTAATTATTTTACAAAATCTTACATCTGAAATGTGTGACAATTAATGTAAACATAAGTTTCACCAAAAAAATTTAAATAGAAATTAATATTTAAAAAAAATACAATTAAAATACTTACATACATGCTTATACGGCCTCTCCTGACCGTGCACCGTCCTCGGATGCACTGGTGATCTCTTCTTCATGAGAACGGCATCTTGCTCGCCATAGTCACCAATATGTGGTTCGTGTGTTCTTGAGGAAGCAGAAGGATCAGTACACGCAGCTGAAGGCTCACTCACCAACGTCATCGGGGTTTTCGTCATCGCAATCTGTGAAAAAGTTATCCTGTTAGTTAATCACGATGACATTTCGTTAGTGCCTATCATACATCACGCATCCAAGGCCCTCATACAAAATCACACTACCACAACTTTAGTTAAAACACTTCACTTTCAAAAGTAATGCATACATCATCTCACAAAACATCTCACACATTCTCATACTTGAACTTGTACAAGTTCCCGCGTTAGTAACGTGAACCCGGACTGCGCCTGATGTGTTCAAAGAACACATCTTCCGGGACAGCGCCCGCCACGCGCACAGGATGCACGTCTGCCGAGGCCCGCTTCTCAAGGTTGCTGGCCTCAGGAACACAGAATGACCGCACCACATTGGCAGTCCGTTTCAACCAGCAAGGCACACACTAGCCTGTAAACATAAGTTTCACAAAAAAATTAAATAGAAATTAATAGTTAAAAAATATACAATTAAAATACTTACATACATGCTTATACGGCCTCTCCTGACCGTGCACCGTCCTCGGATGCACTGGTGATCTCTTCTTCAGGAGAACGGCATCTTGCTCGCCATAGTCACCAATATGTGGTTCGTGTGTTCTTGAGGAAGCAGAGGGATCAGTACACGCAGCTGAGGGCTCACCAACGTCATCAGCGTATTATTAAGCTTACAACATCACACACAATACAAAATCTACTTATTATTTGACAAAATCGTACATCTAAAATGTGTGACAATTAATGTAAACAAGTTTCACAAAAAAATTTTTAAATAGAAATTAAATATTTAAAAAAATAATAATTCTCGAAATCACACTAAATTTACCTTAAAATTTAATTATACAATCAAAACAACACGACTTTGGGTATTTTAAAAACAACCGTTAACCTTAAAACAATAACACAAAAATCACCGAATAAAAATAACACAAAACGTACTCACAGTATGCGGCCTCGACACCAACCACCTTTCTTGTCAACGTCCGAGCCACAACAGAGCCCGTGGCACACTGAGGCCTTTCTTTTATAGAAGGCTGGTGGGGATTGAAACCACCCACTATGATTTCAACTTATGTTTTTTTATTTATTTAGTTATTAAGCTTAAAACATCACACAATGTACAAAATCTACTAATTATTTTACAAAATCTTTCATCTAAAATGTGTGACAATTAATGTAAACATAAGTATCACAAAAAATTTAAATAGAAATTAATAGTTAAAAAAATACAATTAAAATACTTACATACAATATGCTTATACGGCCTCTCCTGACCGTGCACCGACCTCGGATGCACTGGTGATCTCTTCTTCAGGAGAACGGCATCTTGCTCGCCATAGTCACCCATATGTGGTTCGTGTGGTCTTGAGGAAGCAGAAGGATCAGTACACGCAGCTGAGGGCTCACCAACGTCATCAGGGTATTATTAAGCTTACAACATCACACACAGTAAAAAATCTACTTATTATTTCACAAATTCTTACATCTAAAATGTGTGACAAATTATGTAAACAAGTTTCACAAAAAAAATTTAAATATACTGCTCAAAACAATTAGCGGAACAAGATTTTTCTCCTTTCTATTGCTTAAACTAAAATTAGATTTAAATTAACTTGTACGCTATTTTTTACCTCATTAATTTGTTTATTACTACAATTAATAAAAAAATTCAATTTGTATTTTTTTATTAAAAAAAATTAAAATGTGCATTGTAGACGAAAAACAAAGTGACGTCTTTGAATTTTCATTACTTTCTAATCACATAAAACACATTTTAAGTAGTTTTTTTCAATCTTTTGAGTATTAATAGAAATTGAAGTGAGCCTTTTGAGTATTGTTATTTATTGAAGCGAGTGAGTTTAGGTCATAATGCCAGATCTGACTGAATTGCATGTCTCCCGAGCTATCGCTTTGCTTGAAGAGGGTCGAAGGAGGGTCGAGGGCGTTATGTAGGAAATTATCTAGGAGTAGCCCCTTCTGCTATCTACAGACTTTGGAAGCGATACCGTGAGACGGAAGAATACTCACGAAGGCGTGATCAAGGTCGAAAGAGAAAAACTACACGTTTGCAAGATCGCTACATCGTCAACTGTGCTTTACGTAACCGCACCACAACTGCAAGAGATCTACAAAATACACTAAGGACGGCTACTGGTGTAGAAATTTCCGACCAGACGGTAAGAAATAGGTTGTTGGAAGCCAATTTGAGATCACGCCGACCAGTTCGGGCTGTGCGTCTAACAATTCAACATAGACAAGCTCGCCGACAGTTCGCGCAAAATCACGCTAATTGGCAACTTCGACATTGGAGGCCAGTGCTTTTTACTGACGAATCACGATTCCGTCTAACACGTTGCGATGGTCGTCTCCGTGTTTACAGACGCCCAGGCGAGCGATACAGTGCAGCAGCAGTCCAGGAATATGACAAATTTGGATGTGGCTCTGTGATGGTTTGGGGCGGAGTTAGTTTGGACGAGCGCACAGATCTCGTCGTTGTTCCCGGGCGCTTGTGTGCTCAAACTTACATTGAAAATGTGCTCGAAGATCATGTTTGGCCCGCAGCATATGGTATGGACCCAGATTTTCTTTTAATGCAAGATAATGCCAGGCCGCATACTGCAGCCATCACGTCAGATTACTTACGACAGCAGGAAATCCGCGTAATGGAGTGGCCTTCCATGAGCCCTGACCTAAATCCAATTGAACACATTTCGGACTTGCTTGACAGGCGCATCCGGAAGCGTCCTCCTGACCGTGTTCCGTCCTCGGATGCACTGGTAATCTCTTCTTCAGTAGATCGGCATCTTGCTCGCCATAGTCACCAATATGTGGTTCGTGTGTTCTTGAGGAAGCAGAGGGATCATTACACGCAGCTGAGGGCTCACCAACGTCATCAGGGTATTATTAAGCTTACAACATCACACACAGTACAAAATCTACTTATTATTTTACAAAATCTTACATCTAAAATGTGTGACAATTAATGTAAACAAGTTTCACAAAAAAATTAAAATAGAAATTAATAGTTAAAAAATATACAATTAAAATACTTACATACATGCTTATACGGCCTCTCCTGACCGTGCACCGTCCTCGGATGCACTGGTGATCTCTTCTTCAGGAGAACGGCATCTTGCTCGCCATAGTCACCAATATGTGGTTCGTGTGTTCTTGAGGAAGCAGAGGGATCATTACACGCAGCTGAGGGCTCACCAACGTCATCAGGGTATTATTAAGCTTACAACATCACACACAGTACAAAATCTACTTATTATTTTACAAAATCTTACATCTAAAATGTGTGACAATTAATGTAAACAAGTTTCACAAAAAAATTTTTTAAATAGAAATTAAATATTTAAAAAAAAAAAAATCTCGAAATCACACTAAATTTACCTTAAAATTTAATTATACAATCAAAACAACACGACTTTGGGTATTTTAAAAACAACCGTTAACCTTAAAACAATTACACAAAAATCACCGAATAAAAATAACACAACGTACTCACAGTATGCGGCCTCGACACCAACCACCTTTCTTGTCAACGTCCGAGCCACAACAGAGCCCGTGGCACACTGAGGCCTTTCTTTTATAGAAGGCTGGTGGGGATCGAAACCACCCACTATGATTTCAACTTATATTTTTTTATTTATTTAGTTATTAAGCTTAAAACATCACACACAGTACAAAATCTACTAATTATTTTACAAAATCTTACATTTGAAATGTGAGACAATTAATGTAAACATAAGTTTCACAAAAAAATTTAAATAGAAATTAAAAATTAAAGAAAAAAAAAATACAATTAAAATACTTACATACATGCTTATACGGCCTCTCCTGACCGTGTTCCGTCCTCGGATGCACTGGTAATCTCTTCTTCAGTAGATCGGCATCTTGCTCGCCATAGTCACCAATATGTGGTTCGTGTGTTCTTGAGGAAGCAGAAGGATCAGTACACGCAGCTGAGGGCTCACCAACGTCATCAGGGTATTATTAAGCTTACAACATCACACACAGTACAACATCTACTTATTATTTTACAAAATCTTACATCTAAAATGTGTGACAATTAATGTAAATAAGTTTCAAAAATTTTTTAAATAGAAATTAAAAATTAAAGAAAAAAAATACAATTAAAATACTTACATACATGCTTATACGGCCTCTCCTGACCGTGCACCGTCCTCGGATGCACTGGTAATCACTTCTTCAGGAGATCGGCATCTTGCTCGCCATAGTCACGAATATGTGGTTCGTGTGTTCTTGAGGAAGCAGAATTATCAGTACACGCAGCTGAAGGCTCACCAACGTCATCAGGGTATTATTAAGCTTAAAACATCACACACAGTACAAGATCTACTAATTAATTTACAAAATCTTACATCTGAAATGTGTGACAATTAATGTAAACATATTTCACAAAAAAAATTTAAATAGAAATTAAAAATTAAAGAAAAAAAATACAATTAAAATACTTACATACATTCTTATACGGCCTCTCCTGACCGTGCACCGTCCTCGGATGCACTGGTGATCTCTTCTTCAGGAGATCGGCATCTTGCTCGCCATGGTCACCAATATGTGGTTCGTGTGTTCTTGAGGAAGCAGAAGGATCAGTACACGCAGCTGAAGGCTCACCAACGTCATCGGGGTATTCGTCATCGCAATCTGTGCAAAAGTTATCCTGTTAGTTAATCACGACGACTTTTAGTTAGTGCCTAGTCTATCATACATTACGCATCCAAGGCCCTCATACAAAATCACACTACCACAACTTTAGTTAAAACACTTCACTTTCAAAAGTAATGCATACGTCATCATCTCACACATTCTCATACTTGAACTTGTACAAGTTTGTTAGTAACACGAACCAGGACTGCGCCTGATGTGTTCAAAGAACACATCTTCCGGGACAGCGCCCGCCACGCGCACAGGATGCACGTCTGCCGAGGCTTGCTTCTCAAGGTTGCTGGCCTCAGGAACACAGAATGACCGCACCACATTGGCAGTCCGTTTCAACCAGCAAGGCACACACTAGCCTGTAAACATAAGTTTCACAAAAAAATTTAAATAGAAATTAATAGTTAAAAAATATACAATTAAAATACTTACATACATGCTTATACGGCCTCTCCTGACCGTGCACCGTCCTCGGATGCACTGGTGATCTCTTCTTCAGGAGAACGGCATCTTGCTCGCCATAGTCACCAATATGTGGTTCGTGTGTTCTTGAGGAAGCAGAGGGATCATTACACGCAGCTGAGGGCTCACCAACGTCATCAGGGTATTATTAAGCTTACAACATCACACACAGTACAAAATCTACTTATTATTTTACAAAATCTTACATCTAAAATGTGTGACAATTAATGTAAACAAGTTTCACAAAAAAAATTTTTAAATAGAAATTAAATATTTAAAAAAAAAAAAATTCTCGAAATCACACTAAATTTACCTTAAAATTTAATTATACAATCAAAACAACACGACTTTGGGTATTTTAAAAACAACCGTTAACCTTAAAACAATTACACAAAAATCACCGAATAAAAATAACACAACGTACTCACAGTATGCGGCCTCGACACCAACCACCTTTCTTGTCAACGTCCGAGCCACAACAGAGCCCGTGGCACACTGAGGCCTTTCTTTTATAGAAGGCTGGTGGGGATCGAAACCACCCACTATGATTTCAACTTATATTTTTTTATTTATTTAGTTATTAAGCTTAAAACATCACACACAGTACAAAATCTACTAATTATTTTACAAAATCTTACATTTGAAATGTGAGACAATTAATGTAAACATAAGTTTCACAAAAAAATTTAAATAGAAATTAATAGTTAAAAAAAATACAATTAAAATACTTACATACATGCTTATACGGTCTCTCCTGACCGTGCACCGTCCTCGGATGCTCTGGTGATCTCTTCTTCAGGAGAACGGCATCTTGCTCGCCATAGTCACCAATATGTGGTTCGTGTGTTCTTGAGGAAGCAGAAGGATCAGTACACGCAGCTGAAGGCTCACCAACATCATCGGGGTATTCGTCATCGCAATCTGTGCAAAAGTTATCCTGTAAGTTAATCACGACGACATTTCGTTAGTGCCTAGTCTATCATACATCACGCATCCAAGGCCCTCATTTAAAATCACACTACCACAACTTTAGTTAAAACACTTCACTTTCAAAAGTAATGCATACATCATCTCACAAAACATCTCACACATTCTCATACTTGAACTTGTACAAGTTCCCGCGTTAGCAACGTGAACCCTGACTGCGCCTGATGTGTTCAAAGAACACATCTTCCGGGACAGCGCCCGCCACGCGAACAGGATGCATGTCTGCCAAGGCCCGCTTTTTCAAGGTTGCTGGCCTCAGGAACACACCATGACCGCACTACATTGGCAGTTAGTTTCAACCAGCAAGGCACACACTAATCTGTAAACATAAGTTTCACAAAAAAATTTAAATATAAATTAAAAATTAAAGAAAAAAATACGATTAAAATACTTACATACATGCTTATACGGCCTCTCCTGACCGAGCACCGTCCTCGGATGCACTGGTGATCTCTTCTTCAGGAGAACGGCATCTTGCTCTCCATAGTCACCAATATGTGGTTCGTGTGTTCTTGAGGAAGCAGAGGGATCAGTACACGCAGCTGAGGGCTCACCAACGTCAACGGGGTATTCGTCATCGCAATCTGTGCATAAGTTATCCTGTAAGTTAATCACGACGACATTTCGTTAGTGCCTAGTCTATCATACATCACGCATCCAAGGCCCTCATTTAAAATCACACTACCACAACTTTAGTTAAAACACTTCACTTTCAAAAGTAATGCATACATCATCTCACAAAACATCTCACACATTCTCATACTTGAACTTGTACAAATTCCCACGTTAGTAACGTGAACCAGGACTGTGCCTGATGTGTTCGAAGAACACATCTTCCGGGACAGCGCCCGCCACGCGAACAGGTTGCACGTCTGCCAAGGCCCGCTTCTCAAGGTTTCTGGCCTCAGGAACACACCATGACCGCACCACATTGGCAGTCCGTTTCAACCAGCAAGGCACACAATAGCCTGTAAACATAAGTTTCACAAAAAATTTAAATAGAAATTAATAGTTAAAAAAAATACAATTAAAATACTTACATACATGCTTATACGGCCTCTCCTGACCGTGCACCGTCCTCGGATGCACTGTAGATCTCTTCTTCAGGAGAACGACATCTTGCTCGCCATAGTCACCAATATGTGGTTCGTGTGTTCTTGAGGAAGCAGAAGGATCAGTACACGCAGCTGAAGGCTCACCAACGTCAACGGGGTATTCGTCACCGCAATCTGTGCAAAAGTTATCCTGTTAGTTAATCACGACGACATTTCGTTAGTGCCTAGTCTATCATACATCACGCATCCAAGGCCCTCATACAAAATCACACTACCACAACTTTAGTTAAAACACTTCACTTTCAAAAGTAATGCATACATCATCTCACAAAACATCTCACACATTCTCATACTTGAACTTGTACAAGTTCCCGCGTTAGTAACGTGAACCCGGACTGCGCCTGATGTGTTCAAAGAACACATCTTCCGGGACAGCGCCCGCCACGCGCACAGGATGCACGTCTGCCGAGGCCCGCTTCTCAAGGTTGCTGGCCTCAGGAACACAGAATGACCGCACCACATTGGCAGTCCGTTTCAACCAGCAAGGCACACAATAGCCTGTAAACATAAGTTTCACAAATAATTTAAATAGAAATTAATAGTTAAAAAAATACAATTAAAATACTTACATACATGCTTATACGGCCTCTCCTGACCGTGCACCGTCCTCGGATGCACTGTAGATCTCTTCTTCAGGAGAACGACATCTTGCTCGCCATAGTCACCAATATGTGGTTCGTGTGTTCTTGAGGAAGCAGAAGGATCAGTACACGCAGCTGAAGGCTCACCAACATCATCGGGGTATTCGTCATCGCAATCTGTGCAAAAGTTATCCTGTTAGTTAATCACGACGACATTTCGTTAGTGCCTAGTCTATCATACATCACGCATCCAAGGCCCTCATTTAAAATCACACTACCACAACTTTAGTTAAAACACTTCACTTTCAAAAGTAATGCATACATCATCTCACAAAACATCTCACACATTCTCATACTTGAACTTGTACAAGTTCCCGCGTTAGTAACGTGAACCCGGACTGCGCCTGATGTGTTCAAAGAACACATCTTCCGGGACAGCGCCCGCCACGCGCACAGGATGCACGTCTGCCGAGGCCCGCTTCTCAAGGTTGCTGGCCTCAGGAACACAGAATGACCGCACCACATTGGCAGTCCGTTTCAACCAGCAAGGCACACACTAGCCTGTAAACATAAGTTTCACAAAAAAATTTAAATAGAAATTAATAGTTAAAAAATATACAATTAAAATACTTACATACATGCTTATACGGCCTCTCCTGACCGTGCACCGTCCTCGGATGCACTGTAGATCTCTTCTTCAGGAGAACGGCATCTTGCTCGCCATAGTCATCAATATGTGGTTCATGTGTTCTTGAGGAAGCAGAAGGATCAGTACACGCAGCTGAAGGCTCACCAACGTCAACGGGGTATTCGTCATCGCAATCTGTGCAAAAGTTATCCTGTTAGTTAATCACGACGACATTTCGTTAGTGCCTAGTCTATCATACATCACGCATCCAAGGCCCTCATACAAAATCACACTACCACAACTTTAGTTAAAACACTTCACTTTCAAAAGTAATGCATACATCATCTCACAAAACATCTCACACATTCTCATACTTGAACTTGTACAAATTCCCACGTTAGTAACGTGAACCAGGACTGTGCCTGATGTGTTCGAAGAACACATCTTCCGGGACAGCGCCCGCCACGCGAACAGGTTGCACGTCTGCCAAGGCCCGCTTCTCAAGGTTTCTGGCCTCAGGAACACACCATGACCGCACCACATTGGCAGTCCGTTTCAACCAGCAAGGCACACAATAGCCTGTAAACATAAGTTTCACAAATAATTTAAATAGAAATTAATAGTTAAAAAAATACAATTAAAATACTTACATACATGCTTATACGGCCTCTCCTGACCGTGCACCGTCCTCGGATGCACTGTAGATCTCTTCTTCAGGAGAACGACATCTTGCTCGCCATAGTCACCAATATGTGGTTCGTGTGTTCTTGAGGAAGCAGAAGGATCAGTACACGCAGCTGAAGGCTCACCAACGTCAACGGGGTATTCGTCACCGCAATCTGTGCAAAAGTTATCCTGTTAGTTAATCACGACGACATTTCGTTAGTGCCTAGTCTATCATACATCACGCATCCAAGGCCCTCATACAAAATCACACTACCACAACTTTAGTTAAAACACTTCACTTTCAAAAGTAATGCATACATCATCTCACAAAACATCTCACACATTCTCATACTTGAACTTGTACAAATTCCCACGTTAGTAACGTGAACCAGGACTGTGCCTGATGTGTTCGAAGAACACATCTTCCGGGACAGCGCCCGCCACGCGAACAGGTTGCACGTCTGCCAAGGCCCGCTTCTCAAGGTTTCTGGCCTCAGGAACACACCATGACCGCACCACATTGGCAGTCCGTTTCAACCAGCAAGGCACACAATAGCCTGTAAACATAAGTTTCACAAATAATTTAAATAGAAATTAATAGTTAAAAAAAATACAATTAAAATACTTACATACATGCTTATACGGCCTCTCCTGACCGTGCACCGTCCTCGGATGCACTGTAGATCTCTTCTTCAGGAGAACGACATCTTGCTCGCCATAGTCACCAATATGTGGTTCGTGTGTTCTTGAGGAAGCAGAGGGATCAGTACACGCAGCTGAGGGCTCACCAACGTCATCAGGGTATTATTAAGCTTACAACATCACACACAGTACAAAATCTACTTAATATTTTACAAAATCTTACATCTAAAATGTGTGACAATTAATGTAAACAAGTTTCACAAAAAAAATTTTTTAAATAGAAATTAAATATTTAAAAATATTAATAATTCTCGAAATCACACTAAATTTACCTTAAAATTTAATTATACAATCAAAACAACACGACTTTGGGTATTTTAAAAACAACCGTTAACCTTAAAACAATTACACAAAAATCACCGAATAAAAATAACACAAAACGTACTCACAGTATGCGGCCTCGACACCAACCACCTTTCTTGTCAACGTCCGAGCCACAACAGAGCCCGTGGCACACTGAGGCCTTTCTTTTATAGAAGGCTGGTGGGGATCGAAACCACCCACTATGATTTCAACTTATATTTTTTATTTATTTAGTTATTAAGCTTAAAACATCACACACAGTACAAAATCTACTAATTATTTTACAAAATCTTACATTTGAAATGTGAGACAATTAATGTAAACATAAGTTTCACAAAAAAATTTAAATAGAAATTAATAGTTAAAAAAAATACAATTAAAATACTTACATACATGCTTATACGGTCTCTCCTGACCGTGCACCGTCCTCGGATGCTCTGGTGATCTCTTCTTCAGGAGAACGGCATCTTGCTCGCCATAGTCACCAATATGTGGTTCGTGTGTTCTTGAGGAAGCAGAAGGATCAGTACACGCAGCTGAAGGCTCACCAACATCATCGGGGTATTCGTCATCGCAATCTGTGCAAAAGTTATCCTGTAAGTTAATCACGACGACATTTCGTTAGTGCCTAGTCTATCATACATCACGCATCCAAGGCCCTCATTTAAAATCACACTACCACAACTTTAGTTAAAACACTTCACTTTCAAAAGTAATGCATACATCATCTCACAAAACATCTCACACATTCTCATACTTGAAATTGTACAAGTTCCCGCGTTAGCAACGTGAACCCTGACTGCGCCTGATGTGTTCAAAGAACACATCTTCCGGGACAGCGCCCGCCACGCGAACAGGATGCACGTCTGCCAAGGCCCGCTTTTCAAGGTTGCTGGCCTCAGGAACACACCATGACCGCACTACATTGGCAGTCCGTTTCAACCAGCAAGGCACACACAAGCCTGTATACATAAGTTTCACAAAAAAAATTTAAATAGAAATTAAAAATTAAAGAAAAAAATACGATTAAAATACTTACATACATGCTTATACGGCCTCTCCTGACCGAGCACCGTCCTCGGATGCACTGGTGATCTCTTCTTCAGGAGAACGGCATCTTGCTCTCCATAGTCACCAATATGTGGTTCATGTGTTCTTGAGGAAGCAGAGGGATCAGTACACGCAGCTGAGGGCTCACCAACGTCAACGGGGTATTCGTCATCGCAATCTGTGCAAAAGTTATCCTGTTAGTTAATCACGACGACATTTCGTTAGTGCCTAGTCTATCATACATAACGCATCCAAGGCCCTCATACAAAATCACACTACCACAACTTTAGTTAAAACACTTCACTTTCAAAAGTAATGCATACATCATCTCACAAAACATCTCACACATTCTCATACTTGAACTTGTACAAATTCCCACGTTAGTAACGTGAACCAGGACTGTGCCTGATGTGTTCGAAGAACACATCTTCCGGGACAGCGCCCGCCACGCGAACAGGTTGCACGTCTGCCAAGGCCCGCTTCTCAAGGTTTCTGGCCTCAGGAACACACCATGACCGCACCACATTGGCAGTCCGTTTCAACCAGCAAGGCACACAATAGCCTGTAAACATAAGTTTCACAAATAATTTAAATAGAAATTAATAGTTAAAAAAAATACAATTAAAATACTTACATACATGCTTATACGGCCTCTCCTGACCGTGCACCGTCCTCGGATGCACTGTAGATCTCTTCTTCAGGAGAACGACATCTTGCTCGCCATAGTCACCAATATGTGGTTCGTGTGTTCTTGAGGAAGCAGAAGGATCAGTACACGCAGCTGAAGGCTCACCAACATCATCGGGGTATTCGTCATCGCAATCTGTGCAAAAGTTATCCTGTTAGTTAATCACGACGACATTTCGTTAGTGCCTAGTCTATCATACATCACGCATCCAAGGCCCTCATACAAAATCACACTACCACAACTTTAGTTAAAACACTTCACTTTCAAAAGTAATGCATACATCATCTCACAAAACATCTCACACATTCTCATACTTGAACTTGTACAAGTTCCCGCGTTAGTAACGTGAACCCGGACTGCGCCTGATGTGTTCAAAGAACACATCTTCCGGGACAGCGCCCGCCACGCGCACAGGATGCACGTCTGCCGAGGCCCGCTTCTCAAGGTTGCTGGCCTCAGGAACACAGAATGACCGCACCACATTGGCAGTCCGTTTCAACCAGCAAGGCACACACTAGCCTGTAAACATAAGTTTCACAAAAAAATTTAAATAGAAATTAATAGTTAAAAAATATACAATTAAAATACTTACATACATGCTTATACGGCCTCTCCTGACCGTGCACCGTCCTCGGATGCACTGTAGATCTCTTCTTCAGGAGAACGGCATCTTGCTCGCCATAGTCATCAATATGTGGTTCATGTGTTCTTGAGGAAGCAGAAGGATCAGTACACGCAGCTGAAGGCTCACCAACGTCAACGGGGTATTCGTCATCGCAATCTGTGCAAAAGTTATCCTGTTAGTTAATCACGACGACATTTCGTTAGTGCCTAGTCTATCATACATCACGCATCCAAGGCCCTCATTCAAAATCACACTACCACAACTTTAGTTAAAACACTTCACTTTCAAAAGTAATGCATACATCATCTCACAAAACATCTCACACATTCTCATACTTGAACTTGTACAAATTCCCACGTTAGTAACGTGAACCAGGACTGTGCCTGATGTGTTCGAAGAACACATCTTCCGGGACAGCGCCCGCCACGCGAACAGGTTGCACGTCTGCCAAGGCCCGCTTCTCAAGGTTTCTGGCCTCAGGAACACACCATGACCGCACCACATTGGCAGTCCGTTTCAACCAGCAAGGCACACAATAGCCTGTAAACATAAGTTTCACAAATAATTTAAATAGAAATTAATAGTTAAAAAAATACAATTAAAATACTTACATACATGCTTATACGGCCTCTCCTGACCGTGCACCGTCCTCGGATGCACTGTAGATCTCTTCTTCAGGAGAACGACATCTTGCTCGCCATAGTCACCAATATGTGGTTCGTGTGTTCTTGAGGAAGCAGAGGGATCAGTACACGCAGCTGAGGGCTCACCAACGTCATCAGGGTATTATTAAGCACAACATCACACACAGTACAAAATCTACTTAATATTTTACAAAATCTTACATCTAAAATGTGTGACAATTAATGTAAACAAGTTTCACAAAAAAAATTTTTTAAATAGAAATTAAATATTTAAAAATATTAATAATTCTCGAAATCACACTAAATTTACCTTAAAATTTAATTATACAATCAAAACAACACGACTTTGGGTATTTTAAAAACAACCGTTAACCTTAAAACAATAACACAAAAATCACCGAATAAAAATAACACAAAACGTACTCACAGTATGCGGCCTCGACACCAACCACCTTTCTTGTCAACGTCCGAGCCACAACAGAGCCCGTGGCACACTGAGGCCTTTCTTTTATAGAAGGCTGGTGGGGATTGAAACCACCCACAATGTTTCAACTAATATTTTTTTATTTATTTAGTTATTAAGCTTAAAACATCACACAATGTACAAAATCTACTAATTATTTTACAAAATCTTTCATCTAAAATGTGTGACACTTAATGTAAACTTAAGTTTCACAATAAATTTAAATAGAAATTAATAGTTAAAAAAATACAATTAAAATACTTACATACATGCTTATACGGCCTCTCCTGACCGTGCACCGTCCTCGGATGCACTGGTGATCTCTTCTTCAGGAGAACGGCATCTTGCTCGCCATAGTCACCCATATGTGGTTCGTGTGTTCTTGAGGAAGCAGAAGGATCAGTACACGCAGCTGAGGGCTCACCAACGTCATCAGGGTATTATTAAGCTTATAACATCACACAGTAACAAAATCTACTTATTATTTTACAAATTCTTACATCTAAAATGTGTGACAATTAATGTTAACAAGTTTCACATAAAAATTTTAAATATACTGCTCAAAACAATTAGCGGAACAAGATTTTTCTCCTTTCTATTGCTTAAACTAAAATTAGATTTAAATTAACTTGTACGCTATTTTTTACCTTGTTAATTTGTTTATTACTACAATTAATAAAAAAATTCAATTTGTATTTTTTTTATTAAAAAAAAATTAAAATGTGCATTGTTGACGAAAAACAAAGTGACGTCTTTGAATTTTCATTACTTTCTAATCACAGAAAACACATTTTAAGTAGTTTTTTTTCAATCTTTTGAGTATTAATAGAAATTGAAGTGAGCCTTTTGAGTATTGTTATTCATTGAAGCGAGTGAGTTTAGGTCATAATGCCAGATCTGACTGAATTGCATGTCTCCCGAGCTATCGCTTTGCTTGAAGAGGGTCGAACTATGCGTTATGTAGGAAATGATCTAGGAGTAGCCCCTTCTGTTATCTACAGACTTTGGAAGCGATACCGTGAGACGGGAAAATGAATACTCACGAAGGCGTGATCAAGGTCGAAAGAGAAAAACTACACGTTTGCAAGATCGCTACATCGTCAACTGTGCTTTACGTAACCGCACCACAACTGCAAGAGATCTACAAAATACACTAAGGACGGCTACTGGTGTAGAAATTTCCGACCAGACGGTAAGAAATAGGTTGTTGGAAGCCAATTTGAGATCACGCCGACCAGTTCGGGCTGTGCGTCTAACAATTCAACATAGACAAGCTCGCCGACAGTTCACGCAAAATCACGCTAATTGGCAACTTCGACATTGGAGGCCAGTGCTTTTTACTGACGAATCACGATTCCGTCTAACACGTTGCGATGGTCGTCTCCGTGTTTACAGACGCCCAGGCGAGCGATACAGTGCAGCAGCAGTCCAGGAATATGACAAATTTGGATGTGGCTCTGTGATGGTTTGGGGCGGAGTTAGTTTGGACGAGCGCACAGATCTCGTCGTTGTTCCCGGGCGCTTGTGTGCTCAAACTTACATTGAAAATGTGCTCGAAGATCATGTTTGGCCCGCAGCATATGGTATGGACCCAGATTTTCTTTTAATGCAAGATAATGCCAGGCCGCATACTGCAGCCATCACGTCAGATTACTTACGACAGCAGGAAATCCGCGTAATGGAGTGGCCTTCCATGAGCCCTGACCTAAATCCAATTGAACACATTTGGGACTTGCTTGACAGGCGCATCCGGAAGCGTCCGATTGCACCTCAAACACTGTAGCAGCTCACTGAAGCGTTGATTGAAGAATGGGAGCGAATTCCACAAGAAAATATTCGGAGGATCATACGAAGCATGCCGCGTCGTTGTCAAGCCGTGATTAGGGCTCATGGAGGCCACACATGTTACTGAAAGTCACTAAAGACGAATATTAAAACGATATAAGAATATTTCTTTGATTGACCTTTTTTATCACCAATTAGTTTTTCGTCTACAATGCACATTTATATTTTTTTTAATAAAAAAAATACAAATTGAATTTTTTTATTAATTTTAGTAATTAACAAATTAACAAGGTAAATATAGCGTACAAGTTAATTTAAATCTAATTTTAGTTTAAGCAATAGAAAGGAGAAAAATCTTGTTCCGCTAATTGTTTTGAGCAGTATAGATATTTAAAATTAAAAAAAAAATTCTCGAAATAACACTAAATCTACCTTAAAATTTACTTATGCAATCAAAACAACACGACTTTGGGTATTTTAAAAACAAACATTAACCTTAAAACAATTACACAAAAATCACCGAATAAAAATAACACAAAACGTACTCACAGTATGCGGCCTCGACACCAACCACCTTTCTTGTCAACGTCCGAGCAACAACAGAGCCCGTGGCACACTGAGGCCTTTTTTTATAGAAGGCGGGTGGGGATCGAAAACACCCACTATGATTTCAACTTATATTTTTTTATTTATTTAGTTATTAAGCTTAAAACATTACACACAGTACAAAATCTACTAATTAATTTACAAAATCTTACATCTGAAATGTGTGACAATTAATGTAAACATAAGTTTCACAAAAAATTTAAATAGAAATTAATAGTTAAAAAAAATACAATTAAAATACTTACATACATGCTTATACGGCCTCTCCTGACCGAGCACCGTCCTCGGATGCACTGGTGATCTCTTCTTCAGGAGAACGGCATCTTGCTCGCCATAGTCACCAATATGTGGTTCGTGTGTTCTTGAGGAAGCAGAAGGATCAGTACACGCAGCTGAGGGCTCACCAACGTCATCAGGATATTATTAAGCTTACAACATCACACACAGTAACAAAATCTACGTATTATTTTACAAATTCTTACATCTAAAATGTGTGACAAATTATGTAAACAAGTTTCACAAAATTTTTTTTAAATATACTGCTCAAAACAATTAGCGGAACAAGATTTTTCTCCTTTCTATTGGTTAAACTAAAATTAGATTTAAATTAACTTGTACGCTATTTTTTACCTTGTTAATTTGTTAATTACTACAATTAATAAAAAAATTCAATGTGTATTTTTTTTATTAAAAAAAAAATTAAAATGTGCATTGTTGACGAAAAACAAAGTGACGTCTTTGAATTTTCATTACTTTCTAATCACAGAAAACACATTTTAAGTAGTTTTTTTTTCAATCTTTTGAGTATTAATAGAAATTGAAGTGAGCCTTTTGAGTATTGTTATTCATTGAAGCCAGTGAGTTTAGGTCATAATGCCAGATCTGACTGAATTGCATGTCTCCCGAGCTATCGCTTTGCTTGAAGAGGGTCGAACTATGCGTTATGTAGGAAATGATCTAGGAGTAGCCCCTTCTGTTATCTACAGACTTTGGAAGCGATACCGTGAGACGGGAAAATGAATACTCACGAAGGCGTGATCAAGGTCGAAAGAGAAAAACTACACGTTTGCAAGATCGCTACATCGTCAACTGTGCTTTACGTAACCGCACCACAACTGCAAGAGATCTACAAAATACACTAAGGACGGCTACTGGTGTAGAAATTTCCGACCAGACGGTAAGAAATAGGTTGTTGGAAGCCAATTTGAGATCACGCCGACCAGTTCGGGCTGTGCGTCTAACAATTCAACATAGACAAGCTCGCCGACAGTTCGCGCAAAATCACGCTAATTGGCAACTTCGACATTGGAGGCCAGTGCTTTTTACTGACGAATCACGATTCCGTCTAACACGTTGCGATGGTCGTCTCCGTGTTTACAGACGCCCAGGCGAGCGATACAGTGCAGCAGCAGTCCAGGAATATGACAAATTTGGATGTGGCTCTGTGATGGTTTGGGGCGGAGTTAGTTTGGACGAGCGCACAGATCTCGTCGTTGTTCCCGGGCGCTTGTGTGCTCAAACTTACATTGAAAATGTGCTCGAAGATCATGTTTGGCCCGCAGCATATGGTATGGACCCAGATTTTCTTTTAATGCAAGATAATGCCAGGCCGCATACTGCAGCCATCACGTCAGATTACTTACGACAGCAGGAAATCCGCGTAATGGAGTGGCCTTCCATGAGCCCTGACCTAAATCCAATTGAACACATTTGGGACTTGCTTGACAGGCGCATCCGGAAGCGTCCGATTGCACCTCAAACACTGCAGCAGCTCACTGAAGCGTTGATTGAAGAATGGGAGCGAATTCCACAAGAAAATATTCGGAGGATCATACGAAGCATGCCGCGTCGTTGTCAAGCCGTGATTAGGGCTCATGGAGGCCACACATGTTACTGAAAGTCACTAAAGACGAATATTAAAACGATATAAGAATATTTCTTTGATTGACCTTTTTATCACCAATTAGTTTTTCGTCTACAATGCACATTTATATTTTTTTAATAAAAAAATACAAATTGAATTTTTTTATTAATTTTAGTAATAAACAAATTAACAAGGTAAATATAGCGTACAAGTTAATTTAAATCTAATTTTAGTTTAAGCAATAGAAAGGAGAAAAATCTTGTTCCGCTAATTGTTTTGAGCAGTATAGATATTTAAAATTAAAAAAAAAATTCTCGAAATAACACTAAATCTACCTTAAAATTTACTTATGCAATCAAAACAACACGACTTTGGGTATTTTAAAAACAAACATTAACCTTAAAACAATTACACAAAAATCACCGAATAAAAATAACACAAAACGTACTCACAGTATGCGGCCTCGACACCAACCACCTTTCTTGTCAACGTCCGAGCAACAACAGAGCCCGTGGCACACTGAGGCCTTTTTTTATAGAAGGCGGGTGGGGATCGAAACCACCCACTATGATTTCAACTTATATTTTTTTATTTATTTAGTTATTAAGCTTAAAACATTACACACAGTACAAAATCTACTAATTAATTTACAAAATCTTACATCTGAAATGTGTGACAATTAATGTAAACATAAGTTTCACCAAAAAAATTTAAATAGAAATAAATAGTTAAAAAAATACAATTAAAATACTTACATACATGCTTATACGGCCTCTCCTGACCGTGCACCGTCCTCGGATGCACTGTAGATCTCTTCTTCAGGAGAACGGCATCTTGCTCGCCATAGTCACCAATATGTGGTTCGTGTGTTCTTGAGGAAGCAGAGAGATCAGTTCACGCAGCTGAAAGCTCACCAACTTCATCGAGGTATTCGTCATCGCAATCTGTGCAAAAGTTATCCTGTTAGTTAATCACGTCGACATTTCGTTAGTGCCTAGTCTATCATACATCACGCATCCAAGGCCCTCATACAAAATCACACTACCACAACTTTAGTTCAAACACTTCACTTTCAAAAGTAATGCATATGTTTACGTAAAATTGTAAACACCGTTAGATTGTAATCTATCTCGCGAGATTATACACTGTCGAAAGATTGTGAACCTCGGCGTACTGCTTACAATTTAACGTATTATTATTCGATAGATTTTAATACATCGAAGTGAAACCGTCAAATTGTGAAACGGATCGCACCTCGCGCGCTGATTGGTTGAACGGAATATGCCCCGCGCCACCATATTTGTTTGTTAATTCGTTTGTTGTCGAATGTAACTTGATTGTTTTGATGAATGTAAAATTCACAAAAAATTTAAATAGAAATTAATAGTTTAAAAAAATACAATTAAAATACTTACATACATGCTTATTCGGCCTCTCCTGACCGTGCACCGTCCACGGATGCACCGTCTTCGGATGCACACAGAATGACGGCACCACAATGGCAGTCCGTTTCAACCAGCAAGGCACACACTAGCCTGTAAACATAAGTTTCACAAAAAATTTAAATAGAAATTAATAGTTAAAAAAAATACAATTAAAATACTTACATACATGCTTATACGGCCTCTCCTGACCGTGCACCGTCCTCGGATGCACTGGTGATCTCTTCTTCAGGAGAACGGCATCTTGCTCGCCAAAGTCACCAATATGTGGTTCGTGTGTTCTTGAGGAAGCATCAGTACACGCAGCTGAAGGCTCACCAACGTCAACGGGGTATTCGTCATCGCAATCTGTGCAAAAGTTATCCTGTTAGTTAATCACGACGACATTTCGTTAGTGCCTAGTCTATCATACATCACGCATCCAAGGCCCTCATACAAAATCACACTACCACAACTTTAGTTAAAACACTTCACTTTCAAAAGTAATGCATACATCATCTCACAAAACATCTCACACATTCTCATACTTGAACTTGTACAAATTCCCACGTTAGTAACGTGAACCAGGACTGTGCTTGATGTGTTCGAAGAACACATCTTCCGGGACAGCGCCCGCCAAGCGAACAGGTTGCACGTCTGCCAAGGCCCGCTTCTCAAGGTTTCTGGCCTCAGGAACACACCATGACCGCACCACATTGGCAGTCCGTTTCAACCAGCAAGGCACACAATAGCCTGTAAACATAAGTTTCACAAAAAATTTAAATAGAAATTAATAGTTAAAAACAATACAATTAAAAACTTACATACATGCTTATACGGCCTCTCCTGACCGTGCACCGTCCTCGGATGCACTGGTGATCTCTTCTTCAGGAGAACGGCATCTTGCTCGCCAAAGTCACCAATATGTGGTTCGTGTGTTCTTGAGGAAGCATCAGTACACGCAGCTGAAGGCTCACCAACGTCAACGGGGTATTCGTCATCGCAATCTGTGCAAAAGTTATCCTGTTAGTTAATCACGACGACATTTCGTTAGTGCCTAGTCTATCATACATCACGCATCCAAGGCCCTCATACAAAATCACACTACCACAACTTTAGTTAAAACACTTCACTTTCAAAAGTAATGCATACATCATCTCACAAAACATCTCACACATTCTCATACTTGAACTTGTACAAATTCCCACGTTAGTAACTTGAACCAGGACTGTGCTTGATGTGTTCGAAGAACACATCTTCCAGGACAGCGCCCGCCACGCGAACAGGTTGCACGTCTGCCAAGGCCCGCTTCTCAAGGTTTCTGGCCTCAGGAACACACCATGACCGCACCACATTGGCAGTCCGTTTCAACCAGCAAGGCACACAATAGCCTGTAAACATAAGTTTCACAAATAAATTTAAATAGAAATTAATAGTTAAAAAAATACAATTAAAATACTTACATACATGCTTATACGGCCTCTCCTGACCGTGCACCGTCCTCGGATGCACTGTAGATCTCTTCTTCAGGAGAACGGCATCTTGCTCGCCAAAGTCACCAATATGTGGTTCGTGTGTTCTTGAGGAAGCATCAGTACACGCAGCTGAAGGCTCACCAACGTCAACGGGGTATTCGTCATCGCAATCTGTGCAAAAGTTATCCTGTTAGTTAATCACGACGACATTTCGTTAGTGCCTAGTCTATCATACATCACGCATCCAAGGCCCTCATACAAAATCACACTACCACAACTTTAGTTAAAACACTTCACTTTCAAAAGTAATGCATACATCATCTCACACATTCTCATACTTGAACTTGTACAAATTCCCACGTTAGTAACGTGAACCAGGACTGTGCTTGATGTGTTCGAAGACCACATCTTCCGGGACAGCGCCCGCCACGCGAACAGGTTGCACGTCTGCCAAGGCCCGCTTCTCAAGGTTTCTGGCCTCAGGAACACACCATGACCGCACCACATTGGCAGTCCGTTTCAACCAGCAAGGCACACAATAGCCTGTAAACATAAGTTTCACAAAAAAATTTAAATAGAAATTAATAGTTAAAAAAATACAATTAAAATACTTACATACATGCTTATACGGCCTCTCCTGACCGTGCACCGTCCTCGGATGCACTGTAAATCTCTTCTTCAGGAGAATGGCATCTTGCTCGCCATAGTCACCAATATGTGGTTCGTGTGTTCTTGAGGAAGCAGAGGGATCAGTACACGCAGCAGAGGGCTCACCAACGTCATCAGGGTATTATTAAGCTTACAACATCACACACAGTACAAAATCTACTTAATATTTTACAAAATCTTACATCTAAAATGTGTGACAATTAATGTAAACAAGTTTCACAAAAAAAATTTTTTTAAATAGAAATTAAATATTTAAAAATAATAATAATTCTGGAAATCACACTAAATTTACCTTAAAATTTAATTATACAATCAAAACAACACGACTTTGGGTATTTTAAAAACAACCGTTAACCTTAAAACAATTACACAAAAATCACCGAATAAAAATAACACAAAACGTACTCACAGTATGCGGCCTCGACACCAACCACCTTTCTTGTCAACGTCCGAGCCACAACAGAGCCCGTGGCACACTGAGGCCTTTCTTTTATAGAAGGCTGGTGGGGATCGAAACCACCCACTATGATTTCAACTTATATTTTTTTATTTATTTAGTTATTAAGCTTAAAACATCACACACATTACAAAATCTACTAATTATTTTACAAAATCTTACATCTGAAATGTGTGACAATTAATGTATACATAAGTTTCACCAAAAAAATTTAAATAGAAATAAATAGTTAAAAAAAATACAATTAAAATACTTACATACATGCTTATACGGCCTCTCCTGACCGTGCACCGTCCTCGGATGCACTGTAGATCTCTTCTTCAGGAGAACGGCATCTTGCTCGCCATAGTCACCAATATGTGGTTCGTGTGTTCTTGAGGAAGCAGAGAGATCAGTTCACGCAGCTGAAAGCTCACCAACTTCATCGAGGTATTCGTCATCGCAATCTGTGCAAAAGTTATCCTGTTAGTTAATCACGTCGACATTTCGTTAGTGCCTAGTCTATCATACATCACGCATCCAAGGCCCTCATACAAAATCACACTACCACAACTTTAGTTCAAACACTTCACTTTCAAAAGTAATGCATATGTTTACGTAAAATTGTAAACACCGTTAGATTGTAATCTATCTCGCGAGATTATACACTGTCGAAAGATTGTGAACCTCGGCATACTGCTTACAATTTAACGTATTATTATTCGATAGATTTTAATACATCGAAGTGAAACCGTCAAATTGTGAAACGGATCGCACCTCGCGCGCTGATTGGTTGAACGGAATATGCCCCGCGCCACCATATTTGTTTGTTAATTCGTTTGTTGTCGAATGTAACTTGATTGTTTTGATGAATGTAAAATTCACAAAAATTTAAATAGAAATTAATAGTTTAAAAAAATACAATTAAAATACTTACATACATGCTTATTCGGCCTCTCCTGACCGTGCACCGTCTACGGATGCACCGTCTTCGGATGCACACAGAATGACGGCACCACAATGGCAGTCCGTTTCAACCAGCAAGGCACACACTAGCCTGTAAACATAAGTTTCACAAAAAATTTAAATAGAAATTAATAGTTAAAAACAATACAATTAAAAAACTTACATACATGCTTATACGGCCTCTCCTGACCGTGCACCGTCCTCGGATGCACTGGTGATCTCTTCTTCAGGAGAACGGCATCTTGCTCGCCAAAGTCACCAATATGTGGTTCGTGTGTTCTTGAGGAAGCATCAGTACACGCAGCTGAAGGCTCACCAACGTCAACGGGGTATTCGTCATCGCAATCTGTGCAAAAGTTATCCTGTTAGTTAATCACGACGACATTTCGTTAGTGCCTAGTCTATCATACATCACGCATCCAAGGCCCTCATACAAAATCACACTACCACAACTTTAGTTAAAACACTTCACTTTCAAAAGTAATGCATACATCATCTCACAAAACATCTCACACATTCTCATACTTGAACTTGTACAAATTCCCACGTTAGTAACGTGAACCAGGACTGTGCTTGATGTGTTCGAAGAACACATCTTCCGGGACAGCGCCCGCCACGCGAACAGGTTGCACGTCTGCCAAGGCCCGCTTCTCAAGGTTTCTGGCCTCAGGAACACACCATGACCGCACCACATTGGCAGTCCGTTTCAACCAGCAAGGCACACAATAGCCTGTAAACATAAGTTTCACAAAAAAATTTAAATAGAAATTAATAGTTAAAAAAAATACAATTAAAATACTTACATACATGCTTATACGGCCTCTCCTGACCGTGCACCGTCCTCGGATGCACTGTAGATCTCTTCTTCAGGAGAACGGCATCTTGCTCGCCATAGTCACCAATATGTGGTTCGTGTGTTCTTGAGGAAGCAGAGGGATCAGTACACGCAGCTGAGGGCTCACCAACGTCATCAGGGTATTATTAAGCTTACAACATCACACACAGTACAAAATCTACTTAATATTTTACAAAATCTTACATCTAAAATGTGTGACAATTAATGTAAACAAGTTTCACAAAAAAAAATTTCTTAAATAGAAATTAAATATTTAAAAATAATAATAATTCTCGAAATCACACTAAATTTACCTTAAAATTTAATTATACAATCAAAACAACACGACTTTGGGTATTTTAAAAACAACCGTTAACCTTAAAACAATTACACAAAAATCACCGAATAAAAATAACACAAAACGTACTCACAGTATGCGGCCTCGACACCAACCACCTTTCTTGTCAACGTCCGAGCCACAACAGAGCCCGTGGCACACTGAGGCCTTTCTTTTATAGAAGGCTGGTGGGGATCGAAACCACCCACTATGATTTCAACTTATATTTTTTATTTATTTAGTTATTAAGCTTAAAACATCACACACAGTACAAAATCTACTAATTATTTTACAAAATCTTACATCTGAAATGTGTGACAATTAATGTAAACATAAGATTCACCAAAAAAATTTAAATAGAAATTAATAGTTAAAAAAAATACAATTAAAATACTTACATACATGCTTATACGGCCTCTCCTGACCGTGCACCGTCCTCGGATGCACTGGTAATCTCTTCTTCAGGAGAACGGCATCTTGCTCGCCATAGTCACCAATATGTGGTTCGTGTGTTCTTGAGGAAGCAGAGGGATCAGTACACGCAGCTGAGGGCTCACCAACGTCAACGGGGTATTCGTCATCGCAATCTGTGCAAAAGTTATCCTGTTAGTTAATCACGACGACATTTCGTTAGTGCCTAGTCTATCATACATCACGCATCCAAGGCCCTCATACAAAATCACACTACCACAACTTTAGTTAAAACACTTCACTTTCAAAAGTAATGCATACATCATCTCACAAAACATCTCACACATTCTCATACTTGAACTTGTACAAATTCCCACGTTAGTAACGTGAACCAGGACTGTGCTTGATGTGTTCAAAGAACACATCTTCCGGGACAGCGCCCGCCACGCGAACAGGTTGCACATCTGCCAAGGCCCGCTTCTCAAGGTTTCTGGCCTCAGGAACACACCATGACCGCACCACATTGGCAGTCCGTTTCAACCAGCAAGGCACACAATAGCCTGTAAACATAAGTTTCACAAAAAAATTTAAATAGAAATTAATAGTTAAAAAAAATACCAATATATACTATAATACGCCATAGTCACCAATATGTGGTTCGTGTGTTCTTGAGGAAGCAGAGGGATCAGTAAACGCAGCTGAAAGCTCACCAACTTCATCGGGGTATTCGTCATCGCAATCTGTGCAAAAGTTATCCTGTTAGTTAATCACGTCGACATTTCGTTAGTGCCTAGTCTATCATACATCACGCATCCAAGGCCCTCATACAAAATCACACTACCACAACTTTAGTTAAAACACTTCACTTTCAAAAGTAATGCATATGTTTACGTAAAATTGTAAACACCGTTAGATTGTAATCTATCTCGCGAGATTATACACTGTCGAAAGATTGTGAACCTCGGCGTACTGCTTACAATTTAACGTATTATTATTCGATAGATTTTAATACATCGAAGTGAAACCGTCAAATTGTGAAACGGATCGCACCTCGCGCGCTGATTGGTTGAACGGAATATGCCCCGCGCCACCATATTTGTTTGTTAATTCGTTTGTTGTCGAATGTAACTTGATTGTTTTGATGAATGTAAAATTCACAAAAAATTTAAATAGAAATTAATAGTTTAAAAAAATACAATTAAAATACTTACATACATGCTTATTCGGCCTCTCCTGACCGTGCACCGTCCACGGATGCACCGTCTTCGGATGCACACAGAATGACGGCACCACAATGGCAGTCCGTTTCAACCAGCAAGGCACACACTAGCCTGTAAACATAAGTTTCACAAAAAATTTAAATAGAAATTAATAGTTAAAAACAATACAATTAAAATACTTACATACATGCTTATACGGCCTCTCCTGACCGTGCACCGTCCTCGGATGCACTGGTGATCTCTTCTTCAGGAGAACGGCATCTTGCTCGCCAAAGTCACCAATATGTGGTTCGTGTGTTCTTGAGGAAGCATCAGTACACGCAGCTGAAGGCTCACCAACGTCAACGGGGTATTCGTCATCGCAATCTGTGCAAAAGTTATCCTGTTAGTTAATCACGACGACATTTCGTTAGTGCCTAGTCTATCATACATCACGCATCCAAGGCCCTCATACAAAATCACACTACCACAACTTTAGTTAAAACACTTCACTTTCAAAAGTAATGCATACATCATCTCACACATTCTCATACTTGAACTTGTACAAATTCCCACGTTAGTAACGTGAACCAGGACTGTGCTTGATGTGTTCGAAGAACACATCTTCCGGGACAGCGCCCGCCACGCGAACAGGTTGCACGTCTGCCAAGGCCCGCTTCTCAAGGTTTCTGGCCTCAGGAACACACCATGACCGCACCACATTGGCAGTCCGTTTCAACCAGCAAGGCACACAATAGCCTGTAAACATAAGTTTCACAAAAAAATTTAAATAGAAATTAATAGTTAAAAAAAATACAATTAAAATACTTACATACATGCTTATACGGCCTCTCCTGACCGTGCACCGTCCTCGGATGCACTGTAGATCTCTTCTTCAGGAGAATGGCATCTTGCTCGCCATAGTCACCAATATGTGGTTCGTGTGTTCTTGAGGAAGCAGAGGGATCAGTACACGCAGCTGAGGGCTCACCAACGTCATCAGGGTATTATTAAGCTTACAACATCACACACAGTACAAAATCTACTTAATATTTTACAAAATCTTACATCTAAAATGTGTGACAATTAATGTAAACAAGTTTCACAAAAAAATTTTTTTAAATAGAAATTAAATATTTAAAAATAATAATAATTCTGGAAATCACACTAAATTTACCTTAAAATTTAATTATACAATCAAAACAACACGACTTTGGGTATTTTAAAAACAACCGTTAACCTTAAAACAATTACACAAAAATCACCGAATAAAAATAACACAAAACGTACTCACAGTATGCGGCCTCGACACCAACCACCTTTCTTGTCAACGTCCGAGCCACAACAGAGCCCGTGGCACACTGAGGCCTTTCTTTTATAGAAGGCTGGTGGGGATCGAAACCACCCACTATGATTTCAACTTATATTTTTTTATTTATTTAGTTATTAAGCTTAAAACATCACACACATTACAAAATCTACTAATTATTTTAATCTTACATCTGAAATGTGTGACAATTAATGTAAACATAAGTTTCACCAAAAAAATTTAAATAGAAATAAATAGTTAAAAAAAATACAATTAAAATACTTACATACATGCTTATACGGCCTCTCCTGACCGTGCACCGTCCTCGGATGCACTGTAGATCTCTTCTTCAGGAGAACGGCATCTTGCTCGCCATAGTCACCAATATGTGGTTCGTGTGTTCTTGAGGAAGCAGAGAGATCAGTTCACGCAGCTGAAAGCTCACCAACTTCATCGAGGTATTCGTCATCGCAATCTGTGCAAAAGTTATCCTGTTAGTTAATCACGTCGACATTTCGTTAGTGCCTAGTCTATCATACATCACGCATCCAAGGCCCTCATACAAAATCACACTACCACAACTTTAGTTAAAACACTTCACTTTCAAAAGTAATGCATATGTTTACGTAAAATTGTAAACACCGTTAGATTGTAATCTATCTCGCGAGATTATACACTGTCGAAAGATTGTGAACCTCGGCGTACTGCTTACAATTTAACGTATTATTATTCGATAGATTTTAATACATCGAAGTGAAACCGTCAAATTGTGAAACGGATCGCACCTCGCGCGCTGATTAGTTGAACGGAATATGCCCCGCGCCACCATATTTGTTTGTTAATTCGTTTGTTGTCGAATGTAACTTGATTGTTTTGATGAATGTAAAATTCACAAAAAATTTAAATAGAAATTAATAGTTTAAAAAAATACAATTAAAATACTTACATACATGCTTATTCGGCCTCTCCTGACCGTGCACCGTCTACGGATGCACCGTCTTCGGATGCACACAGAATGACGGCACCACAATGGCAGTCCGTTTCAACCAGCAAGGCACACACTAGCCTGTAAACATAAGTTTCACAAAAATTTAAATAGAAATTAATAGTTAAAAACAATACAATTAAAAAACTTACATACATGCTTATACGGCCTCTCCTGACCGTGCACCGTCCTCGGATGCACTGGTGATCTCTTCTTCAGGAGAACGGCATCTTGCTCGCCAAAGTCACCAATATGTGGTTCGTGTGTTCTTGAGGAAGCATCAGTACACGCAGCTGAAGGCTCACCAACGTCAACGGGGTATTTGTCATCGCAATCTGTGCAAAAGTTATCCTGTTAGTTAATCACGACGACATTTCGTTAGTGCCTAGTCTATCATACATCACGCATCCAAGGCCCTCATACAAAATCACACTACCACAACTTTAGTTAAAACACTTCACTTTCAAAAGTAATGCATATGTTTACGTAAAATTGTAAACACCGTTAGATTGTAATCTATCTCGCGAGATTATACACTGTCGAAAGATTGTGAACCTCGGCGTACTGCTTACAATTTAACGTATTATTATTCGATAGATTTTAATACATCGAAGTGAAACCGTCAAATTGTGAAACGGATCGCACCTCGCGCGCTGATTGGTTGAACGGAATATGCCCCGCGCCACCATATTTGTTTGTTAATTCGTTTGTTGTCGAATGTAACTTGATTGTTTTGATGAATGTAAAATTCACAAAAATTTAAATAGAAATTAATAGTTTAAAAAAATACAATTAAAATACTTACATACATGCTTATTCGGCCTCTCCTGACCGTGCACCGTCCACGGATGCACCGTCTTCGGATGCACACAGAATGACGGCACCACAATGGCAGTCCGTTTCAACCAGCAAGGCACACACTAGCCTGTAAACATAAGTTTCACAAAAAATTTAAATAGAAATTAATAGTTAAAAACAATACAATTAAAAAACTTACATACATGCTTATACGGCCTCTCCTGACCGTGCACCGTCCTCGGATGCACTGGTGATCTCTTCTTCAGGAGAACGGCATCTTGCTCGCCAAAGTCACCAATATGTGGTTCGTGTGTTCTTGAGGAAGCAGAGGGATCAGTACACGCAGCAGAGGGCTCACCAACGTCATCAGGGTATTATTAAGCTTACAACATCACACACAGTACAAAATCTACTTAATATTTTACAAAATCTTACATCTAAAATGTGTGACAATTAATGTAAACAAGTTTCACAAAAAAAAAATTTTTAAATAGAAATTAAATATTTAAAAATAATAATAATTCTGGAAATCACACTAAATTTACCTTAAAATTTAATTATACAATCAAAACAACACGACTTTGGGTATTTTAAAAACAACCGTTAACCTTAAAACAATTACACAAAAATCACCGAATAAAAATAACACAAAACGTACTCACAGTATGCGGCCTCGACACCAACCACCTTTCTTGTCAACGTCCGAGCCACAACAGAGCCCGTGGCACACTGAGGCCTTTCTTTTATAGAAGGCTGGTGGGGATCGAAACCACCCACTATGATTTCAACTTATATTTTTTTATTTATTTAGTTATTAAGCTTAAAACATCACACACATTACAAAATCTACTAATTATTTTAATCTTACATCTGAAATGTGTGACAATTAATGTAAACATAAGTTTCACCAAAAAAATTTAAATAGAAATAAATAGTTAAAAAAAATACAATTAAAATACTTACATACATGCTTATACGGCCTCTCCTGACCGTGCACCGTCCTCGGATGCACTGTAGATCTCTTCTTCAGGAGAACGGCATCTTGCTCGCCATAGTCACCAATATGTGGTTCGTGTGTTCTTGAGGAAGCAGAGAGATCAGTTCACGCAGCTGAAAGCTCACCAACTTCATCGAGGTATTCGTCATCGCAATCTGTGCAAAAGTTATCCTGTTAGTTAATCACGTCGACATTTCGTTAGTGCCTAGTCTATCATACATCACGCATCCAAGGCCCTCATACAAAATCACACTACCACAACTTTAGTTCAAACACTTCACTTTCAAAAGTAATGCATATGTTTACGTAAAATTGTAAACACCGTTAGATTGTAATCTATCTCGCGAGATTATACACTGTCGAAAGATTGTGAACCTCGGCGTACTGCTTACAATTTAACGTATTATTATTCGATAGATTTTAATACATCGAAGTGAAACCGTCAAATTGTGAAACGGATCGCACCTCGCGCGCTGATTGGTTGAACGGAATATGCCCCGCGCCACCATATTTGTTTGTTAATTCGTTTGTTGTCGAATGTAACTTGATTGTTTTGATGAATGTAAAATTCACAAAAAATTTAAATAGAAATTAATAGTTTAAAAAAATACAATTAAAATACTTACATACATGCTTATTCGGCCTCTCCTGACCGTGCACCGTCCACGGATGCACCGTCTTCGGATGCACACAGAATGACGGCACCACAATGGCAGTCCGTTTCAACCAGCAAGGCACACACTAGCCTGTAAACATAAGTTTCACAAAAAATTTAAATAGAAATTAATAGTTAAAAACAATACAATTAAAAAACTTACATACATGCTTATACGGCCTCTCCTGACCGTGCACCGTCCTCGGATGCACTGGTGATCTCTTCTTCAGGAGAACGGCATCTTGCTCGCCAAAGTCACCAATATGTGGTTCGTGTGTTCTTGAGGAAGCATCAGTACACGCAGCTGAAGGCTCACCAACGTCAACGGGGTATTCGTCATCGCAATCTGTGCAAAAGTTATCCTGTTAGTTAATCACGACGACATTTCGTTAGTGCCTAGTCTATCATACATCACGCATCCAAGGCCCTCATACAAAATCACACTACCACAACTTTAGTTAAAACACTTCACTTTCAAAAGTAATGCATACATCATCTCACAAAACATCTCACACATTCTCATACTTGAACTTGTACAAATTCCCACGTTAGTAACGTGAACCAGGACTGTGCTTGATGTGTTCGAAGAACACATCTTCCGGGACAGCGCCCGCCACGCGAACAGGTTGCACGTCTGCCAAGGCCCGCTTCTCAAGGTTTCTGGCCTCAGGAACACACCATGACCGCACCACATTGGCAGTCCGTTTCAACCAGCAAGGCACACAATAGCCTGTAAACATAAGTTTCACAAAAAATTTAAATAGAAATTAATAGTTAAAAACAATACAATTAAAAACTTACATACATGCTTATACGGCCTCTCCTGACCGTGCACCGTCCTCGGATGCACTGGTGATCTCTTCTTCAGGAGAACGGCATCTTGCTCGCCAAAGTCACCAATATGTGGTTCGTGTGTTCTTGAGGAAGCATCAGTACACGCAGCTGAAGGCTCACCAACGTCAACGGGGTATTCGTCATCGCAATCTGTGCAAAAGTTATCCTGTTAGTTAATCACGACGACATTTCGTTAGTGCCTAGTCTATCATACATCACGCATCCAAGGCCCTCATACAAAATCACACTACCACAACTTTAGTTAAAACACTTCACTTTCAAAAGTAATGCATACATCATCTCACAAAACATCTCACACATTCTCATACTTGAACTTGTACAAATTCCCACGTTAGTAACGTGAACCAGGACTGTGCTTGATGTGTTCGAAGAACACATCTTCCGGGACAGCGCCCGCCACGCGAACAGGTTGCACGTCTGCCAAGGCCCGCTTCTCAAGGTTTCTGGCCTCAGGAACACACCATGACCGCACCACATTGGCAGTCCGTTTCAACCAGCAAGCCACACAATAGCCTGTAAACATAAGTTTCACAAAAAAATTTAAATAGAAATTAATAGTTAAAAAAAATACAATTAAAATACTTACATACATGCTTATACGGCCTCTCCTGACCGTGCACCGTCCTCGGATGCACTGTAGATCTCTTCTTCAGGAGAACGGCATCTTGCTCGCCAAAGTCACCAATATGTGGTTCGTGTGTTCTTGAGGAAGCATCAGTACACGCAGCTGAAGGCTCACCAACGTCAACGGGGTATTCGTCATCGCAATCTGTGCAAAAGTTATCCTGTTAGTTAATCACGACGACATTTCGTTAGTGCCTAGTCTATCATACATCACGCATCCAAGGCCCTCATACAAAATCACACTACCACAACTTTAGTTAAAACACTTCACTTTCAAAAGTAATGCATACATCATCTCACACATTCTCATACTTGAACTTGTACAAATTCCCACGTTAGTAACGTGAACCAGGACTGTGCTTGATGTGTTCGAAGAACACATCTTCCGGGACAGCGCCCGCCACGCGAACAGGTTGCACGTCTGCCAAGGCCCGCTTCTCAAGGTTTCTGGCCTCAGGAACACACCATGACCGCACCACATTGGCAGTCCGTTTCAACCAGCAAGGCACACAATAGCCTGTAAACATAAGTTTCACAAAAAAATTTAAATAGAAATTAATAGTTAAAAAAAATACAATTAAAATACTTACATACATGCTTATACGGCCTCTCCTGACCGTGCACCGTCCTCGGATGCACTGTAGATCTCTTCTTCAGGAGAATGGCATCTTGCTCGCCATAGTCACCAATATGTGGTTCGTGTGTTCTTGAGGAAGCAGAGGGATCAGTACACGCAGCTGAGGGCTCACCAACGTCATCAGGGTATTATTAAGCTTACAACATCACACACAGTACAAAATCTACTTAATATTTTACAAAATCTTACATCTAAAATGTGTGACAATTAATGTAAACAAGTTTCACAAAAAAAATTTTTTAAATAGAAATTAAATATTTAAAAATAATAATAATTCTGGAAATCACACTAAATTTACCTTAAAATTTAATTATACAATCAAAACAACACGACTTTGGGTATTTTAAAAACAACCGTTAACCTTAAAACAATTACACAAAAATCACCGAATAAAAATAACACAAAACGTACTCACAGTATGCGGCCTCGACACCAACCACCTTTCTTGTCAACGTCCGAGCCACAACAGAGCCCGTGGCACACTGAGGCCTTTCTTTTATAGAAGGCTGGTGGGGATCGAAACCACCCACTATGATTTCAACTTATATTTTTTTATTTATTTAGTTATTAAGCTTAAAACATCACACACATTACAAAATCTACTAATTATTTTACAAAATCTTACATCTGAAATGTGTGACAATTAATGTAAACATAAGTTTCACCAAAAAATTTAAATAGAAATAAATAGTTAAAAAAAATACAATTAAAATACTTACATACATGCTTATACGGCCTCTCCTGACCGTGCACCGTCCTCGGATGCACTGTAGATCTCTTCTTCAGGAGAACGGCATCTTGCTCGCCATAGTCACCAATATGTGGTTCGTGTGTTCTTGAGGAAGCAGAGAGATCAGTTCACGCAGCTGAAAGCTCACCAACTTCATCGAGGTATTCGTCATCGCAATCTGTGCAAAAGTTATCCTGTTAGTTAATCACGTCGACATTTCGTTAGTGCCTAGTCTATCATACATCACGCATCCAAGGCCCTCATACAAAATCACACTACCACAACTTTAGTTCAAACACTTCACTTTCAAAAGTAATGCATATGTTTACGTAAAATTGTAAACACCGTTAGATTGTAATCTATCTCGCGAGATTATACACTGTCGAAAGATTGTGAACCTCGGCGTACTGCTTACAATTTAACGTATTATTATTCGATAGATTTTAATACATCGAAGTGAAACCGTCAAATTGTGAAACGGATCGCACCTCGCGCGCTGATTGGTTGAACGGAATATGCCCCGCGCCACCATATTTGTTTGTTAATTCGTTTGTTGTCGAATGTAACTTGATTGTTTTGATGAATGTAAAATTCACAAAAAATTTAAATAGAAATTAATAGTTTAAAAAATACAATTAAAATACTTACATACATGCTTATTCGGCCTCTCCTGACCGTGCACCGTCTACGGATGCACCGTCTTCGGATGCACACAGAATGACGGCACCACAATGGCAGTCCGTTTCAACCAGCAAGGCACACACTAGCCTGTAAACATAAGTTTCACAAAAAATTTAAATAGAAATTAATAGTTAAAAACAATACAATTAAAAACTTACATACATGCTTATACGGCCTCTCCTGACCGTGCACCGTCCTCGGATGCACTGGTGATCTCTTCTTCAGGAGAACGGCATCTTGCTCGCCAAAGTCACCAATATGTGGTTCGTGTGTTCTTGAGGAAGCATCAGTACACGCAGCTGAAGGCTCACCAACGTCAACGGGGTATTCGTCATCGCAATCTGTGCAAAAGTTATCCTGTTAGTTAATCACGACGACATTTCGTTAGTGCCTAGTCTATCATACATCACGCATCCAAGGCCCTCATACAAAATCACACTACCACAACTTTAGTTAAAACACTTCACTTTCAAAAGTAATGCATACATCATCTCACAAAACATCTCACACATTCTCATACTTGAACTTGTACAAATTCCCACGTTAGTAACGTGAACCAGGACTGTGCTTGATGTGTTCGAAGAACACATCTTCCGGGACAGCGCCCGCCACGCGAACAGGTTGCACGTCTGCCAAGGCCCGCTTCTCAAGGTTTCTGGCCTCAGGAACACACCATGACCGCACCACATTGGCAGTCCGTTTCAACCAGCAAGGCACACAATAGCCTGTAAACATAAGTTTCACAAAAAAATTTAAATAGAAATTAATAGTTAAAAAAAATACAATTAAAATACTTACATACATGCTTATACGGCCTCTCCTGACCGTGCACCGTCCTCGGATGCACTGTAGATCTCTTCTTCAGGAGAACGGCATCTTGCTCGCCATAGTCACCAATATGTGGTTCGTGTGTTCTTGAGGAAGCAGAGGGATCAGTACACGCAGCTGAGGGCTCACCAACGTCATCAGGGTATTATTAAGCTTACAACATCACACACAGTACAAAATCTACTTAATATTTTACAAAATCTTACATCTAAAATGTGTGACAATTAATGTAAACAAGTTTCACAAAAAAAAAATTTCTTAAATAGAAATTAAATATTTAAAAATAATAATAATTCTCGAAATCACACTAAATTTACCTTAAAATTTAATTATACAATCAAAACAACACGACTTTGGGTATTTTAAAAACAACCGTTAACCTTAAAACAATTACACAAAAATCACCGAATAAAAATAACACAAAACTTACTCACAGTATGCGGCCTCGACACCAACCACCTTTCTTGTCAACGTCCGAGCCACAACAGAGCCCGTGGCACACTGAGGCCTTTCTTTTATAGAAGGCTGGTGGGGATCGAAACCAACCACTATGATTTCAACTTACATTTTTTTATTTATTTAGTTATTAAGCTTAAAACATCACACACAGTACAAAATCTACTAATTATTTTACAAAATCTTACATCTGAAATGTGTGACAATTAATGTAAACATAAGATTCACCAAAAAAATTTAAATAGAAATTAATAGTTAAAAAAAATACAATTAAAATACTTACATACATGCTTATACGGCCTCTCCTGACCGTGCACCGTCCTCGGATGCACTGGTAATCTCTTCTTCAGGAGAACGGCATCTTGCTCGCCATAGTCACCAATATGTGGTTCGTGTGTTCTTGAGGAAGCAGAGGGATCAGTACACGCAGCTGAGGGCTCACCAACGTCAATGGGGTATTCGTCATCGCAATCTGTGCAAAAGTTATCCTGTTAGTTAATCACGACGACATTTCGTTAGTGCCTAGTCTATCATACATCACGCATCCAAGGCCCTCATACAAAATCACACTACCACAACTTTAGTTAAAACACTTCACTTTCAAAAGTAATGCATACATCATCTCACAAAACATCTCACACATTCTCATACTTGAACTTGTACAAATTCCCACGTTAGTAACGTGAACCAGGACTGTGCTTGATGTGTTCAAAGAACACATCTTCCGGGACAGCGCCCGCCACGCGAACAGGTTGCACATCTGCCAAGGCCCGCTTCTCAAGGTTTCTGGCCTCAGGAACACACCATGACCGCACCACATTGGCAGTCCGTTTCAACCAGCAAGGCACACAATAGCCTGTAAACATAAGTTTCACAAAAAAATTTAAATAGAAATTAATAGTTAAAAAAAATACCAATATATACTATAATACGCCATAGTCACCAATATGTGGTTCGTGTGTTCTTGAGGAAGCAGAGGGATCAGTACACGCAGCTGAAAGCTCACCAACTTCATCGGGGTATTCGTCATCGCAATCTGTGCAAAAGTTATCCTGTTAGTTAATCACGTCGACATTTCGTTAGTGCCTAGTCTATCATACATCACGCATCCAAGGCCCTCATACAAAATCACACTACCACAACTTTAGTTAAAACACTTCACTTTCAAAAGTAATGCATATGTTAACGTAAAATTGTAAACACCGTTAGATTGTAATCTATCTCGCGAGATTATACACTGTCGAAAGATTGTGAACCTCGGCGTACTGCTTACAATTTAACGTATTATTATTCGATAGATTTTAATACATCGAAGTGAAACCGTCAAATTGTGAAACGGATCGCACCTCGCGCGCTGATTGGTTGAACGGAATATGCCCCGCGCCACCATATTTGTTTGTTAATTCGTTTGTTGTCGAATGTAACTTGATTGTTTTGATGAATGTAAAATTCACAAAAAATTTAAATAGAAATTAATAGTTTAAAAAAATACAATTAAAATACTTACATACATGCTTATTCGGCCTCTCCTGACCGTGCACCGTCCACGGATGCACCGTCTTCGGATGCACACAGAATGACGGCACTACAATGGCAGTCCGTTTCAACCAGCAAGGCACACACTAGCCTGTAAACATAAGTTTCACAAAAAATTTAAATAGAAATTAATAGTTAAAAACAATACAATTAAAAAACTTACATACATGCTTATACGGCCTCTCCTGACCGTGCACCGTCCTCGGATGCACTGGTGATCTCTTCTTCAGGAGAACGGCATCTTGCTCGCCAAAGTCACCAATATGTGGTTCGTGTGTTCTTGAGGAAGCATCAGTACACGCAGCTGAAGGCTCACCAACGTCAACGGGGTATTCGTCATCGCAATCTGTGCAAAAGTTATCCTGTTAGTTAATCACGACGACATTTCGTTAGTGCCTAGTCTATCATACATCACGCATCCAAGGCCCTCATACAAAATCACACTACCACAACTTTAGTTAAAACACTTCACTTTCAAAAGTAATGCATACATCATCTCACACATTCTCATACTTGAACTTGTACAAATTCCCACGTTAGTAACGTGAACCAGGACTGTGCTTGATGTGTTCGAAGAACACATCTTCCGGGACAGCGCCCGCCACGCGAACAGGTTGCACGTCTGCCAAGGCCCGCTTCTCAAGGTTTCTGGCCTCAGGAACACACCATGACCGCACCACATTGGCAGTCCGTTTCAACCAGCAAGGCACACAATAGCCTGTAAACATAAGTTTCACAAAAAAATTTAAATAGAAATTAATAGTTAAAAAAAATACAATTAAAATACTTACATACATGCTTATACGGCCTCTCCTGACCGTGCACCGTCCTCGGATGCACTGTAGATCTCTTCTTCAGGAGAATGGCATCTTGCTCGCCATAGTCACCAATATGTGGTTCGTGTGTTCTTGAGGAAGCAGAGGGATCAGTACACGCAGCTGAGGGCTCACCAACGTCATCAGGGTATTATTAAGCTTACAACATCACACACAGTACAAAATCTACTTAATATTTTACAAAATCTTACATCTAAAATGTGTGACAATTAATGTAAACAAGTTTCACAAAAAAAAATTTTTTAAATAGAAATTAAATATTTAAAAATAATAATAATTCTGGAAATCACACTAAATTTACCTTAAAATTTAATTATACAATCAAAACAACACGACTTTGGGTATTTTAAAAACAACCGTTAACCTTAAAACAATTACACAAAAATCACCGAATAAAAATAACACAAAACGTAATCACAGTATGCGGCCTCGACACCAACCACCTTTCTTGTCAACGTCCGAGCCACAACAGAGCCCGTGGCACACTGAGGCCTTTCTTTTATAGAAGGCTGGTGGGGATCGAAACCACCCACTATGATTTCAACTTATATTTTTTTATTTATTTAGTTATTAAGCTTAAAACATCACACACATTACAAAATCTACTAATTATTTTACAAAATCTTACATCTGAAATGTGTGACAATTAATGTAAACATAAGTTTCACCAAAAAAATTTAAATAGAAATAAATAGTTAAAAAAAATACAATTAAAATACTTACATACATGCTTATACGGCCTCTCCTGACCGTGCACCGTCCTCGGATGCACTGTAGATCTCTTCTTCAGGAGAACGGCATCTTGCTCGCCATAGTCACCAATATGTGGTTCGTGTGTTCTTGAGGAAGCAGAGAGATCAGTTCACGCAGCTGAAAGCTCACCAACTTCATCGAGGTATTCGTCATCGCAATCTGTGCAAAAGTTATCCTGTTAGTTAATCACGTCGACATTTCGTTAGTGCCTAGTCTATCATACATCACGCATCCAAGGCCCTCATACAAAATCACACTACCACAACTTTAGTTCAAACACTTCACTTTCAAAAGTAATGCATATGTTTACGTAAAATTGTAAACACCGTTAGATTGTAATCTATCTCGCGAGATTATACACTGTCGAAAGATTGTGAACCTCGGCGTACTGCTTACAATTTAACGTATTATTACAATTTAAAGTAACTCACAGCTTTAGAATTAGTTAAATGAAATTTTCTTTCATTTTAATTCCAACACTAACTTAGTTATCATTCAAACTTCTTTGGTAAATCACAGATTAATTTTACTTCCCAATAATTTCAACTAATTCTTTCAACACGACATCAATTTACATTCATCAAAACAATTAAGTTACATTCGACAACAAACGAATTAACAAACAAATATGGTGGCGCGAGGCATATTCCGTTCAACCAATCAGCGCGCGAGGTGCGACCCGTTTCACAATTTGACGGTTTCACTTCGATAGATTACAATCTACCGAATAATAATACGATTAATTGTAAGGAGTTCGTTGAGGTTCACAATCTTTCGACAGTTAACAATCTCGCGAGATAGATTACAATCTAACGGTGTTTACAATTTTACGGTGACACATACATCATCTCACAATACATCTCACACATTCTCATACTTGAACTTGTACAAGTTCCCACGTTAGTAACGTGAACCAGGACTGCGCCTGATGTGTTCAAAGAACACATCTTCCGGGACAGCGCCCGCCACGCGCACAGGATGCACGTCTGCCGAGGCCCGCTTCTCAAGGTTGCTGGCCTCAGGAACACAGAATGACCGCACCACATTAGCAGTCCGTTTCAACCAGCAAGGCACACTCTTGCCTGTAAACATAAGTTTCACAAAAAATTTAAATAGAAATTAATAGTTAAAAAAAATACAATTAAAATACTTACATACATGCTTATACGGCCTCTCCTGACCGTGCACCGTCCTCGGATGCACTGGTGATCTCTTCTTCAGGAGAACGGCATCTTGCTCGCCAAAGTCACCAATATGTGGTTCGTGTGTTCTTGAGGAAGCAGAGGGATCAGTACACGCAGCTGAGGGCTCACCAACGTCATCAGGGTATTATTAAGCTTACAACATCACACACAGTACAAAATCTACTTAATATTTTACAAAATCTTACATCTAAAATGTGTGACAATTAATGGAAACAAGTTTCACAAAAAAAAATTTTTTTAAATAGAAATTAAATATTTAAAAATAATAATAATTCTCGAAATCACACTAAATTTACCTTAAAATTTAATTATACAATCAAAACAACACGACTTTGGGTATTTTAAAAACAACCGTTAACCTTAAAACAATTACACAAAAATCACCGAATAAAAATAACACAAAACGTACTCACAGTATGCGGCCTCGACACCAACCACCTTTCTTGTCAACGTCCGAGCCACAACAGAGCCCGTGGCACACTGAGGCCTTTCTTTTATAGAAGGCTGGTGGGGATCGAAACCACCCACTATGATTTCAACTTATATTTTTTTATTTATTTAGTTATTAAGCTTAAAACATCACACACATTACAAAATCTACTAATTATTTTACAAAATCTTACATCTGAAATGTGTGACAATTACTGTAAACATAAGTTTCACCAAAAAACTTAAATAGAAATAAATAGTTAAAAAAAATACAATTAAAATACTTACATACATGCTTATACGGCCTCTCCTGACCGTGCACCGTCCTCGGATGCACTGTAGAGTGTAGATCTCTTCTTCAGGAGAACGGCATCTTGCTCGCCATCGTCACCAATATGTGGTTCGTGTGTTCTTGAGGAAGCAGAGAGATCAGTTCACGCAGCTGAAAGCTCACCAACTTCATCGAGGTATTCGTCATCGCAATTTGTGCAAAAGTTATCCTGTTAGTTAATCACGTCGACATTTCGTTAGTGCCTAGTCTATCATACATCACGCATCCAAGGCCCTCATACAAAATCACACTACCACAACTTTAGTTCAAACACTTCACTTTCAAAAGTAATGCATATGTTTACGTAAAATTGTAAACACCGTTAGATTGTAATCTATCTCGCGAGATTATACACTGTCGAAAGATTGTGAACCTCGGCGTACTGCTTACAATTTAACGTATTATTACAATTTAAAGTAACTCACAGCTTTAGAATTAGTTAAATGAAATTTTCTTTCATTTTAATTCCAACACTAACTTAGTTATCATTCAAACTTCTTTGGTAAATCACAGATTAATTTTACTTCCCAATAATTTCAACTAATTCTTTCAACACGACATCAATTTACATTCATCAAAACAATTAAGTTACATTCGACAACAAACGAATTAACAAACAAATATGGTGGCGCGAGGCATATTCCGTTCAACCAATCAGCGCGCGAGGTGCGACCCGTTTCACAATTTGACGGTTTCACTTCGATAGATTACAATCTACCGAATAATAATACGATTAATTGTAAGGAGTTCGTTGAGGTTCACAATCTTTCGACAGTTAACAATCTCGCGAGATAGATTACAATCTAACGGTGTTTACAATTTTACGGTGACACATACATCATCTCACAATACATCTCACACATTCTCATACTTGAACTTGTACAAGTTCCCACGTTAGTAACGTGAACCAGGACTGCGCCTGATGTGTTCAAAGAACACATCTTCCGGGACAGCGCCCGCCACGCGCACAGGATGCACGTCTGCCGAGGCCCGCTTCTCAAGGTTGCTGGCCTCAGGAACACAGAATGACCGCACCATATTAGCAGTCCGTTTCAACCAGCAAGACACACTCTTGCCTGTAAACATAAGTTTCACAAAAAATTTAAATAGAAATTAATAGTTTAAAAAAATACAATTAAAATACTTACATACATGCTTATACGGCCTCTCCTGACCGTGCACCGTCCTCGGATGCACACAGAATGACGGCACCACAATGGCAGTCCGTTTCAACCAGCAAGGCACACACTAGCCTGTAAACATAAGTTTCACAAAAATTTAAATAGAAATTAATAGTTAAAAAAAATACAATTAAAATAGTTACATACATGCTTATACGGCCTCTCCTGACCGTGCACCGTCCTCGGATGCACTGATGATCTCTTCTTCAGGAGAACGGCATCTTGCTCGCCAAAGTCACCAATATGTGGTTCGTGTGTTCTTGAGGAAGCAGAGGGATCAGTACACGCAGCTGAGGGCTCACCAACGTCATCAGGGTATTATTAAGCTTACAACATCACACACAGTACAAAATCTACTTAATATTTTACAAAATCTTACATCTAAAATGTGTGACAATTAATGTAAAGTTTCACAAAAAAAAAAATTTTTAAATAGAAATTAAATATTTAAAAATAATAATAATTCTCGAAATCACACTAAATTTACCTTAAAATTTAATTATACAATCAAAACAACACGACTTTGGGTATTTTAAAAACAACCGTTAACCTTAAAACAATTACACAAAAATCACCGAATAAAAATAACACAAAACGTACTCACAGTATGCGGCCTCGACACCAACCACCTTTCTTGTCAACGTCCGAGCCACAACAGAGCCCGTGGCACACTGAGGCCTTTCTTTTATAGAAGGCTGGTGGGGATCGAAACCAACCACTATGATTTCAACTTACATTTTTTTATTTATTTAGTTATTAAGCTTAAAACATCACACACAGTACAAAATCTACTAATTATTTTACAAAATCTTACATCTGAAATGTGTGACAATTAATGTAAACATAAGATTCACCAAAAAAATTTAAATAGAAATTAATAGTTAAAAAAAATACAATTAAAATACTTACATACATGCTTATACGGCCTCTCCTGACCGTGCACCGTCCTCGGATGCACTGGTAATCTCTTCTTCAGGAGAACGGCATCTTGCTCGCCATAGTCACCAATATGTGGTTCGTGTGTTCTTGAGGAAGCAGAGGGATCAGTACACGCAGCTGAAGGCTCACCAACTTCATCGGGGTATTCGTCATCGCAATCTGTGCAAAAGTTATCCTGTTAGTTAATCACGTCGACATTTCGTTAGTGCCTAGTCTATCATACATCACGCATCCAAGGCCCTCATACAAAATCACACTACCACAACTTTAGTTAAAACACTTCACTTTCAAAAGTAATGCATACATCATCTCACAAAACATCTCACACATTCTCATACTTGAACTTGTACAAATTCCCACGTTAGTAACGTGAACCAGGACTGTGCTTGATGTGTTCAAAGAACACATCTTCCGGGACAGCGCCCGCCACGCGAACAGGTTGCACATCTGCCAAGGCCCGCTTCTCAAGGTTTCTGGCCTCAGGAACACACCATGACCGCACCACATTGGCAGTCCGTTTCAACCAGCAAGGCACACAATAGCCTGTAAACATAAGTTTCACAAAAAAATTTAAATAGAAATTAATAGTTAAAAAAAATACAATTAAAATACTTACATACATGCTTATACGGCCTCTCCTGACCGTGCACCGTCCTCGGATGCACTGGTAATCTCTTCTTCAGGAGAACGGCATCTTGCTCGCCATAGTCACCAATATGTGGTTCGTGTGTTCTTGAGGAAGCAGAGGGATCAGTACACGCAGCTGAGGGCTCACCAACGTCATCAGGGTATTATTAAGCTTACAACATCACACACAGTACAAAATCTACTTAATATTTTACAAAATCTTACATCTGAAATGTGTGACAATTAATGTAAACATAAGTTTCACCAAAAAAATTTAAATAGAAATAAATAGTTAAAAAAAATACAATTAAAATACTTACATACATGCTTATACGGCCTCTCCTGACCGTGCACCGTCCTCGGATGCACTGTAGATCTCTTCTTCAGGAGAACGGCATCTTGCTCGCCATAGTCACCAATATGTGGTTCGTGTGTTCTTGAGGAAGCAGAGAGATCAGTTCACGCAGCTGAAAGCTCACCAACTTCATCGAGGTATTCGTCATCGCAATCTGTGCAAAAGTTATCCTGTTAGTTAATCACGTCGACATTTCGTTAGTGCCTAGTCTATCATACATCACGCATCCAAGGCCCTCATACAAAATCACACTACCACAACTTTAGTTCAAACACTTCACTTTCAAAAGTAATGCATATGTTTACGTAAAATTGTAAACACCGTTAGATTGTAATCTATCTCGCGAGATTATACACTGTCGAAAGATTGTGAACCTCGGCGTACTGCTTACAATTTAACGTATTATTACAATTTAAAGTAACTCACAGCTTTAGAATTAGTTAAATGAAATTTTCTTTCATTTTAATTCCAACACTAACTTAGTTATCATTCAAACTTCTTTGGTAAATCACAGATTAATTTTACTTCCCAATAATTTCAACTAATTCTTTCAACACGACATCAATTTACATTCATCAAAACAATTAAGTTACATTCGACAACAAACGAATTAACAAACAAATATGGTGGCGCGAGGCATATTCCGTTCAACCAATCAGCGCGCGAGGTGCGACCCGTTTCACAATTTGACGGTTTCACTTCGATAGATTACAATCTACCGAATAATAATACGATTAATTGTAAGGAGTTCGTTGAGGTTCACAATCTTTCGACAGTTAACAATCTCGCGAGATAGATTACAATCTAACGGTGTTTACAATTTTACGGTGACACATACATCATCTCACAATACATCTCACACATTCTCATACTTGAACTTGTACAAGTTCCCACGTTAGTAACGTGAACCAGGACTGCGCCTGATGTGTTCAAAGAACACATCTTCCGGGACAGCGCCCGCCACGCGCACAGGATGCACGTCTGCCGAGGCCCGCTTCTCAAGGTTGCTGGCCTCAGGAACACAGAATGACCGCACCACATTAGCAGTCCGTTTCAACCAGCAAGGCACACTCTTGCCTGTAAACATAAGTTTCACAAAAAATTTAAATAGAAATTAATAGTTTAAAAAAATACAATTAAAATACTTACATACATGCTTATACGGCCTCTCCTGACCGTGCACCGTCCTCGGATGCACTGGTGATCTCTTCTTCAGGAGAACGGCATCTTGCTCGCCATAGTCACCAATATGTGGTTCGTGTGTTCTTGAGGAAGCAGAAGTATCAGTACACGCAGCTGAGGGCTCACCAACGTCATCAGGGTATTATTAAGCTTACAACATCACACACAGTACAAAATCTACTTATTATTTTACAAAATCTTACATCTAAAATGTGTGACAATTAATGTAAACAAGTTTCACAAAAAAAATTTAAATAGAAATTAAAAATTAAAGAAAAAAATACAATTAAAATACTTACATACACGCTTAAACGGCCTCTCCTGACCGTGCACCGTCCTCGGATGCACACAGAATGACGGCACCACAATGGCAGTCCGTTTCAACCAGCAAGGCACACACTAGCCTGTAAACATAAGTTTCACAAAAATTTAAATAGAAATTAATAGTTAAAAAAAATACAATTAAAATAGTTACATACATGCTTATACGGCCTCTCCTGACCGTGCACCGTCCTCGGATGCACTGATGATCTCTTCTTCAGGAGAACGGCATCTTGCTCGCCAAAGTCACCAATATGTGGTTCGTGTGTTCTTGAGGAAGCAGAGGGATCAGTACACGCAGCTGAGGGCTCACCAACGTCATCAGGGTATTATTAAGCTTACAACATCACACACAGTACAAAATCTACTTAATATTTTACAAAATCTTACATCTAAAATGTGTGATAATTAATGTAAACAAGTTTCACAAAAAAAATTTAAATAGAAATTAAAAATTAAAGAAAAAAATACAATTAAAATACTTACATACATGCTTAAACGGCCTCTCCTGACCGTGCACCGTCCACGGATGCACCGTCCTCGGATGCACACAGAATGACGGCACCACAATGGCAGTCCGTTTCAACCAGCAAGGCACACACTAGCCTGTAAACATAAGTTTCACAAAAAATTTAAATAGAAATTAATAGTTAAAAACAATACAATTAAAAAACTTACATACATGCTTATACGGCCTCTCCTGACCGTGCACCGTCCTCGGATGCACTGGTGATCTCTTCTTCAGGAGAACGGCATCTTGCTCGCCAAAGTCACCAATATGTGGTTCGTGTGTTCTTGAGGAAGCATCAGTACACGCAGCTGAAGGCTCACCAACGTCAACGGGGTATTCGTCATCGCAATCTGTGCAAAAGTTATCCTGTTAGTTAATCACGACGACATTTCGTTAGTGCCTAGTCTATCATACATCACGCATCCAAGGCCCTCATACAAAATCACACTACCACAACTTTAGTTAAAACACTTCACTTTCAAAAGTAATGCATATGTTTACGTAAAATTGTAAACACCGTTAGATTGTAATCTATCTCGCGAGATTATACACTGTCGAAAGATTGTGAACCTCGGCGTACTGCTTACAATTTAACGTATTATTAATCGATAGATTGTAATACATCGAAGTGAAACCGTCAAATTGTGAAACAGATCGCACCTCGCGCGCATATTGGTTGAACGGAATATGCCCCGCGCCACCATATTTGTTTGTTAATTCGTTTGTTGTCGAATGTAACTTGATTGTTTTGATGAATGTAAATTGATGTCGTGTTGAAAGAATTAGTTGAAATTATTGGGAAGTAAAATTAATCTGTGATTTACCAAAGAAGTTTGAATGATATTAACTAAGTTAGTGTTGGAATTAAAATGAAAGAAAATTTCATTTAACTAATTCTAAAGCTGTGAGTTGCTTTCAACACGACATCAATTTACATTCATCAAAACAATCAAGTTACATTCGACAACAAACGAATTAACAAACAAATATAGTGGCGCGAGGCATATTCCGTTCAACCAATCAGCGCGCGAGGTGCGACCCGTTTCACAATTTGACGGTTTCACTTCGATAGATTACAATCTACCGAATAATAATACGATTAATTGTAAGGAGTTCGTTGAGTTTCACAATCTTTCGACAGTTTACAATCTCGCGAGATAGATTACAATCTAACGGTGTTTACAATTTCACGGTGACACATACATCATCTCACACATTCTCATACTTTAACTTGTACAAGTTCCCACGTTAGTAACGTGAACCAGGACTGCGCCTGATGTGTTCAAAGAACACATCTTCCGTGACAGCGCCCGCCACACGCACAGGATACACGTCTGCCGGGGCCCGCTTCTCAAGGTTGCTGGCCTCAGGAACACAGAATGACCGCACCACATTGGCAGTCCGTTTCAACCAGCAAGGCACACACTAGCCTGTAAACATAAGTTTCACAAAAAATTTAAATAGAAATTAATAGTTAAAAAAAATACAATTAAAATACTTACATACATGCTTATACGGCCTCTCCTGACCGTGCACCGTCCTCGGATGCACTGGTAATCTCTTCTTCAGGAGATCGGCATCTTGCTCGCCATAGTCACCAATATGTGGTTCGTGTGTTCTTGAGGAAGCAGAGGGATCAGTACACACAGCTGAAGGCTCACCAACGTCAACGGGGTATTCGTCATCGCAATCTGTGCAAAAGTTATCCTGTTAGTTAATCACGTCGACATTTCGTTAGTGCCTAGTCTATCATACATCACGCATCCAAGGCCCTCATACAAAATCACACTACCACAACTTTAGTTAAAACACTTCACTTTCAAAAGTAATGCATAATATTATGTAAACGTAAAATTGTAAACACCGTTAGATTGTAATCTATCTCGCGAGATTATACACTGTCGAAAGATTGTGAACCTCGGCGTACTGCTTACAATTTAACGTATTATTAATCGATAGATTGTAATACATCGAAGTGAAACCGTCAAATTGTGAAACAGATCGCACCTCGCGCGCATATTGGTTGAACGGAATATGCCCCGCGCCACCATATTTGTTTGTTAATTCGTTTGTTGTCGAATGTAACTTGATTGTTTTGATGAATGTAAATTGATGTCGTGTTGAAAGAATTAGTTGAAATTATTGGGAAGTAAAATTAATCTGTGATTTACCAAAGAAGTTTGAATGATATTAACTAAGTTAGTGTTGGAATTAAAATGAAAGAAAATTTCATTTAACTAATTCTAAAGCTGTGAGTTGCTTTCAACACGACATCAATTTACATTCATCAAAACAATCAAGTTACATTCGACAACAAACGAATTAACAAACAAATATAGTGGCGCGAGGCATATTCCGTTCAACCAATCAGCGCGCGAGGTGCGACCCGTTTCACAATTTGACGGTTTCACTTCGATAGATTACAATCTACCGAATAATAATACGATTAATTGTAAGGAGTTCGTTGAGTTTCACAATCTTTCGACAGTTTACAATCTCGCGAGATAGATTACAATCTAACGGTGTTTACAATTTCACGGTGACACATACATCATCTCACACATTCTCATACTTTAACTTGTACAAGTTCCCACGTTAGTAACGTGAACCAGGACTGCGCCTGATGTGTTCAAAGAACACATCTTCCGTGACAGCGCCCGCCACACGCACAGGATACACGTCTGCCGGGGCCCGCTTCTCAAGGTTGCTGGCCTCAGGAACACAGAATGACCGCACCACATTGGCAGTCCGTTTCAACCAGCAAGGCACACACTAGCCTGTAAACATAAGTTTCACAAAAAATTTAAATAGAAATTAATAGTTAAAAAAAATACAATTAAAATACTTACATACATGCTTATACGGCCTCTCCTGACCGTGCACCGTCCTCGGATGCACTGGTAATCTCTTCTTCAGGAGATCGGCATCTTGCTCGCCATAGTCACCAATATGTGGTTCGTGTGTTCTTAAGGAAGCAGAGGGATCAGTACACGCAGCTGAAGGCTCACCAACGTCAACGGGGTATTCGTCATCGCAATCTGTGCAAAAGTTATCCTGTTAGTTAATCACGACGACATTTCGTTAGTGCCTAGTCTATCATACATCACGCATCCAAGGCCCTCATACAAAATCACACTACCACAACTTTAGTTAAAACACTTCACTTTCAAAAGTAATGCATACATCATCTCACACATTCTCATACTTGAACTTGTACAAGTTCCCACGTTAGTAACGTGAACCAGGACTGCGCCTGATGTGTTCAAAGAACACATCTTCCGTGACAGCGCCCGCCACACGCACAGGATACACGTCTGCCGGGGCCCGCTTCTCAAGGTTGCTGGCCTCAGGAACACAGAATGACCGCACCACATTGGCAGTCCGTTTCAACCAGCAAGGCACACACTAGCCTGTAAACATAAGTTTCACAAAAAATTTAAATAGAAATTAATAGTTAAAAAAAATACAATTAAAATACTTACATACATGCTTATACGGCCTCTCCTGACCGTGCATCGTCCTCGGATGCACTGTAGATCTCTTCTTCAGGAGAACGGCATCTTGCTCGCCATAGTCACCAATATGTGGTTCGTGTGTTCTTGAGGAAGCAGAGGGATCAGTACACGCAGCTGAGGGCTCACCAACGTCATCAGGGTATTATTAAGCTTACAACATCACACACAGTACAAAATCTACTTAATATTTTACAAAATCTTACATCTAAAATGTGTGACAATTAATGTAAACAAGTTTCACAAAAAAAAATTTTTTAAATAGAAATTAAATAATTAAATAAAATAATAATTCTGGAAATCACACTAAATTTACCTTAAAATTTAATTATACAATCAAAACAACACGACTTTGGGTATTTTAAAAACAACCGTTAACCTTAAAACAATTACACAAAAATCACCGAATAAAAATAACACAAAACGTACTCACAGTATGCGGCCTCGACACCAACCACCTTTCTTGTCAACGTCCGAGCCACAACAGAGCCCGTGGCACACTGAGGCCTTTCTTTTATAGAAGGCTGGTGGGGATCGAAACCACCCACTATGATTTCAACTTATATTTTTTTATTTATTTAGTTATTAAGCTTAAAACATCACACACAGTACAAAATCTACTAATTATTTTACAAAATCTTACATCTGAAATGTGTGACAATTAATGTAAACATAAGTTTCACCAAAAAAATTTAAATAGAAATAAATAGTTAAAAAAAATACAATTAAAATACTTACATACATGCTTATACGGCCTCTCCTGACCGTGCACCGTCCTCGGATGCACTGGTGATCTCTTCTTCAGGAGAACGGCATCTTGCTCGCCAAAGTCACCAATATGTGGTTCGTGTGTTCTTGAGGAAGCAGAAGGATCAGTACACGCAGCTGAAGGCTCACCAACGTCAACGGGGTATTCGTCATCGCAATCTGTGCAAAAGTTATCCTGTTAGTTAATCACGACGATATTTCGTTAGTGCCTAGTCTATCATACATCACGCATCCAAGGCCCTCATACAAAATCACACTACCACAACTTTAGTTAAAACACTTCACTTTCAAAAGTAATGCATATGTTAACGTAAAATTGTAAACACCGTTAGATTGTAATCTATCTCGCGAGATTATACACTGTCGAAAGATTGTGAACCTCGGCGTACTGCTTACAATTTAACGTATTATTATTCGGTAGATTGTAATACATCGAAGTGAAACCGTCAAATTGTGAAACGGATCGCACCTCGCGCGCTGATTGGTTGAACGGAATATGCCCCCACCACCATATTTGTTTGTTAATTCGTTTGCTGTCGAATGTAACTTGATTGTTTTGATGAATGTAAATTGATGTCGTGTTGAAAGTAACTCACATCTTTAGAATTAGTCAAATGAAATTTTCTTTCATTTTAATTCCAACTTTAACTTAGTTATCATTCAAACTTCTTTGGTAAATCAGAGATTAATTTTACTTCCCAATAATTTCAACTAATTCTTTCAACACGACATCAATTTACATTCATCAAAACAATCAAGTTACATTCGACAACAAACGAATTAACAAACAAATATGGTGGCGCGGGGCATATTCCGTTCAACCAATCAGCGCGCAAGGTGCGATCCGTTTCACAATTTGACGGTTTCACTTCGATAGATTACAATCTACCGAATAATAATACGATTAATTGTAAGGAGTTCGTTGAGTTTCACAATCTTTCGAAAGTTTACAATCTCGCGAGATAGATTACAATCTAACGGTGTTTACAATTTTACGGTGACACATACATCATCTCACACATTCTCATACTTTAACTTGTACAAGTTCCCACGTTAGTAACGTGAACCAGGACTGCGCCTGATGTGTTCAAAGAACACATCTTCCGGGACAGCGCCCGCCACGCGCACAGGATACACGTCTGCCGGGGCCCGCTTCTCAAGGTTGCTGGCCTCAGGAACACAGAATGACCGCACCACATTGGCAGTCCGTTTCAACCAGCAAGGCACACAATAGCCTGTAAACATAAGTTTCACAAAAAAATTAAAATAGAAATTAATAGTTAAAAAAAATACAATTAAAATACTTACATACATGCTTATACGGCCTCTCCTGACCGTGCATCGTCCTCGGATGCACTGTAGATCTCTTCTTCAGGAGAACGGCATCTTGCTCGCCATAGTCACCAATATGTGGTTCGTGTGTTCTTGAGGAAGCAGAGGGATCAGTACACGCAGCTGAGGGCTCACCAACGTCATCAGGGTATTATTAAACTTACAACATCACACACAGTACAAAATCTACTTAATATTTTACAAAATCTTACATCTAAAATGTGTGACAATTAATGTAAACAAGTTTCACAAAAAAATTTTTTTAAATAGAAATTAAATAATTAAATAAAATAATAATTCTCGAAATCACACTAAATTTACCTTACAATTTAATTATACAATCAAAACAACACGACTTTGGGTATTTTAAAAACAACCGTTAACCTTAAAACAATTACACAAAAATCACCGAATAAAAATAACACAAAACGTACTCACAGTATGCGGCCTCGACACCAACCACCTTTCTTGTCAACGTCCGAGCCACAACAGAGCCCGTGGCACACTGAGGCCTTTCTTTTATAGAAGGCTGGTGGGGATCGAAAACACCCACTATGATTTCAACTTATATTTTTTTATTTATTTAGTTATTAAGCTTAAAACATCACACACAGTACAAAATCTACTAATTATTTTACAAAATCTTACATCTGAAATGTGTGACAATTAATGTAAACACGAGTTTCACCAAAAAAATTTAAATAGAAATAAATAGTTAAAAAAATACAATTAAAATACTTACATACATGCTTATACGGCCTCTCCTGACCGTGCACCGTCCTCGGATGCACTGGTGATCTCTTCTTCAGGAGAACGGCATCTTGCTCGCCAAAGTCACCAATATGTGGTTCGTGTGTTCTTGAGGAAGCAGAAGGATCAGTACACGCAGCTGAAGGCTCACCAACGTCAACGGGGTATTCGTCATCGCAATCTGTGCAAAAGTTATCCTGTTAGTTAATCACGACGATATTTCGTTAGTGCCTAGTCTATCATACATCACGCATCCAAGGCCCTCATACAAAATCACACTACCACAACTTTAGTTAAAACACTTCACTTTCAAAAGTAATGCATATGTTAACGTAAAATTGTAAACACCGTTAGATTGTAATCTATCTCGCGAGATTATACACTGTCGAAAGATTGTGAACCTCGGCGTACTGCTTACAATTTAACGTATTATTATTCGGTAGATTGTAATACATCGAAGTGAAACCGTCAAATTGTGAAACGGATCGCACCTCGCGCGCTGATTGGTTGAACGGAATATGCCCCGCACCACCATATATTTTGTTTGTTAATTCGTTTGCTGTCGAATGTAACTTGATTGTTTTGATGAATGTAAATTGATGTCGTGTTGAAAGTAACTCACATCTTTAGAATTAGTCAAATGAAATTTTCTTTCATTTTAATTCCAACACTAACTTAGTTATCATTCAAACTTCTTTGGTAAATCAGAGATTAATTTTACTTCCCAATAATTTCAACTAATTCTTTCAACACGACATCAATTTACATTCATCAAAACAATCAAGTTACATTCGACAACAAACGAATTAACAAACAAATATGGTGGCGCGGGGCATATTCCGTTCAACCAATCAGCGCGCAAGGTGCGATCCGTTTCACAATTTGACGGTTTCACTTCGATAGATTACAATCTACCGAATAATAATACGATTAATTGTAAGGAGTTCGTTGAGTTTCACAATCTTTCGAAAGTTTACAATCTCGCGAGATAGATTACAATCTAACGGTGTTTACAATTTTACGGTGACACATACATCATCTCACACATTCTCATACTTTAACTTGTACAAGTTCCCACGTTAGTAACGTGAACCAGGACTGCGCCTGATGTGTTCAAAGAACACATCTTCCGGGACAGCGCCCGCCACGCGCACAGGATACACGTCTGCCGGGGCCCGCTTCTCAAGGTTGCTGGCCTCAGGAACACAGAATGACCGCACCACATTGGCAGTCCGTTTCAACCAGCAAGGCACACAATAGCCTGTAAACATAAGTTTCACAAAAAAATTAAATAGAAATTAATAGTTTAAAAAAATACAATTAAAATACTTACATACATGCTTATACGGCCTCTCCTGACCGTGCACCGTCCTCGGATGCACTGGTGATGTCTTCTTCAGGAGATCGGCATCTTGCTCGCCATAGTCACCAATATGTGGTTCGTGTGTTCTTGAGGAAGCAGAAGGATCAGTACACGCAGCTGAAGGCTCACCAACGTCAACGGGGTATTCGTCATCGCAATCTGTGCAAAAGTTATCCTGTTAGTTAATCACGACGACATTTCGTTAGTGCCTAGTCTATCATACATCACGCATCCAAGGCCCTCATACAAAATCACACTACCACAACTTTAGTTAAAACACTTCACTTTCAAAAGTAATGCATACATCATCTCAGAAAACATCTCACACATTCTCATACTTGAACTTGTACTAATTCCCACGTTAGTAACGTGAACCAGGACTGTGCCTGATGTGTTCGAAGAACACATCTTCCGGGACAGCGCCCGCCACGCGAACAGGTTGCACGTCTGCCAAGGCCCGCTTCTCAAGGTTTCTGGCCTCAGGAACACACCATGACCGCACCACATTGGCAGTCCGTTTCAACCAGCAAGGCACACAATAGCCTGTAAACATAAGTTTCACAAAAAAATTTAAATAGAAATTAATAGTTAAAAAAATACAATTAAAATACTTACATACATGCTTATACGGCCTCTCCTGCCCGTGCACCGTCCTCGGATGCACTGTAGATCTCTTCTTCAGGAGAACGGCATCTTGCTCGCCATAGTCACCAATATGTGGTTCGTGTGTTCTTGAGGAAGCAGAGGGATCAGTACACGCAGCTGAGGGCTCACCAACGTCATCAGGGTATTATTAAGCTTACAACATAACACACAGTACAAAATCTACTTAATATTTTACAAAATCTTACATCTGAAATGTGTGACAATTAATGTAAACACGAGTTTCACCAAAAAAATTTAAATAGAAATTAATAGTTATAAAAAATACAGTTAAAATACTTACATACATGCTTATACGGCCTCTCCTGACCGTGCACCGTCCTCGGATGCACTGGTGATCTCTTCTTCAGGAGAACGGCATCTTGCTCGCCAAAGTCACCAATATGTGGTTCGTGTGTTCTTGAGGAAGCAGAAGGATCAGTACACGCAGCTGAAGGCTCACCAACGTCAACGGGGTATTCGTCATCGCAATCTGTGCAAAAGTTATCCTGTTAGTTAATCACGACGATATTTCGTTAGTGCCTAGTCTATCATACATCACGCATCCAAGGCCCTCATACAAAATCACACTACCACAACTTTAGTTAAAACACTTCACTTTCAAAAGTAATGCATATGTTAACGTAAAATTGTAAACACCGTTAGATTGTAATCTATCTCGCGAGATTATACACTGTCGAAAGATTGTGAACCTCGGCGTACTGCTTACAATTTAACGTATTATTATTCGGTAGATTGTAATACATCGAAGTGAAACCGTCAAATTGTGAAACGGATCGCACCTCGCGCGCTGATTGGTTGAACGGAATATGCCCCGCACCACCATATATTTTGTTTGTTAATTCGTTTGCTGTCGAATGTAACTTGATTGTTTTGATGAATGTAAATTGATGTCGTGTTGAAAGTTACTCACAGCTTTAGAATTAGTTAAATGAAATTTTCTTTCATTTTAATTCCAACACTAACTTAGTTATCATTCAAACTTCTTTGGTAAATCACAGATTAATTTTACTTCCCAATAATTTCAACTAATTCTTTCAACACGACATCAATTTACATTCATCAAAACAATCAAGTTACATTCGACAACAAACGAATTAACAAACAAATATGGTGGCGCGAGGCATATTCCGTTCAACCAATCAGCGCGCGAGGTGCGACCCGTTTCACAATTTGACGGTTTCACTTCGATAGATTACAATCTACCGAATAATAATACGATTAATTGTAAGGAGTTCGTTGAGTTTCACAATCTTTCGAAAGTTTACAATCTCGCGAGATAGATTACAATCTAACGGTGTTTACAATTTTACGGTGACACATACATCATCTCACACATTCTCATACTTTAACTTGTACAAGTTCCCACGTTAGTAACGTGAACCAGGACTGCGCCTGATGTGTTCAAAGAACACATCTTCCGGGACAGCGCCCGCCACGCGCACAGGATACACGTCTGCCGGGGCCCGCTTCTCAAGGTTGCTGGCCTCAGGAACACAGAATGACCGCACCACATTGGCAGTCCGTTTCAACCAGCAAGGCACACAATAGCCTGTAAACATAAGTTTCACAAAAAAATTAAAATAGAAATTAATAGTTAAAAAAAATACAATTAAAATACTTACATACATGCTTATACGGCCTCTCCTGACCGTGCACCGTCCTCGGATGCACTGGTGATCTCTTCTTCAGGAGAACGGCATCTTGCTCGCCAAAGTCACCAATATGTGGTTCGTGTGTTCTTGAGGAAGCAGAAGGATCAGTACACGCAGCTGAAGGCTCACCAACGTCAACGGGGTATTCGTCATCGCAATCTGTGCAAAAGTTATCCTGTTAGTTAATCACGACGATATTTCGTTAGTGCCTAGTCTATCATACATCACGCATCCAAGGCCCTCATACAAAATCACACTACCACAACTTTAGTTAAAACACTTCACTTTCAAAAGTAATGCATATGTTAACGTAAAATTGTAAACACCGTTAGATTGTAATCTATCTCGCGAGATTATACACTGTCGAAAGATTGTGAACCTCGGCGTACTGCTTACAATTTAACGTATTATTATTCGGTAGATTGTAATACATCGAAGTGAAACCGTCAAATTGTGAAACGGATCGCACCTCGCGCGCTGATTAGTTGAACGGAATATGCCCCGCACCACCATATTTGTTTGTTAATTCGTTTGCTGTCGAATGTAACTTGATTGTTTTGATGAATGTAAATTGATGTCGTGTTGAAAGTAACTCACATCTTTAGAATTAGTCAAATGAAATTTTCTTTCATTTTAATTCCAACTTTAACTTAGTTATCATTCAAACTTCTTTGGTAAATCAGAGATTAATTTTACTTCCCAATAATTTCAACTAATTCTTTCAACACGACATCAATTTACATTCATCAAAACAATCAAGTTACATTCGACAACAAACGAATTAACAAACAAATATGGTGGCGCGGGGCATATTCCGTTCAACCAATCAGCGCGCAAGGTGCGATCCGTTTCACAATTTGACGGTTTCACTTCGATAGATTACAATCTACCGAATAATAATACGATTAATTGTAAGGAGTTCGTTGAGTTTCACAATCTTTCGAAAGTTTACAATCTCGCGAGATAGATTACAATCTAACGGTGTTTACAATTTTACGGTGACACATACATCATCTCACACATTCTCATACTTTAACTTGTACAAGTTCCCACGTTAGTAACGTGAACCAGGACTGCGCCTGATGTGTTCAAAGAACACATCTTCCGGGACAGCGCCCGCCACGCGCACAGGATACACGTCTGCCGGGGCCCGCTTCTCAAGGTTGCTGGCCTCAGGAACACAGAATGACCGCACCACATTGGCAGTCCGTTTCAACCAGCAAGGCACACAATAGCCTGTAAACATAAGTTTCACAAAAAAATTAAAATAGAAATTAATAGTTAAAAAAATACAATTAAAATACTTACATACATGCTTATACGGCCTCTCCTGACCGTGCATCGTCCTCGGATGCACTGTAGATCTCTTCTTCAGGAGAACGGCATCTTGCTCGCCATAGTCACCAATATGTGGTTCGTGTGTTCTTGAGGAAGCAGAGGGATCAGTACACGCAGCTGAGGGCTCACCAACGTCATCAGGGTATTATTAAGCTTACAACATCACACACAGTACAAAATCTACTTAATATTTTACAAAATCTTACATCTAAAATGTGTGACAATTAATGTAAACAAGTTTCACAAAAAAATTTTTTTTAAATAGAAATTAAATAATTAAATAAAATAATAATTCTCGAAATCACACTAAATTTACCTTACAATTTAATTATACAATCAAAACAACACGACTTTGGGTATTTTAAAAACAACCGTTAACCTTAAAACAATTACACAAAAATCACCGAATAAAAATAACACAAAACGTACTCACAGTATGCGGCCTCGACACCAACCACCTTTCTTGTCAACGTCCGAGCCACAACAGAGCCCGTGGCACACTGAGGCCTTTCTTTTATAGAAGGCTGGTGGGGATCGAAAACACCCACTATGATTTCAACTTATATTTTTTTATTTATTTAGTTATTAAGCTTAAAACATCACACACAGTACAAAATCTACTAATTATTTTACAAAATCTTACATCTGAAATGTGTGACAATTAATGTAAACACGAGTTTCACCAAAAAAATTTAAATAGAAATAAATAGTTAAAAAAAATACAATTAAAATACTTACATACATGCTTATACGGCCTCTCCTGACCGTGCACCGTCCTCGGATGCACTGGTGATCTCTTCTTCAGGAGAACGGCATCTTGCTCGCCAAAGTCACCAATATGTGGTTCGTGTGTTCTTGAGGAAGCAGAAGGATCAGTACACGCAGCTGAAGGCTCACCAACGTCAACGGGGTATTCGTCATCGCAATCTGTGCAAAAGTTATCCTGTTAGTTAATCACGACGATATTTCGTTAGTGCCTAGTCTATCATACATCACGCATCCAAGGCCCTCATACAAAATCACACTACCACAACTTTAGTTAAAACACTTCACTTTCAAAAGTAATGCATATGTTAACGTAAAATTGTAAACACCGTTAGATTGTAATCTATCTCGCGAGATTATACACTGTCGAAAGATTGTGAACCTCGGCGTACTGCTTACAATTTAACGTATTATTATTCGGTAGATTGTAATACATCGAAGTGAAACCGTCAAATTGTGAAACGGATCGCACCTCGCGCGCTGATTGGTTGAACGGAATATGCCCCGCACCACCATATATTTTGTTTGTTAATTCGTTTGCTGTCGAATGTAACTTGATTGTTTTGATGAATGTAAATTGATGTCGTGTTGAAAGTAACTCACATCTTTAGAATTAGTCAAATGAAATTTTCTTTCATTTTAATTCCAACACTAACTTAGTTATCATTCAAACTTCTTTGGTAAATCAGAGATTAATTTTACTTCCCAATAATTTCAACTAATTCTTTCAACACGACATCAATTTACATTCATCAAAACAATCAAGTTACATTCGACAACAAACGAATTAACAAACAAATATGGTGGCGCGGGGCATATTCCGTTCAACCAATCAGCGCGCAAGGTGCGATCCGTTTCACAATTTGACGGTTTCACTTCGATAGATTACAATCTACCGAATAATAATACGATTAATTGTAAGGAGTTCGTTGAGTTTCACAATCTTTCGAAAGTTTACAATCTCGCGAGATAGATTACAATCTAACGGTGTTTACAATTTTACGGTGACACATACATCATCTCACACATTCTCATACTTTAACTTGTACAAGTTCCCACGTTAGTAACGTGAACCAGGACTGCGCCTGATGTGTTCAAAGAACACATCTTCCGGGACAGCGCCCGCCACGCGCACAGGATACACGTCTGCCGGGGCCCGCTTCTCAAGGTTGCTGGCCTCAGGAACACAGAATGACCGCACCACATTGGCAGTCCGTTTCAACCAGCAAGGCACACAATAGCCTGTAAACATAAGTTTCACAAAAAAATTAAATAGAAATTAATAGTTTAAAAAAATACAATTAAAATACTTACATACATGCTTATACGGCCTCTCCTGACCGTGCACCGTCCTCGGATGCACTGGTGATGTCTTCTTCAGGAGATCGGCATCTTGCTCGCCATAGTCACCAATATGTGGTTCGTGTGTTCTTGAGGAAGCAGAAGGATCAGTACACGCAGCTGAAGGCTCACCAACGTCAACGGGGTATTCGTCATCGCAATCTGTGCAAAAGTTATCCTGTTAGTTAATCACGACGACATTTCGTTAGTGCCTAGTCTATCATACATCACGCATCCAAGGCCCTCATACAAAATCACACTACCACAACTTTAGTTAAAACACTTCACTTTCAAAAGTAATGCATACATCATCTCAGAAAACATCTCACACATTCTCATACTTGAACTTGTACTAATTCCCACGTTAGTAACGTGAACCAGGACTGTGCCTGATGTGTTCGAAGAACACATCTTCCGGGACAGCGCCCGCCACGCGAACAGGTTGCACGTCTGCCAAGGCCCGCTTCTCAAGGTTTCTGGCCTCAGGAACACACCATGACCGCACCACATTGGCAGTCCGTTTCAACCAGCAAGGCACACAATAGCCTGTAAACATAAGTTTCACAAAAAAATTTAAATAGAAATTAATAGTTAAAAAAAATACAATTAAAATACTTACATACATGCTTATACGGCCTCTCCTGCCCGTGCACCGTCCTCGGATGCACTGTAGATCTCTTCTTCAGGAGAACGGCATCTTGCTCGCCATAGTCACCAATATGTGGTTCGTGTGTTCTTGAGGAAGCAGAGGGATCAGTACACGCAGCTGAGGGCTCACCAACGTCATCAGGGTATTATTAAGCTTACAACATCACACACAGTACAAAATCTACTTAATATTTTACAAAATCTTACATCTGAAATGTGTGACAATTAATGTAAACACGAGTTTCACCAAAAAAATTTAAATAGAAATTAATAGTTATAAAAAATACAGTTAAAATACTTACATACATGCTTATACGGCCTCTCCTGACCGTGCACCGTCCTCGGATGCACTGGTGATCTCTTCTTCAGGAGAACGGCATCTTGCTCGCCAAAGTCACCAATATGTGGTTCGTGTAATCTTGAGGAAGCAGAAGAATCAGTACACGCAGCTGAAGGCTCACCAACGTCAACGGGGTATTCGTCATCGCAATCTGTGCAAAAGTTATCCTGTTAGTTAATCACGACGATATTTCGTTAGTGCCTAGTCTATCATACATCACGCATCCAAGGCCCTCATACAAAATCACACTACCACAACTTTAGTTAAAACACTTCACTTTCAAAAGTAATGCATATGTTAACGTAAAATTGTAAACACCGTTAGATTGTAATCTATCTCGCGAGATTATACACTGTCGAAAGATTGTGAACCTCGGCGTACTGCTTACAATTTAACGTATTATTATTCGGTAGATTGTAATACATCGAAGTGAAACCGTCAAATTGTGAAACGGATCGCACCTCGCGCGCTGATTGGTTGAACGGAATATGCCCCCGCACCACCATATATTTTGTTTGTTAATTCGTTCGCTGTCGAATGTAACTTGATTGTTTTGATGAATGTAAATTGATGTCGTGTTGAAAGTTACTCACAGCTTTAGAATTAGTTAAATGAAATTTTCTTTCATTTTAATTCCAACACTAACTTAGTTATCATTCAAACTTCTTTGGTAAATCACAGATTAATTTTACTTCCCAATAATTTCAACTAATTCTTTCAACACGACATCAATTTACATTCATCAAAACAATCAAGTTACATTCGACAACAAACGAATTAACAAACAAATATGGTGGCGCGAGGCATATTCCGTTCAACCAATCAGCGCGCGAGGTGCGACCCGTTTCACAATTTGACGGTTTCACTTCGATAGATTACAATCTACCGAATAATAATACGATTAATTGTAAGGAGTTCGTTGAGTTTCACAATCTTTCGAAAGTTTACAATCTCGCGAGATAGATTACAATCTAACGGTGTTTACAATTTTACGGTGACACATACATCATCTCACACATTCTCATACTTTAACTTGTACAAGTTCCCACGTTAGTAACGTGAACCAGGACTGCGCCTGATGTGTTCAAAGAACACATCTTCCGGGACAGCGCCCGCCACGCGCACAGGATACACGTCTGCCGGGGCCCGCTTCTCAAGGTTGCTGGCCTCAGGAACACAGAATGACCGCACCACATTGGCAGTCCGTTTCAACCAGCAAGGCACACAATAGCCTGTAAACATAAGTTTCACAAAAAAATTAAAATAGAAATTAATAGTTAAAAAAAATACAATTAAAATACTTACATACATGCTTATACGGCCTCTCCTGACCGTGCATCGTCCTCGGATGCACTGTAGATCTCTTCTTCAGGAGAACGGCATCTTGCTCGCCATAGTCACCAATATGTGGTTCGTGTGTTCTTGAGGAAGCAGAGGGATCAGTACACGCAGCTGAGGGCTCACCAACGTCATCAGGGTATTATTAAGCTTACAACATCACACACAGTACAAAATCTACTTAATATTTTACAAAATCTTACATCTAAAATGTGTGACAATTAATGTAAACAAGTTTCACAAAAAAAATTTTTTTAAATAGAAATTAAATAATTAAATAAAATAATAATTCTCGAAATCACACTAAATTTACCTTACAATTTAATTATACAATCAAAACAACACGACTTTGGGTATTTTAAAAACAACCGTTAACCTTAAAACAATTACACAAAAATCACCGAATAAAAATAACACAAAACGTACTCACAGTATGCGGCCTCGACACCAACCACCTTTCTTGTCAACGTCCGAGCCACAACAGAGCCCGTGGCACACTGAGGCCTTTCTTTTATAGAAGGCTGGTGGGGATCGAAAACACCCACTATGATTTCAACTTATATTTTTTATTTATTTAGTTATTAAGCTTAAAACATCACACACAGTACAAAATCTACTAATTATTTTACAAAATCTTACATCTGAAATGTGTGACAATTAATGTAAACACGAGTTTCACCAAAAAAATTTAAATAGAAATAAATAGTTAAAAAAAATACAATTAAAATACTTACATACATGCTTATACGGCCTCTCCTGACCGTGCACCGTCCTCGGATGCACTGGTGATCTCTTCTTCAGGAGAACGGCATCTTGCTCGCCAAAGTCACCAATATGTGGTTCGTGTGTTCTTGAGGAAGCAGAAGGATCAGTACACGCAGCTGAAGGCTCACCAACGTCAACGGGGTATTCGTCATCGCAATCTGTGCAAAAGTTATCCTGTTAGTTAATCACGACGATATTTCGTTAGTGCCTAGTCTATCATACATCACGCATCCAAGGCCCTCATACAAAATCACACTACCACAACTTTAGTTAAAACACTTCACTTTCAAAAGTAATGCATATGTTAACGTAAAATTGTAAACACCGTTAGATTGTAATCTATCTCGCGAGATTATACACTGTCGAAAGATTGTGAACCTCGGCGTACTGCTTACAATTTAACGTATTATTATTCGGTAGATTGTAATACATCGAAGTGAAACCGTCAAATTGTGAAACGGATCGCACCTCGCGCGCTGATTGGTTGAACGGAATATGCCCCGCACCACCATATTTGTTTGTTAATTCGTTTGCTGTCGAATGTAACTTGATTGTTTTGATGAATGTAAATTGATGTCGTGTTGAAAGTAACTCACATCTTTAGAATTAGTCAAATGAAATTTTCTTTCATTTTAATTCCAACTTTAACTTAGTTATCATTCAAACTTCTTTGGTAAATCAGAGATTAATTTTACTTCCCAATAATTTCAACTAATTCTTTCAACACGACATCAATTTACATTCATCAAAACAATCAAGTTACATTCGACAACAAACGAATTAACAAACAAATATGGTGGCGCGGGGCATATTCCGTTCAACCAATCAGCGCGCAAGGTGCGATCCGTTTCACAATTTGACGGTTTCACTTCGATAGATTACAATCTACCGAATAATAATACGATTAATTGTAAGGAGTTCGTTGAGTTTCACAATCTTTCGAAAGTTTACAATCTCGCGAGATAGATTACAATCTAACGGTGTTTACAATTTTACGGTGACACATACATCATCTCACACATTCTCATACTTTAACTTGTACAAGTTCCCACGTTAGTAACGTGAACCAGGACTGCGCCTGATGTGTTCAAAGAACACATCTTCCGGGACAGCGCCCGCCACGCGCACAGGATACACGTCTGCCGGGGCCCGCTTCTCAAGGTTGTTGGCCTCAGGAACACAGAATGACCGCACCACATTGGCAGTCCGTTTCAACCAGCAAGGCACACAATAGCCTGTAAACATAAGTTTCACAAAAAAATTTAAATAGAAATTAATAGTTAAAAAAAATACAATTAAAATACTTACATACATGCTTATACGGCCTCTCCTGACCGTGCATCGTCCTCGGATGCACTGTAGATCTCTTCTTCAGGAGAACGGCATCTTGCTCGCCATAGTCACCAATATGTGGTTCGTGTGTTCTTGAGGAAGCAGAGGGATCAGTACACGCAGCTGAGGGCTCACCAACGTCATCAGGGTATTATTAAGCTTACAACATCACACACAGTACAAAATCTACTTAATATTTTACAAAATCTTACATCTAAAATGTGTGACAATTAATGTAAACAAGTTTCACAAAAAAATTTTTTTAAATAGAAATTAAATAATTAAATAAAATAATAATTCTCGAAATCACACTAAATTTACCTTACAATTTAATTATACATACAAAATCTTACATCTGAAATGTGTGACAATTAATGTAAACACGAGTTTCACCAAAAAAATTTAAATAGAAATTAATAGTTATAAAAAATACAGTTAAAATACTTACATACATGCTTATACGGCCTCTCCTGACCGTGCACCGTCCTCGGATGCACTGGTGATCTCTTCTTCAGGAGAACGGCATCTCGCTCGCCATAGTCACCAATATGTGGTTCGTGTGTTCTTGAGGAAGCAGAGGGATCAGTTCACGCAGCTGAAAGCTCACCAACTTCATCGAGGTATTCGTCATCGCAATCTGTGCAAAAGTTATCCTGTTAGTTAATCACGTCGACATTTCGTTAGTGCCTAGTCTATCATACATCACGCATCCAAGGCCCTCATACAAAATCACACTACCACAACTTTAGTTAAAACACTTCACTTTCAAAAGTAATGCATATGTTTACGTAAAATTGTAAACACCGTTAGATTGTAATCTATCTCGCGAGATTATACACTGTCGAAAGATTGTGAACCTCGGCGTACTGCTTACAATTTAACGTATTATTATTCGGTAGATTGTAATACATCGAAGTGAAACCGTCAAATTGTGAAACGGATCGCACCTCGCGCGCTGATTGGTTGAATGGAATATGCCCCGCGCCACCATATTTGTTTGTTAATTCGTTCGCTGTCGAATGTAACTTGATTGTTTTGATGAATGTAAATTGATGTCGTGTTGAAAGAATTAGTTGAAATTATTGGGAAGTAAAATTAATCTGTGATTTACCAAAGAAGTTTGAATGATAACTAAGTTAGTGTTGGAATTAAAATGAAAGAAAATTTCATTTAACTAATTCTAAAGCTGTGAGTAACTTTCAACACGACATCAATTTACATTCATCAAAACAATCAAGTTACATTCGACAACAAACGAATTAACAAACAAATATGGTGGCGCGAGGCATATTCCGTTCAACCAATCAGCGCGCGAGGTGCGACCCGTTTCACAATTTGACGGTTTCACTTCGATAGATTACAATCTACCGAATAATAATACGATTAATTGTAAGGAGTTCGTTGAGTTTCACAATCTTTCGACAGTTTACAATCTCGCGAGATAGATTACAATCTAACGGTGTTTACAATTTTACGGTGACACATACATCATCTCACACATTCTCATACTTTAACTTGTACAAGTTCCCACGTTAGTAACGTGAACCAGGACTGCGCCTGATGTGTTCAAAGAACACATCTTCCGGGACAGCGCCCGCCACGCGCACAGGATGCACGTCTGCCGAGGCCCGCTTCTCAAGGTTGCTGGCCTCAGGAACACAGAATGACCGCACCACATTAGCAGTCCGTTTCAACCAGCAAGGCACACTCTTGCCTGTAAACATAAGTTTCACAAAAAATTTAAATAGAAATTAATAGTTTAAAAAAATACAATTAAAATACTTACATACATGCTTATACGGCCTCTCCTGCCCGTGCACCGTCCTCGGATGCACTGTAGATCTCTTCTTCAGGAGAACGGCATCTTGCTCGCCATAGTCACCAATATGTGGTTCGTGTGTTCTTGAGGAAGCAGAGGGATCAGTTCACGCAGCTGAAAGCTCACCAACTTCATCGAGGTATTCGTCATCGCAATCTGTGCAAAAGTTATCCTGTTAGTTAATCACGACGACATTTCGTTAGTGCCTAGTCTATCATACATCACGCATCCAAGGCCCTCATACAAAATCACACTACCACAACTTTAGTTAAAACACTTCACTTTCAAAAGTAATGCTTACATCATCTCACAAAACATCTCACACATTCTCATACTTGAACTTGTACAAATTCCCACGTTAGTTACGTGAACCAGGACTGCGCCTAAAGTGTTCAAAGAACACATCTTCCGGGACAGCGCCCGCCACGCGAACAGGATGCACGTCTGCCAAGGCCCGCTTCTCAAGGTTGCTGTCCTCAGGAACACACCATGACCGCACCACATTGGCAGTCCGTTTCAACCAGCAAGGCACACAATAGCCTGTAAACATAAGTTTCACAAAAAAATTAAAATAGAAATTAATAGTTAAAAAAAATACAATTAAAATACTTACATACATGCTTATACGGCCTCTCCTGCCCGTGCACCGTCCTCGGATGCACTGTAGATCTCTTCTTCAGGAGAACGGCATCTTGCTCGCCATAGTCACCAATATGTGGTTCGTGTGTTCTTGAGGAAGCAGAGGGATCAGTACACGCAGCTGAGGGCTCACCAACGTCATCAGGGTATTATTAAGCTTACAACATCACACACAGTACAAAATCTACTTAATATTTTACAAAATCTTACATCTAAAATGTGTGACAATTAATGTAAACACGAGTTTCACCAAAAAAATTTAAATAGAAATTAATAGTTATAAAAAATACAGTTAAAATACTTACATACATGCTTATACGGCCTCTCCTGACCGTGCACCGTCCTCGGATGCACTGGTGATGTCTTCTTCAGGAGAACGGCATCTCGCTCGCCATAGTCACCAATATGTGGTTCGTGTGTTCTTGAGGAAGCAGAGGGATCAGTTCACGCAGCTGAAAGCTCACCAACTTCATCGAGGTATTCGTCATCGCAATCTGTGCAAAAGTTATCCTGTTAGTTAATCACGTCGACATTTCGTTAGTGCCTAGTCTATCATACATCACGCATCCAAGGCCCTCATACAAAATCACACTACCACAACTTTAGTTAAAACACTTCACTTTCAAAAGTAATGCATATGTTTACGTAAAATTGTAAACACCGTTAGATTGTAATCTATCTCGCGAGATTATACACTGTCGAAAGATTGTGAACCTCGGCGTACTGCTTACAATTTAACGTATTATTATTCGGTAGATTGTAATACATCGAAGTGAAACCGTCAAATTGTGAAACGGATTGCACCTCGCGCGCTGATTGGTTGAATGGAATATGCCCCGCGCCACCATATTTGTTTGTTAATTCGTTCGCTGTCGAATGTAACTTGATTGTTTTAATGAATGTAAATTTATGTCGTGTTGAAAGTTACTCACAGCTTTAGAATTAGTTAAATGAAATTTTCTTTCATTTTAATTCCAACACTAACTTAGTTATCATTCAAACTTCTTTGGTAAATCACAGATTAATTTTACTTCCCAATAATTTCATCTAATTCTTTCAACACGACATCAATTTACATTCATCAAAACAATCAAGTTACATTCGACAACAAACGAATTAACAAACAAATATGGTGGCGCGAGGCATATTCTGTTCAACCAATCAGCGCGCGAGGTGCGACCCGTTTCACAATTTGACGGTTTCACTTCGATAGATTACAATCTACCGAATAATAATACGATTAATTGTAAGGAGTTCGTTGAGTTTCACAATCTTTCGACAGTTTACAATCTCGCGAGATAGATTACAATCTAACGGTGTTTACAATTTTACGGTGACACATACATCATCTCACACATTCTCATACTTTAACTTGTACAAGTTCCCACGTTAGTAACGTGAACCAGGACTGCGCCTGATGTGTTCAAAGAACACATCTTCCGGGACAGCGCCCGCCACGCGCACAGGATGCACGTCTGCCGAGGCCCGCTTCTCAAGGTTGCTGGCCTCAGGAACACAGAATGACCGCACCACATTAGCAGTCCGTTTCAACCAGCAAGGCACACTCTTGCCTGTAAACATAAGTTTCACAAAAAATTTAAATATAAATTAATAGTTTAAAAAAATACAATTAAAATACTTACATACATGCTTATACGGCCTCTCCTGACCGTGCACCGTCCTCGGATGCACTGGTGATGTCTTCTTCAGGAGAACGGCATCTTGCTCGCCAAAGTCACCAATATGTGGTTCGTGTGTTCTTGAGGAAGCAGAAGGATCAGTACACGCAGCTGAAGGCTCACCAACGTCAACGGGGTATTCGTCATCGCAATCTGTGCAAAAGTTATCCTGTTAGTTAATCACGACGACATTTCGTTAGTGCCTAGTCTATCATACATCACGCATCCAAGGCCCTCATACAAAATCACACTACCACAACTTTAGTTAAAACACTTCACTTTCAAAAGTAATGCATACATCATCTCACAAAACATCTCACACATTATCATACTTGAACTTGTACAAATTCCCACGTTAGTAACGTGATCCAGGACTGCGCCTGATGTGTTCAAAGAACACATCTTCCGGGACAGCGCCCGCCACGCGAACAGGATGCACGTCTGCCAAGGCCCGCTTCTCAAGGTTGCTGTCCTCAGGAACACACCATGACCGCACCACATTGGCAGTCCGTTTCAACCAGCAAGGCACACAATAGCCTGTAAACATAAGTTTCACAAAAAAATTTAAATAGAAATTAATAGTTAAAAAAATACAATTAAAATACTTACATACATGCTTATACGGCCTCTCCTGACCGTGCATCGTCCTCGGATGCACTGTAGATCTCTTCTTCAGGAGAACGGCATCTTGCTCGCCATAGTCACCAATATGTGGTTCGTGTGTTCTTGAGGAAGCAGAGGGATCAGTACACGCAGCTGAGGGCTCACCAACGTCATCAGGGTATTATTAAGCTTACAACATCACACACAGTACAAAATCTACTTAATATTTTACAAAATATTACATCTAAAATGTGTGACAATTAATGTAAACAAGTTTCACAAAAAATTTTTTTTAAATAGAAATTAAATAATTAAAAAAAATAATAATTCTCGAAATCACACTAAATTTACCTTACAATTTAATTATACAATCAAAACAACACGACTTTGGGTATTTTAAAAACAACCGTTAACCTTAAAACAATTACACAAAAATCACCGAATAAAAATAACACAAAACGTACTCACAGTATGCGGCCTCGACACCAACCACCTTTCTTGTCAACGTCCGAGCCACAACAGAGCCCGTGGCACACTGAGGCCTTTCTTTTATAGAAGGCTGGTGGGGATCGAAAACACCCACTATGATTTCAACTTATATTTTTTTATTTATTTAGTTATTAAGCTTAAAACATCACACACAGTACAAAATCTACTAATTATTTTACAAAATCTTACATCTGAAATGTGTGACAATTAATGTAAACATGAGTTTCACCAAAAAAATTTAAATAGAAATTAATAGTTATAAAAAATACAGTTAAAATACTTACATACATGCTTATACGGCCTCTCCTGACCGTGCACCGTCCTCGGATGCACTGGTGATCTCTTCTTCAGGAGAACGTTATCTTGCTCGCCAAAGTCACCAATATGTGGTTCGTGTAATCTTGAGGAAGCAGAAGGATCAGTACACGCAGCTGAAGGCTCACCAACGTCAACGGGGTATTCGTCATCGCAATCTGTGCAAAAGTTATCCTGTTAGTTAATCACGACGATATTTCGTTAGTGCCTAGTCTATCATACATCACGCATCCAAGGCCCTCATACAAAATCACACTACCACAACTTTAGTTAAAACACTTCACTTTCAAAATAATGCATATTTTAACGTAAAATTGTAAACACCGTTAGATTGTAATCTATCTCGCGAGATTATACACTGTCGAAAGATTGTGAACCTCGGCGTACTGCTTACAATTTAACGTATTATTATTCGGTAGATTGTAATACATCGAAGTGAAACCGTCAAATTGTGAAACGGATCGCACCTCGCGCGCTGATTGGTTGAACGGAATATGCCCCGCACCACCATATTTGTTTGTTAATTCGTTTGCTGTCGAATGTAACTTGATTGTTTTGATGAATGTAAATTGATGTCGTGTTGAAAGTAACTCACATCTTTAGAATTAGTCAAATGAAATTTTCTTTCATTTTAATTCCAACACTAACTTAGTTATCATTCAAACTTCTTTGGTAAATCAGAGATTAATTTTACTTCCCAATAATTTCAACTAATTCTTTCAACACGACATCAATTTACATTCATCAAAACAATCAAGTTACATTCGACAACAAACGAATTAACAAACAAATATGGTGGCGCGGGGCATATTCCGTTCAACCAATCAGCGCGCAAGGTGCGATCCGTTTCACAATTTGACGGTTTCACTTCGATAGATTACAATCTACCGAATAATAATACGATTAATTGTAAGGAGTTCGTTGAGTTTCACAATCTTTCGACAGTTTACAATCTCGCGAGATAGATTACAATCTAACGGTGTTTACAATTTTACGGTGACACATACATCATCTCACACATTCTCATACTTTAACTTGTACAAGTTCCCACGTTAGTAACGTGAACCAGGACTGCGCCTGATGTGTTCAAAGAACACATCTTCCGGGACAGCGCCCGCCACGCGCACAGGATGCACGTCTGCCGAGGCCCGCTTCTCAAGGTTGCTGGCCTCAGGAACACAGAATGACCGCACCACATTAGCAGTCCGTTTCAACCAGCAAGGCACACTCTTGCCTGTAAACATAAGTTTCACAAAAAATTTAAATAGAAATTAATAGTTTAAAAAAATACAGTTAAAATACTTACATACATGCTTATACGGCCTCTCCTGACCGTGCACCGTCCTCGGATTCACTGGTGATGTCTTCTTCAGGAGAACGGCATCTTGCTCGCCAAAGTCACCAATATGTGGTTCGTGTGTTCTTGAGGAAGCAGAAGGATCAGTACACGCAGCTGAAGGCTCACCAACGTCAACGGGGTATTCGTCATCGCAATCTGTGCAAAAGTTATCCTGTTAGTTAATCACGACGACTTTCGTTAGTGCCTAGTCTATCATACATCACGCATCCAAGGCCCTCATACAAAATCACACTACCACAACTTTAGTTAAAACACTTCACTTTCAAAAGTAATGCATACATCATCTCACAAAACATCTCACACATTCTCATACTTGAACTTGTACAAATTCCCACGTTAGTAACGTGAACCAGGACTGCGCCTGATGTGTTCAAAGAACACTTCTTCCGGGACAGCGCCCGCCACGCGAACAGGATGCACGTCTGCCAAGGCCCGCTTCTCAAGGTTGCTGTCCTCAGGAACACACCATGACCGCACCACATTGGCAGTCCGTTTCAACCAGCAAGGCACACAATAGCCTGTAAACATAAGTTTCACAAAAAAATTAAAATAGAAATTAATAGTTAAAAAAAATACAATTAAAATACTTACATACATGCTTATACGGCCTCTCCTGCCCGTGCACCGTCCTCGGATGCACTGTAGATCTCTTCTTCAGGAGAACGGCATCTTGCTCGCCATAGTCACCAATATGTGGTTCGTGTGTTCTTGAGGAAGCAGAGGGATCAGTACACGCAGCTGAGGGCTCACCAACGTCATCAGGGTATTATTAAGCTTACAACATCACACACAGTACAAAATCTACTTAATATTTTACAAAATCTTACATCTAAAATGTGTGACAATTAATGTAAACAAGTTTCACAAAAAAAATTTTTTAAATAGAAATTAAATAATTAAAAAAAATAATAATTCTCGAAATCACACTAAATTTACCTTACAATTTAATTATACAATCAAAACAACACGACTTTGGGTATTTTAAAAACAACCGTTAACCTTAAAACAATTACACAAAAATCACCGAATAAAAATAACAATGATTTCAACTTATATTTTTTTATTTATTTAGTTATTAAGCTTAAAACATCACACACAGTACAAAATCTACTAATTATTTTACAAAATCTTACATCTGAAATGTGTGACAATTAATGTAAACATGAGTTTCACCAAAAAAATTTAAATAGAAATTAATAGTTATAAAAAATACAGTTAAAATACTTACATACATGCTTATACGGCCTCTCCTGACCGTGCACCGTCCTCGGATGCACTGGTAATCTCTTCTTCAGGAGAACGGCATCTTGCTCGCCATAGTCACCAATATGTGGTTCGTGTGTTCTTGAGGAAGCAGAGGGATCAGTTCACGCAGCTGAAAGCTCACCAACTTCATCGAGGTATTCGTCATCGCAATCTGTGCAAAAGTTATCCTGTTAGTTAATCACGTCGACATTTCGTTAGTGCCTAGTCTATCATACATCACGCATCCAAGGCCCTCATACAAAATCACACTACCACAACTTTAGTTAAAACACTTCACTTTCAAAAGTAATGCATATGTTTACGTAAAATTGTAAACACCGTTAGATTGTAATCTATCTCGCGAGATAATACACTGTCGAAAGATTGTGAACCTCGGCGTTCTGCTTACAATTTAACGTATTATTATTCGATAGATTTTAATACATCGAAGTGAAACCGTCAAATTGTGAAACGGATCGCACCTCGCGCGCTGATTGGTTGAACGGAATATGCCCCGCGCCACCATATTTGTTTGTTAATACGTTTGTTGTCGAATGTAACTTGATTGTTTTGATGAATGTAAATTGATGTCGTGTTGAAAGTAACTCACAGCTTTAGAATTAGTTAAATGAAATTTTCTTTCATTTTAATTCCAACACTAACTTAGTTATCATTCAAACTTCTTTGGTAAATCACAGATTAATTTTACTTCCCAATAATTTCAACTAATTCTTTCAACACGACATCAATTTACATTCATCAAAACAATCAAGTTACATTCGACAACAAACGAATTAACAAACAAATATGGTGGCGCGAGGCATATTCCGTTCAACCAATCAGCGCGCGAGGTGCGACCCGTTTCACAATTTGACGGTTTCACTTCGATAGATTACAATCTACCGAATAATAATATGATTAATTGTAAGGAGTTCGTTGAGTTTCACAATTTTTCGACAGTTTACAATCTCGCGAGATAGATTACAATCTAACGGTGTTTACAATTTTACGGTGACACATACATCATCTCACACATTCTCATACTTTAACTTGTACAAGTTCCCACGTTAGTAACGTGAACCAGGACTGCGCCTGATGTGTTCAAAGAACACATCTTCCGGGACAGCGCCCGCCACACGCACAGGATACACGTCTGCCGGGGCCCGCTTCTCAAGGTTGCTGGCCTCAGGAACACAGAATGACCGCACCACATTGGCATTCCGTTTCAACCAGCAAGGCACACACTAGCCTGTAAACATAAGTTTCACAAAAAATTTAAATAGAAATTAATAGTTAAAAAAATACAATTAAAATACTTACATACATGCTTATACGGCCTCTTCTGACCGTGCACCGTCCTCGGATGCACTGTAGATCTCTTCTTCAGGAGAACGGCATCTTGCTCGCCATAGTCACCAATATGTGGTTCGTGTGTTCTTGAGGAAGCAGAAGGATCAGTACACGCAGCTGAAGGCTCACCAACGTCAACGGGGTATTCGTCATCGCAATCTGTGCAAAAGTTATCCTGTTAGTTAATCACGACGACATTTCGTTAGTGCCTAGTCTATCATACATCACGCATCCAAGGCCCTCATACAAAATCACACTACCACAACTTTAGTTAAAACACTTCACTTTCAAAAGTAATGCATACATCATCTCACAAAACATCTCACACATTCTCATACTTGAACTTGTACAAATTCCCACGTTAGTAACGTGAACCAGGACTGTGCCTGATGTGTTCGAAGAACACATCTTCCGGGACAGCGCCCGCCACGCGAACAGGTTGCACGTCTGCCAAGGCCCGCTTCTCAAGGTTTCTGGCCTCAGGAACACACCATGACCGCACCACATTGGCAGTCCGTTTCAACCAGCAAGGCACACAATAGCCTGTAAACATAATTTTCACAAAAAAATTTAAATAGAAATTAATAGTTAAAAAAAAATACAATTAAAATACTTACATACATGCTTATACGGCCTCTTCTGACCGTGCACCGTCCTCGGATGCACTGTAGATCTCTTCTTCAGGAGAACGGCATCTTGCTCGCCATAGTCACCAATATGTGGTTCGTGTGTTCTTGAGGAAGCAGAGGGATCAGTACACGCAGCTGAGGGCTCACCAACAACATCAGGGTATTATTAAGCTTACAACATCACACACAGTACAAAATCTACTTAATATTTTACAAAATCTTACATCTAAAATGTGTGACAATTAATGTAAACAAGTTTCACAAAAAAAAATTTTAAATAGAAATTAAATATTTAAAAATAATAATAATTCTCGAAATCACACTAAATTTACCTTAAAATTTAATTATACAATCAAAACAACACGACTTTGGGTATTTTAAAAACAACCGTTAACCTTAAAACAATTACACAAAAATCACCGAATAAAAATAACACAAAACGTACTCACAGTATGCGGCCTCGACACCAACCACCTTTCTTGTCAACGTCCGAGCCACAACAGAGCCCGTGGCACACTGAGGCCTTTCTTTTATAGAAGGCTGGTGGGGATCGAAACCACCCACTATGATTTCAACTTATATTTTTTTATTTATTTAGTTATTAAGCTTAAAACATCACACACAGTACAAAATCTACTAATTATTTTACAAAATCTTACATCTGAAATGTGTGACAATTAATGTAAACACGAGTTTCACCAAAAAAATTTAAATAGAAATTAATAGTTATAAAAAATACAGTTAAAATACTTACATACATGCTTATACGGCCTCTCCTGACCGTGCACCGTCCTCGGATGCACTGGTGATCTCTTCTTCAGGAGAACGGCATCTTGCTCGCCAAAGTCACCAATATGTGGTTCGTGTGTTCTTGAGGAAGCAGAAGGATCAGTACACGCAGCTGAAGGCTCACCAACGTCAACGGGGTATTCGTCATCGCAATCTGTGCAAAAGTTATCCTGTTAGTTAATCACGACGATATTTCGTTAGTGCCTAGTCTATCATACATCACGCATCCAAGGCCCTCATACAAAATCACACTACCACAACTTTAGTTAAAACACTTCACTTTCAAAAGTAATGCATATTTTAACGTAAAATTGTAAACACCGTTAGATTGTAATCTATCTCGCGAGATTATACACTGTCGAAAGATTGTGAACCTCGGCGTACTGCTTACAATTTAACGTATTATTATTCGGTAGATTGTAATACATCGAAGTGAAACCGTCAAATTGTGAAACGGATCGCACCTCGCGCGCTGATTGGTTGAACGGAATATGCCCCGCACCACCATATTTGTTTGTTAACTCGTTTGCTGTCGAATGTAACTTGATTGTTTTGATGAATGTAAATTGATGTCGTGTTGAAAGTAACTCACATCTTTAGAATTAGTCAAATGAAATTTTCTTTCATTTTAATTCCAACACTAACTTAGTTATCATTCAAACTTCTTTGGTAAATCAGAGATTAATTTTACTTCCCAATAATTTCAACTAATTCTTTCAACACGACATCAATTTACATTCATCAAAACAATCAAGTTACATTCGACAACAAACGAATTAACAAACAAATATGGTGGCGCGGGGCATATTCCGTTCAACCAATCAGCGCGCAAGGTGCGATCCGTTTCACAATTTGACGGTTTCACTTCGATAGATTACAATCTACCGAATAATAATACGATTAATTGTAAGGAGTTCGTTGAGTTTCACAATCTTTCGACAGTTTACAATCTCGCGAGATAGATTACAATCTAACGGTGTTTACAATTTTACGGTGACACATACATCATCTCACACATTCTCATACTTTAACTTGTACAAGTTCCCACGTTAGTAACGTGAACCAGGACTGCGCCTGATGTGTTCAAAGAACACATCTTCCGGGACAGCGCCCGCCACGCGCACAGGATGCACGTCTGCCGAGGCCCGCTTCTCAAGGTTGCTGGCCTCAGGAACACAGAATGACCGCACCACATTAGCAGTCCGTTTCAACCAGCAAGGCACACTCTTGCCTGTAAACATAAGTTTCACAAAAAATTTAAATAGAAATTAATAGTTTAAAAAATACAGTTAAAATACTTACATACATGCTTATACGGCCTCTCCTGACCGTGCACCGTCCTCGGATTCACTGGTGATGTCTTCTTCAGGAGAACGGCATCTTGCTCGCCAAAGTCACCAATATGTGGTTCGTGTGTTCTTGAGGAAGCAGAAGGATCAGTACACGCAGCTGAAGGCTCACCAACGTCAACGGGGTATTCGTCATCGCAATCTGTGCAAAAGTTATCCTGTTAGTTAATCACGACGACTTTCGTTAGTGCCTAGTCTATCATACATCACGCATCCAAGGCCCTCATACAAAATCACACTACCACAACTTTAGTTAAAACACTTCACTTTCAAAAGTAATGCATACATCATCTCACAAAACATCTCACACATTCTCATACTTGAACTTGTACAAATTCCCACGTTAGTAACGTGAACCAGGACTGCGCCTGATGTGTTCAAAGAACACTTCTTCCGGGACAGCGCCCGCCACGCGAACAGGATGCACGTCTGCCAAGGCCCGCTTCTCAAGGTTGCTGTCCTCAGGAACACACCATGACCGCACCACATTGGCAGTCCGTTTCAACCAGCAAGGCACACAATAGCCTGTAAACATAAGTTTCACAAAAAAATTAAAATAGAAATTAATAGTTAAAAAAATACAATTAAAATACTTACATACATGCTTATACGGCCTCTCCTGCCCGTGCACCGTCCTCGGATGCACTGTAGATCTCTTCTTCAGGAGAACGGCATCTTGCTCGCCATAGTCACCAATATGTGGTTCGTGTGTTCTTGAGGAAGCAGAGGGATCAGTACACGCAGCTGAGGGCTCACCAACGTCATCAGGGTATTATTAAGCTTACAACATCACACACAGTACAAAATCTACTTAATATTTTACAAAATCTTACATCTAAAATGTGTGACAATTAATGTAAACAAGTTTCACAAAAAAATTTTTTTAAATAGAAATTAAATAATTAAAAAAATAATAATTCTCGAAATCACACTAAATTTACCTTACAATTTAATTATACAATCAAAACAACACGACTTTGGGTATTTTAAAAACAACCGTTAACCTTAAAACAATTACACAAAAATCACCGAATAAAAATAACAATGATTTCAACTTATATTTTTTTATTTATTTAGTTATTAAGCTTAAAACATCACACACAGTACAAAATCTACTAATTATTTTACAAAATCTTACATCTGAAATGTGTGACAATTAATGTAAACATGAGTTTCACCAAAAAAATTTAAATAGAAATTAATAGTTATAAAAAATACAGTTAAAATACTTACATACATGCTTATACGGCCTCTCCTGACCGTGCACCGTCCTCGGATGCACTGGTAATCTCTTCTTCAGGAGAACGGCATCTTGCTCGCCATAGTCACCAATATGTGGTTCGTGTGTTCTTGAGGAAGCAGAGGGATCAGTTCACGCAGCTGAAAGCTCACCAACTTCATCGAGGTATTCGTCATCGCAATCTGTGCAAAAGTTATCCTGTTAGTTAATCACGTCGACATTTCGTTAGTGCCTAGTCTATCATACATCACGCATCCAAGGCCCTCATACAAAATCACACTACCACAACTTTAGTTAAAACACTTCACTTTCAAAAGTAATGCATATGTTTACGTAAAATTGTAAACACCGTTAGATTGTAATCTATCTCGCGAGATAATACACTGTCGAAAGATTGTGAACCTCGGCGTTCTGCTTACAATTTAACGTATTATTATTCGATAGATTTTAATACATCGAAGTGAAACCGTCAAATTGTGAAACGGATCGCACCTCGCGCGCTGATTGGTTGAACGGAATATGCCCCGCGCCACCATATTTGTTTGTTAATACGTTTGTTGTCGAATGTAACTTGATTGTTTTGATGAATGTAAATTGATGTCGTGTTGAAAGTAACTCACAGCTTTAGAATTAGTTAAATGAAATTTTCTTTCATTTTAATTCCAACACTAACTTAGTTATCATTCAAACTTCTTTGGTAAATCACAGATTAATTTTACTTCCCAATAATTTCATCTAATTCTTTCAACACGACATCAATTTACATTCATCAAAACAATCAAGTTACATTCGACAACAAACGAATTAACAAACAAATATGGTGGCGCGAGGCATATTCCGTTCAACCAATCAGCGCGAGGTGCGACCCGTTTCACAATTTGACGGTTTCACTTCGATAGATTACAATCTACCGAATAATAATATGATTAATTGTAAGGAGTTCGTTGAGTTTCACAATTTTTCGACAGTTTACAATCTCGCGAGATAGATTACAATCTAACGGTGTTTACAATTTTACGGTGACACATACATCATCTCACACATTCTCATACTTTAACTTGTACAAGTTCCCACGTTAGTAACGTGAACCAGGACTGCGCCTGATGTGTTCAAAGAACACATCTTCCGGGACAGCGCCCGCCACACGCACAGGATACACGTCTGCCGGGGCCCGCTTCTCAAGGTTGCTGGCCTCAGGAACACAGAATGACCGCACCACATTGGCATTCCGTTTCAACCAGCAAGGCACACACTAGCCTGTAAACATAAGTTTCACAAAAAATTTAAATAGAAATTAATAGTTAAAAAAAATACAATTAAAATACTTACATACATGCTTATACGGCCTCTGCTGACCGTGCACCGTCCTCGGATGCACTGTAGATCTCTTCTTCAGGAGAACGGCATCTTGCTCGCCATAGTCACCAATATGTGGTTCGTGTGTTCTTGAGGAAGCAGAAGGATCAGTACACGCAGCTGAAGGCTCACCAACGTCAACGGGGTATTCGTCATCGCAATCTGTGCAAAAGTTATCCTGTTAGTTAATCACGACGACATTTCGTTAGTGCCTAGTCTATCATACATCACGCATCCAAGGCCCTCATACAAAATCACACTACCACAACTTTAGTTAAAACACTTCACTTTCAAAAGTAATGCATACATCATCTCACAAAACATCTCACACATTCTCATACTTGAACTTGTACAAATTCCCACGTTAGTAACGTGAACCAGGACTGTGCCTGATGTGTTCGAAGAACACATCTTCCGGGACAGCGCCCGCCACGCGAACAGGTTGCACGTCTGCCAAGGCCCGCTTCTCAAGGTTTCTGGCCTCAGGAACACACCATGACCGCACCACATTGGCAGTCCGTTTCAACCAGCAAGGCACACAATAGCCTGTAAACATAATTTTCACAAAAAAATTTAAATAGAAATTAATAGTTAAAAAAAATACAATTAAAATACTTACATACATGCTTATACGGCCTCTTCTGACCGTGCACCGTCCTCGGATGCACTGTAGATCTCTTCTTCAGGAGAACGGCATCTTGCTCGCCATAGTCACCAATATGTGGTTCGTGTGTTCTTGAGGAAGCAGAGGGATCAGTACACGCAGCTGAGGGCTCACCAACGTCATCAGGGTATTATTAAGCTTACAACATCACACACAGTACAAAATCTACTTAATATTTTAGAAAAATCTTACATCTAAAATGTGTGACAATTAATGTAAACAAGTTTCACAAAAAAAAATTTTAAATAGAAATTAAATATTTAAAAATAATAATAATTCTCGAAATCACACTAAATTTACCTTAAAATTTAATTATACAATCAAAACAACACGACTTTGGGTATTTTAAAAACAACCGTTAACCTTAAAACAATTACACAAAAATCACCGAATAAAAATAACACAAAACGTACTCACAGTATGCGGCCTCGACACCAACCACCTTTCTTGTCAACGTCCGAGCCACAACAGAGCCCGTGGCACACTGAGGCCTTTCTTTTATAGAAGGCTGGTGGGGATCGAAACCACCCACTATGATTTCAACTTATATTTTTTATTTATTTAGTTATTAAGCTTAAAACATCACACACAGTACAAAATCTACTAATTATTTTACAAAATCTTACATCTGAAATGTGTGACAATTAATGTAAACATAAGTTTCACAAAAAAATGTAAATAAAAATTAATAGTTAAAAAAATACAATTAAAATACTTACATACATGCTTATACGGCCTCTCCTGACCGTGCACCGTCCTCGGATGCACTGTAGATCTCTTCTTCAGGAGAACGGCATCTTGCTCGCCATAGTCACCAATATGTGGTTCGTGTGTTCTTGAGGAAGCAGAGGGATCAGTACACGCAGCTGAAGGCTCACCAACTTCATCGGGGTATTCGTCATCGCAATCTGTGCAAAAGTTATCCTGTTAGTTAATCACGTCGACATTTCGTTAGTGCCTAGTCTATCATACATCACGCATCCAAGGCCCTCATACAAAATCACACTACCACAACTTTAGTTAAAACACTTCACTTTCAAAAGTAATGCATATGTTAACGTAAAATTGTAAACACCGTTAGATTGTAATCTATCTCGCGAGATTATACACTGTCGAAAGATTGTGAACCTCGGCGTACTGCTTACAATTTAACGTATTATTATTCGATAGATTTTAATACATCGAAGTGAAACCGTCAAATTGTGAAACGGATCGCACCTCGCGCGCTGATTGGTTGAACGGAATATGCCCGCACCACCATATTTGTTTGTTAATTCGTTCGCTGTCGAATGTAACTTGATTGTTTTGATGAATGTAAATTGATGTCGTGTTGAAAGTAACTCACATCTTTAGAATTAGTTAAATGAAATTTACTTTCATTTTAATTCCAACACTAACTTAGTTATCATTCAAACTTCTTTGGTAAATCACAGATTAATTTTACTTCCCAATAATTTCAACTAATTCTTTCAACACGACATCAATTTACATTCATCAAAACAATCAAGTTACATTCGACAACAAACGAATTAACAAACAAATATGGTGGCGCGAGGCATATTCCGTTCAACCAATCAGCGCGCGAGGTGCGACCCGTTTCACAATTTGACGGTTTCACTTCGATAGATTACAATCTACCGAATAATAATACGATTAATTGTAAGGAGTTCGTTGAGTTTCACAATCTTTCGAAAGTTTACAATCTCGCGAGATAGATTACAATCTAACGGTGTTTACAATTTTACGGTGACACATACATCATCTCACACATTCTCATACTTTAACTTGTACAAGTTCCCACGTTAGTAACGTGAACCAGGACTGCGCCTGATGTGTTCAAAGAACACATCTTCCGGGACAGCGCCCGCCACGCGCACAGGATGCACGTCTGCCAAGGCCCGCTTCTCAAGGTTGCTGGCCTCAGGAACACAGAATGACCGCACCACATTAGCAGTCCGTTTCAACCAGCAAGGCACACTCTTGCCTGTAAACATAAGTTTCACAAAAAATTTAAATAGAAATTAATAGTTTAAAAAAATACAGTTAAAATACTTACATACATGCTTATACGGCCTCTCCTGACCGTGCACCGTCCTCGGATTCACTGGTGATGTCTTCTTCAGGAGAACGGCATCTTGCTCGCCAAAGTCACCAATATGTGGTTCGTGTGTTCTTGAGGAAGCAGAAGGATCAGTACACGCAGCTGAAGGCTCACCAACGTCAACGGGGTATTCGTCATCGCAATCTGTGCAAAAGTTATCCTGTTAGTTAATCACGACGACATTTCGTTAGTGCCTAGTCTATCATACATCACGCATCCAAGGCCCTCATACAAAATCACACTACCACAACTTTAGTTAAAACACTTCACTTTCAAAAGTAATGCATACATCATCTCACAAAACATCTCACACATTCTCATACTTGAACTTGTACAAATTCCCACGTTAGTAACGTGAACCAGGACTGCGCCTGATGTGTTCAAAGAACACATCTTCCGGGACAGCGCCCGCCACACGCACAGGATACACGTCTGCCGGGGCCCGCTTCTCAAGGTTGCTGGCCTCAGGAACACAGAATGACCGCACCACATTGGCATTCCGTTTCAACCAGCAAGGCACACACTAGCCTGTAAACATAAGTTTCACAAAAATTTAAATAGAAATTAATAGTTAAAAAAAATACAATTAAAATACTTACATACATGCTTATACGGCCTCTTCTGACCGTGCACCGTCCTCGGATGCACTGTAGATCTCTTCTTCAGGAGAACGGCACCTGCTCGCCATATTCACCAATATGTGGTTCGTGTGTTCTTGAGGAAGCAGAAGGATCAGTACACGCAGCTGAAGGCTCACCAACGTCAACGGGGTATTCGTCATCGCAATCTGTGCAAAAGTTATCCTGTTAGTTAATCACGACGACATTTCGTTAGTGCCTAGTCTATCATACATCACGCATCCAAGGCCCTCATACAAAATCACACTACCACAACTTTAGTTAAAACACTTCACTTTCAAAAGTAATGCATACATCATCTCACAAAACATCTCACACATTCTCATACTTGAACTTGTACAAATTCCCACGTTAGTAACGTGAACCAGGACTGTGCCTGATGTGTTCGAAGAACACATCTTCCGGGACAGCGCCCGCCACGCGAACAGGTTGCACGTCTGCCAAGGCCCGCTTCTCAAGGTTTCTGGCCTCAGGAACACACCATGACCGCACCACATTGGCAGTCCGTTTCAACCAGCAAGGCACACAATAGCCTGTAAACATAATTTTCACAAAAAAATTTAAATAGAAATTAATAGTTAAAAAAAAATACAATTAAAATACTTACATACATGCTTATACGGCCTCTTCTGACCGTGCACCGTCCTCGGATGCACTGTAGATCTCTTCTTCAGGAGAACGGCATCTTGCTCGCCATAGTCACCAATATGTGGTTCGTGTGTTCTTGAGGAAGCAGAGGGATCAGTACACGCAGCTGAAGGCTCACCAACTTCATCGGGGTATTCGTCATCGCAATCTGTGCAAAAGTTATCCTGTTAGTTAATCACGTCGACATTTCGTTAGTGCCTAGTCTATCATACATCACGCATCCAAGGCCCTCATACAAAATCACACTACCACAACTTTAGTTAAAACACTTCACTTTCAAAAGTAATGCATATGTTAACGTAAAATTGTAAACACCGTTAGATTGTAATCTATCTCGCGAGATTATACACTGTCGAAAGATTGTGAACCTCGGCGTACTGCTTACAATTTAACGTATTATTATTCGATAGATTTTAATACATCGAAGTGAAACCGTCAAATTGTGAAACGGATCGCACCTCGCGCGCTGATTGGTTGAACGGAATATGCCCCGCACCACCATATTTGTTTGTTAATTCGTTCGCTGTCGAATGTAACTTGATTGTTTTGATGAATGTAAATTGATGTCGTGTTGAAAGTAACTCACATCTTTAGAATTAGTTAAATGAAATTTACTTTCATTTTAATTCCAACACTAACTTAGTTATCATTCAAACTTCTTTTGGTAAATCACAGATTAATTTTACTTCCCAATAATTTCAACTAATTCTTTCAACACGACATCAATTTACATTCATCAAAACAATCAAGTTACATTCGACAACAAACGAATTAACAAACAAATATGGTGGCGCGAGGCATATTCCGTTCAACCAATCAGCGCATAGGTGCGACCCGTTTCACAATTTGACGGTTTCACTTCGATAGATTACAATCTACCGAATAATAATACGATTAATTGTAAGGAGTTCGTTGAGTTTCACAATCTTTCGAAAGTTTACAATCTCGCGAGATAGATTACAATCTAACGGTGTTTACAATTTTACGGTGACACATACATCATCTCACACATTCTCATACTTTAACTTGTACAAGTTCCCACGTTAGTAACGTGAACCAGGACTGCGCCTGATGTGTTCAAAGAACACATCTTCCGGGACAGCGCCCGCCACGCGCACAGGATGCACGTCTGCCAAGGCCCGCTTCTCAAGGTTGCTGGCCTCAGGAACACAGAATGACCGCACCACATTAGCAGTCCGTTTCAACCAGCAAGGCACACTCTTGCCTGTAAACATAAGTTTCACAAAAAATTTAAATAGAAATTAATAGTTAAAAAAAATACAATTAAAATACTTACATTCATGCTTATACGGCCGCTCCTGACCGTGCACCGTCCTCGGATTCACTGGTGATGTCTTCTTCAGGAGAACGGCATCTTGCTCGCCAAAGTCACCAATATGTGGTTCGTGTGTTCTTGAGGAAGCAGAAGGATCAGTACACGCAGCTGAAGGCTCACCAACGTCAACGGGGTATTCGTCATCGCAATCTGTGCAAAAGTTATCCTGTTAGTTAATCACGACGACATTTCGTTAGTGCCTAGTCTATCATACATCACGCATCCAAGGCCCTCATACAAAATCACACTACCACAACTTTAGTTAAAACACTTCACTTTCAAAAGTAATGCATACATCATCTCACAAAACATCTCACACATTCTCATACTTGAACTTGTACAAATTCCCACGTTAGTAACGTGAACCAGGACTGCGCCTGATGTGTTCAAAGAACACTTCTTCCGGGACAGCGCCCGCCACGCGAACAGGATGCACGTCTGCCAAGGCCCGCTTCTCAAGGTTGCTGTCCTCAGGAACACACCATGACCGCACCACATTGGCAGTCCGTTTCAACCAGCAAGGCACACAATAGCCTGTAAACATAAGTTTCACAAAAAAATTAAAATAGAAATTAATAGTTAAAAAAAATACAATTAAAATACTTACATACATGCTTATACGGCCTCTCCTGCCCGTGCACCGTCCTCGGATGCACTGTAGATCTCTTCTTCAGGAGAACGGCATCTTGCTCGCCATAGTCACCAATATGTGGTTCGTGTGTTCTTGAGGAAGCAGAGGGATCAGTACACGCAGCTGAGGGCTCACCAACGTCATCAGGGTATTATTAAGCTTACAACATCACACACAGTACAAAATCTACTTAATATTTTACAAAATCTTACATCTAAAATGTGTGACAATTAATGTAAACAAGTTTCACAAAAAAAAAATTTTTAAATAGAAATTAAATAATTTAAAAAAATAATAATTCTCGAAATCACACTAAATTTACCTTACAATTTAATTATACAATCAAAACAACACGACTTTGGGTATTTTAAAAACAACCGTTAACCTTAAAACAATTACACAAAAATCACCGAATAAAAATAACACAAAACGTACTCACAGTATGCGGCCTCGACACCAACCACCTTTCTTGTCAACGTCCGAGCCACAACAGAGCCCGTGGCACACTGAGGCCTTTCTTTTATAGAAGGCTGGTGGGGATCGAAACCACCCACTATGATTTCAACTTATATTTTTTTATTTATTTAGTTATTAAGCTTAAAACATCACACACAGTACAAAATCTACTAATTATTTTACAAAATCTTACATCTGAAATGTGTGACAATTAATGTAAACATAAGTTTCACCAAAAAATTTTAAATAGAAATTAATAGTTATAAAAAATACTTACATACATGCTTATACGGCCTCTCCTGACCGTGCACCGTCCTCGGATGCACTGGTGATGTCTTCTTCAGGAGAACGGCATCTTGCTCGCCAAAGTCACCAATATGTGGTTCGTGTGTTCTTGAGGAAGCAGAAGGATCAGTACACGCAGCTGAAGGCTCACCAACGTCAACGGGGTATTCGTCATCGCAATCTGTGCAAAAGTTATCCTGTTAGTTAATCACGACGACATTTCGTTAGTGCCTAGTCTATCATACATCACGCATCCAAGGCCCTCATACAAAATCACACTACCACAACTTTAGTTAAAACACTTCACTTTCAAAAGTAATGCTTACATCATCTCACAAAACATCTCACACATTCTCATACTTGAACTTGTACAAATTCCCACGTTAGTTACGTGAACCAGGACTGCGCCTAAAGTGTTCAAAGAACACATCTTCCGGGACAGCGCCCGCCATGCGAACAGGATGCACGTCTGCCAAGGCCCGCTTCTCAAGGTTGCTGTCCTCAGGAACACACCATGACCGCACCACATTGGCAGTCCGTTTCAACCAGCAAGGCACACAATAGCCTGTAAACATAAGTTTCACAAAAAAATTAAAATAGAAATTAATAGTTAAAAAAAATACAATTAAAATACTTACATACATGCTTATACGGCCTCTCCTGCCCGTGCACCGTCCTCGGATGCACTGTAGATCTCTTCTTCAGGAGAACGGCATCTTGCTCGCCATAGTCACCAATATGTGGTTCGTGTGTTCTTGAGGAAGCAGAGGGATCAGTACACGCAGCTGAGGGCTCACCAACGTCATCAGGGTATTATTAAGCTTACAACATCACACACAGTACAAAATCTACTTAATATTTTACAAAATCTTACATCTAAAATGTGTGACAATTAATGTAAACAAGTTTCACAAAAAAAAATTTTTTAAATAGAAATTAAATAATTTAAAAAAATAATAATTCTCGAAATCACACTAAATTTACCTTAAAATTTAATTATACAATCAAAACAACACGACTTTGGGTATTGTAAAAACAACCGTTAACCTTAAAACAATTACACAAAAATCACCGAATAAAAATAACACAAAACGTACTCACAGTATGCGGCCTCGACACCAACTACCTTTCTTATCAACGTCCGAGCCACAACAGAGCCCGTGGCACACTGAGGCCTTTCTTTTATAGAAGGCTGGTGGGGATCGAAACCACCCACTATGATTTCAACTTATATTTTTTTATTTATTTAGTTATTAAGCTTAAAACATCACACACAGTACAAAATCTACAAATTATTTTACAAAATCTTACATCTGAAATGTGTGACAATTAATGTAAACATAAGTTTCACCAAAAAAAATTAAATAGAAATTAATAGTTAAAAAAAATACAGTAAAAATACTTACATACATGCTTATACGGCCTCTCCTGACCGTGCACCGTCCTCGGATGCACTGGTGATCTCTTCTTCAGGAGAACGGCATCTTGCTCGCCAAAGTCACCAATATGTGGTTCGTGTGTTCTTGAGGAAGCAGAAGGATCAGTACACGCAGCTGAAGGCTCACCAACGTCAACGGGGTATTCGTCATCGCAATCTGTGCAAAAGTTATCCTGTTAGTTAATCACGACGACATTTCGTTAGTGCCTAGTCTATCATACATCACGCATCCAAGGCCCTCATACAAAATCACACTACCACAACTTTAGTTAAAACACTTCACTTTCAAAAGTAATGCTTACATCATCTCACAAAACATCTCACACATTCTCATACTTGAACTTGTACAAATTCCCACGTTAGTTACGTGAACCAGGACTGCGCCTAAAGTGTTCAAAGAACACATCTTCCGGGACAGCGCCCGCCATGCGAACAGGATGCACGTCTGCCAAGGCCCGCTTCTCAAGGTTGCTGTCCTCAGGAACACACCATGACCGCACCACATTGGCAGTCCGTTTCAACCAGCAAGGCACACAATAGCCTGTAAACATAAGTTTCACAAAAAAATTAAAATAGAAATTAATAGTTAAAAAAATACAATTAAAATACTTACATACATGCTTATACGGCCTCTCCTGCCCGTGCACCGTCCTCGGATGCACTGTAGATCTCTTCTTCAGGAGAACGGCATCTTGCTCGCCATAGTCACCAATATGTGGTTCGTGTGTTCTTGAGGAAGCAGAGGGATCAGTACACGCAGCTGAGGGCTCACCAACGTCATCAGGGTGTTATTAAGCTTACAACATCACACACAGTACAAAATCTACTTAATATTTTACAAAATCTTACATCTAAAATGTGTGACAATTAATGTAAACAAGTTTCACAAAAAAAATTTTTTAAATAGAAATTAAATAATTTAAAAAAATAATAATTCTCGAAATCACACTAAATTTAAATTAAAATTTAATTATACAATCAAAACAACACGACTTTGGGTATTGTAAAAACAACCGTTAACCTTAAAACAATTACACAAAAATCACCGAATAAAAATAACACAAAACGTACTCACAGTATGCGGCCTCGACACCAACCACCTTTCTTATCAACGTCCGAGCCACAACAGAGCCCGTGGCACACTGAGGCCTTTCTTTTATAGAAGGCTGGTGGGGATCGAAACCACCCACTATGATTTCAACTTATATTTTTTTATTTATTTAGTTATTAAGCTTAAAACATCACACACAGTACAAAATCTACAAATTATTTTACAAAATCTTACATCTGAAATGTGTCACAATTAATGTAAACATAAGTTTCACCAAAAAAAATTAAATAGAAATTAATAGTTAAAAAAAATACAATTAAAATACTTACATACATGCTTATACGGCCTCTCCTGACCGTGCACCGTCCTCGGATGCACTGGTAATCTCTTCTTCAGGAGAACGGCATCTTGCTCGCCATAGTCACCAATATGTGGTTCGTGTGTTCTTGAGGAAGCAGAGGGATCAGTTCACGCAGCTGAAAGCTCACCAACTTCATCGAGGTATTCGTCATCGCAATCTGTGCAAAAGTTATCCTGTTAGTTAATCACGTCGACATTTCGTTAGTGCCTAGTCTATCATACATCGCGCATCCAAGGCCCTCACACAAAATCACACTACCACAACTTTAGTTAAAACACTTCACTTTCAAAAGTAATGCATATGTTTACGTAAAATTGTAAACACCGTTAGATTGTAATCTATCTCGCGAGATTATACACTGTCGAAAGATTGTGAACCTCGGCGTTCTGCTTACAATTTAACGTATTATTATTCGATAGATTTTAATACATCGAAGTGAAACCGTCAAATTGTGAAACGGATCGCACCTCGCGCGCTGATTGGTTGAACGGAATATGCCCGCGCCACCATATTGGTTTGTTAATACGTTTGTTGTCGAATGTAACTTGATTGTTTTGATGAATGTAAATTGATGTGTTGAAAGTAACTCACAGCTTTAGAATTAGTTAAATGAAATTTTCTTTCATTTTAATTCCAACACTAACTTAGTTATCATTCAAACTTCTTTGGTAAATCACAGATTAATTTTACTTCCCAATAATTTCATCTAATTCTTTCAACACGACATCAATTTACATTCATCAAAACAATCAAGTTACATTCGACAACAAACGAATTAACAAACAAATATGGTGGCGCGAGGCATATTCCGTTCAACCAATCAGCGCGCGAGGTGCGACCCGTTTCACAATTTGACGGTTTCACTTCGATAGATTACAATCTACCGAATAATAATACGATTAATTGTAAGGAGTTCGTTGAGTTTCACAATCTTTCGACAGTTTACAATCTCGCGAGATAGATTACAATCTAACGGTGTTTACAATTTTACGGTGACACATACATCATCTCACACATTCTCATACTTTAACTTGTACAAGTTCCCACGTTAGTAACGTGAACCAGGACTGCGCCTGATGTGTTCAAAGAACACATCTTCCGGGACAGCGCCCGCCACACGCACAGGATACACGTCTGCCGGGGCCCGCTTCTCAAGGTTGCTGGCCTCAGGAACACAGAATGACCGCACCACATTGGCATTCCGTTTCAACCAGCAAGGCACACACTAGCCTGTAAACATAAGTTTCACAAAAAATTTAAATAGAAATTAATAGTTAAAAAAAATACAATTAAAATACTTACATACATGCTTATACGGCCTCTCCTGACCGTGCACCGTCCTCAGATGCACTGGTGATCTCTTCTTCAGGAGAACGGCATCTTGCTCGCCATAGTCACCAATATGTGGTTCGTGTGTTCTTGAGGAAGCAGAAGGATCAGTACACGCAGCTGAAGGCTCACCAACGTCAACGGGGTATTCGTCATCGCAATCTGTGCAAAAGTTATCCTGTTAGTTAATCACGACGACATTTCGTTAGTGCCTAGTCTATCATACATCACGCATCCAAGGCCCTCATACAAAATCACACTACCACAACTTTAGTTAAAACACTTCACTTTCAAAAGTAATGCATACATCATCTCACAAAACATCTCACACATTCTCATACTTGAACTTGTACAAATTCCCACGTTAGTAACGTGAACCAGGACTGTGCCTGATGTGTTCGAAGAACACATCTTCCGGGACAGCGCCCGCCACGCGAACAGGTTGCACGTCTGCCAAGGCCCGCTTCTCAAGGTTTCTGGCCTCAGGAACACACCATGACCGCACCACATTGGCAGTCCGTTTCAACCAGCAAGGCACACAATAGCCTGTAAACATAATTTTCACAAAAAAATTTAAATAGAAATTAATAGTTAAAAAAAATACAATTAAAATACTTACATACATGCTTATACGGCCTCTCCTGACCGTGCACCGTCCTCGGATGCACTGTAGATCTCTTCTTCAGGAGAACGGCATCTTGCTCGCCATAGTCACCAATATGTGGTTCGTGTGTTCTTGAGGAAGCAGAGGGATCAGTACACGCAGCTGAGGGCTCACCAACGTCATCAGGGTATTATTAAGCTTACAACATCACACACAGTACAAAATCTACTTAATATTTTACAAAATCTTACATCTAAAATGTGTGACAATTAATGTAAACAAGTTTCACAAAAAAAAAATTTTTAAATAGAAATTAAATATTTAAAAATAATAATAATTCTCGAAATCACACTAAATTTACCTTAAAATTTAATTATACAATCAAAACAACACGACTTTGGGTATTTTAAAAACAACCGTTAACCTTAAAACAATTACACAAAAATCACCGAATAAAAATAACACAAAACGTACTCACAGTATGCGGCCTCGACACCAACCACCTTTCTTGTCAACGTCCGAGCCACAACAGAGCCCGTGGCACACTGAGGCCTTTCTTTTATAGAAGGCTGGTGGGGATCGAAACCACCCACTATGATTTCAACTTATATTTTTTATTTATTTAGTTATTAAGCTTAAAACATCACACACAGTACAAAATCTACTAATTATTTTACAAAATCTTACATCTGAAATGTGTGACAATTAATGTAAACATAAGTTTCACAAAAAAATGTAAATAAAAATTAATAGTTAAAAAAAATACAATTAAAATACTTACATACATGCTTATACGGCCTCTCCTGACCGTGCACCGTCCTCGGATGCACTGTAGATCTCTTCTTCAGGAGAACGGCATCTTGCTCACCATAGTCACCAATATGTGGTTCGTGTGTTCTTGAGGAAGCAGAGGGATCAGTACACGCAGCTGAAGGCTCACCAACTTCATCGGGGTATTCGTCATCGCAATCTGTGCAAAAGTTATCCTGTTAGTTAATCACGTCGACATTTCGTTAGTGCCTAGTCTATCATACATCACGCATCCAAGGCCCTCATACAAAATCACACTACCACAACTTTAGTTAAAACACTTCACTTTCAAAAGTAATGCATATGTTAACGTAAAATTGTAAACACCGTTAGATTGTAATCTATCTCGCGAGATTATACACTGTCGAAAGATTGTGAACCTCGGCGTACTGCTTACAATTTAACGTATTATTATTCGATAGATTTTAATACATCGAAGTGAAACCGTCAAATTGTGAAACGGATCGCACCTCGCGCGCTGATTGGTTGAACGGAATATGCCCCGCACCACCATATTTGTTTGTTAATTCGTTCGCTGTCGAATGTAACTTGATTGTTTTGATGAATGTAAATTGATGTCGTGTTGAAAGTAACTCACATCTTTAGAATTAGTTAAATGAAATTTACTTTCATTTTAATTCCAACACTAACTTAGTTATCATTCAAACTTCTTTGGTAAATCACAGATTAATTTTACTTCCCAATAATTTCAACTAATTCTTTCAACACGACATCAATTTACATTCATCAAAACAATCAAGTTACATTCGACAACAAACGAATTAACAAACAAATATGGTGGCGCGGGGAATATTCCGTTCAACCAATCAGCGCGCAAGGTGCGATCCGTTTCACAATTTGACGGTTTCACTTAGATAGATTACAATCTACCGAATAATAATACGATTAATTGTAAGGAGTTCGTTGAGTTTCACAATCTTTCGAAAGTTTACAATCTCGCGAGATAGATTACAATCTAACGGTGTTTACAATTTTACGGTGACACATACATCATCTCACACATTCTCATACTTTAACTTGTACAAGTTCCCACGTTAGTAACGTGAACCAGGACTGCGCCTGATGTGTTCAAAGAACACATCTTCCGGGACAGCGCCCGCCACGCGCACAGGATGCACGTCTGCCGAGGCCCGCTTCTCAAGGTTGCTGGCCTCAGGAACACAGAATGACCGCACCACATTAGCAGTCCGTTTCAACCAGCAAGGCACACTCTTGCCTGTAAACATAAGTTTCACAAAAAATTTAAATAGAAATTAATAGTTTAAAAAAATACAGTCAAAATACTTACATACATGCTTATACGGCCTCTCCTGACCGTGCACCGTCCTCGGATTCACTGGTGATGTCTTCTTCAGGAGAACGGCATCTTGCTCGCCAAAGTCACCAATATGTGGTTCGTGTGTTCTTGAGGAAGCAGAAGGATCAGTACACGCAGCTGAAGGCTCACCAACGTCAACGGGGTATTCGTCATCGCAATCTGTGCAAAAGTTATCCTGTTAGTTAATCACGACGACATTTCGTTAGTGCCTAGTCTATCATACATCACGCATCCAAGGCCCTCATACAAAATCACACTACCACAACTTTAGTTAAAACACTTCACTTTCAAAAGTAATGCATACATCATCTCACAAAACATCTCACACATTCTCATACTTGAACTTGTACAAATTCCCACGTTAGTAACGTGAACCAGGACTGCGCCTGATGTGTTCAAAGAACACTTCTTCCGGGACAGCGCCCGCCACGCGAACAGGATGCACGTCTGCCAAGGCCCGCTTCTCAAGGTTGCTGTCCTCAGGAACACACCATGACCGCACCACATTGGCAGTCCGTTTCAACCAGCAAGGCACACAATAGCCTGTAAACATAAGTTTCACAAAAAAATTAAAATAGAAATTAATAGTTAAAAAAATACAATTAAAATACTTACATACATGCTTATACGGCCTCTCCTGCCCGTGCACCGTCCTCGGATGCACTGTAGATCTCTTCTTCAGGAGAACGGCATCTTGCTCGCCATAGTCACCAATATGTGGTTCGTGTGTTCTTGAGGAAGCAGAGGGATCAGTACACGCAGCTGAGGGCTCACCAACGTCATCAGGGTATTATTAAGCTTACAACATCACACACAGTACAAAATCTACTTAATATTTTACAAAATCTTACATCTAAAATGTGTGACAATTAATGTAAACAAGTTTCACAAAAAAAAATTTTTTAAATAGAAATTAAATAATTAAAAAAAATAATAATTCTCGAAATCACACTAAATTTACCTTACAATTTAATTATACAATCAAAACAACACGACTTTGGGTATTTTAAAAACAACCGTTAACCTTAAAACAATTACACAAAAATCACCGAATAAAAATAACACAAAACGTACTCACAGTATGCGGCCTCGACACCAACCACCTTTCTTATCAACGTCCGAGCCACAACAGAGCCCGTGGCACACTGAGGCCTTTCTTTTATAGAAGGCTGGTGGGGATCGAAACCACCCACTATGATTTCAACTTATATTTTTTTATTTATTTAGTTATTAAGCTTAAAACATCACACACAGTACAAAATCTACTAATTATTTTACAAAATCTTACATCTGAAATGTGTGACAATTAATGTAAACATAAGTTTCACCAAAAAATTTTAAATAGAAATTAATAGTTATAAAAAATACTTACATACATGCTTATACGGCCTCTCCTGACCGTGCACCGTCCTCGGATGCACTGGTGATCTCTTCTTCAGGAGAACGGCATCTTGCTCGCCAAAGTCACCAATATGTGGTTCGTGTGTTCTTGAGGAAGCAGAAGGATCAGTACACGCAGCTGAAGGCTCACCAACGTCAACGGGGTATTCGTCATCGCAATCTGTGCAAAAGTTATCCTGTTAGTTAATCACGACGACATTTCGTTAGTGCCTAGTCTATCATACATCACGCATCCAAGGCCCTCATACAAAATCACACTACCACAACTTTAGTTAAAACACTTCACTTGCAAAAGTAATGCTTACATCATCTCACAAAACATCTCACACATTCTCATACTTGAACTTGTACAAATTCCCACGTTAGTTACGTGAACCAGGACTGCGCCTAAAGTGTTCAAAGAACACATCTTCCGGGACAGCGCCCGCCATGCGAACAGGATGCACGTCTGCCAAGGCCCGCTTCTCAAGGTTGCTGTCCTCAGGAACACACCATGACCGCACCACATTGGCAGTCCGTTTCAACCAGCAAGGCACACAATAGCCTGTAAACATAAGTTTCACAAAAAAATTAAAATAGAAATTAATAGTTAAAAAAAATACAATTAAAATACTTACATACATGCTTATACGGCCTCTCCTGCCCGTGCACCGTCCTCGGATGCACTGTAGATCTCTTCTTCAGGAGAACGGCATCTTGCTCGCCATAGTCACCAATATGTGGTTCGTGTGTTCTTGAGGAAGCAGAGGGATCAGTACACGCAGCTGAGGGCTCACCAACGTCATCAGGGTATTATTAAGCTTACAACATCACACACAGTACAAAATCTACTTAATATTTTACAAAATCTTACATCTAAAATGTGTGACAATTAATGTAAACAAGTTTCACAAAAAAAAATTTTTAAATAGAAATTAAATAATTTAAAAAAATAATAATTCTCGAAATCACACTAAATTTACCTTAAAATTTAATTATACAATCAAAACAACACGACTTTGGGTATTGTAAAAACAACCGTTAACCTTAAAACAATTACACAAAAATCACCGAATAAAAATAACACAAAACGTACTCACAGTATGCGGCCTCGACACCAACCACCTTTCTTATCAACGTCCGAGCCACAACAGAGCCCGTGGCACACTGAGGCCTTTCTTTTATAGAAGGCTGGTGGGGATCGAAACCACCCACTATGATTTCAACTTATATTTTTTTATTTATTTAGTTATTAAGCTTAAAACATCACACACAGTACAAAATCTACAAATTATTTTACAAAATCTTACATCTGAAATGTGTGACAATTAATGTAAACATAAGTTTCACCAAAAAAAATTAAATAGAAATTAATAGTTAAAAAAAATACAATTAAAATACTTACATACATGCTTATACGGCCTCTCCTGACCGTGCACCGTCCTCGGATGCACTGGTAATCTCTTCTTCAGGAGAACGGCATCTTGCTCGCCATAGTCACCAATATGTGGTTCGTGTGTTCTTGAGGAAGCAGAGGGATCAGTTCACGCAGCTGAAAGCTCACCAACTTCATCGAGGTATTCGTCATCGCAATCTGTGCAAAAGTTATCCTGTTAGTTAATCACGTCGACATTTCGTTAGTGCCTAGTCTATCATACATCGCGCATCCAAGGCCCTCACACAAAATCACACTACCACAACTTTAGTTAAAACACTTCACTTTCAAAAGTAATGCATATGTTTACGTAAAATTGTAAACACCGTTAGATTGTAATCTATCTCGCGAGATTATACACTGTCGAAAGATTGTGAACCTCGGCGTTCTGCTTACAATTTAACGTATTATTATTCGATAGATTTTAATACATCGAAGTGAAACCGTCAAATTGTGAAACGGATCGCACCTCGCGCGCTGATTGGTTGAACGGAATATGCCCCGCGCCACCATATTTGTTTGTTAATACGTTTGTTGTCGAATGTAACTTGATTGTTTTGATGAATGTAAATTGATGTCGTGTTGAAAGTAACTCACAGCTTTAGAATTAGTTAAATGAAATTTTCTTTCATTTTAATTCCAACACTAACTTAGTTATCATTCAAACTTCTTTGGTAAATCACAGATTAATTTTACTTCCCAATAATTTCATCTAATTCTTTCAACACGACATCAATTTACATTCATCAAAACAATCAAGTTACATTCGACAACAAACGAATTAACAAACAAATATGGTGGCGCGAGGCATATTCCGTTCAACCAATCAGCGCGCGAGGTGCGACCCGTTTCACAATTTGACGGTTTCACTTCGATAGATTACAATCTACCGAATAATAATACGATTAATTGTAAGGAGTTCGTTGAGTTTCACAATCTTTCGACAGTTTACAATCTCGCGAGATAGATTACAATCTAACGGTGTTTACAATTTTACGGTGACACATACATCATCTCACACATTCTCATACTTTAACTTGTACAAGTTCCCACGTTAGTAACGTGAACCAGGACTGCGCCTGATGTGTTCAAAGAACACATCTTCCGGGACAGCGCCCGCCACACGCACAGGATACACGTCTGCCGGGGCCCGCTTCTCAAGGTTGCTGGCCTCAGGAACACAGAATGACCGCACCACATTGGCATTCCGTTTCAACCAGCAAGGCACACACTAGCCTGTAAACATAAGTTTCACAAAAAATTTAAATAGAAATTAATAGTTAAAAAAAATACAATTAAAATACTTACATACATGCTTATACGGCCTCTCCTGACCGTGCACCGTCCTCAGATGCACTGGTGATCTCTTCTTCAGGAGAACGGCATCTTGCTCGCCATAGTCACCAATATGTGGTTCGTGTGTTCTTGAGGAAGCAGAAGGATCAGTACACGCAGCTGAAGGCTCACCAACGTCAACGGGGTATTCGTCATCGCAATCTGTGCAAAAGTTATCCTGTTAGTTAATCACGACGACATTTCGTTAGTGCCTAGTCTATCATACATCACGCATCCAAGGCCCTCATACAAAATCACACTACCACAACTTTAGTTAAAACACTTCACTTTCAAAAGTAATGCATACATCATCTCACAAAACATCTCACACATTCTCATACTTGAACTTGTACAAATTCCCACGTTAGTAACGTGAACCAGGACTGTGCCTGATGTGTTCGAAGAACACATCTTCCGGGACAGCGCCCGCCACGCGAACAGGTTGCACGTCTGCCAAGGCCCGCTTCTCAAGGTTTCTGGCCTCAGGAACACACCATGACCGCACCACATTGGCAGTCCGTTTCAACCAGCAAGGCACACAATAGCCTGTAAACATAAGTTTCACAAAAAAATTTAAATAGAAATTAATAGTTAAAAAAAAATACAATTAAAATACTTACATACATGCTTATACGGCCTCTTCTGACCGTGCACCGTCCTCGGATGCACTGTAGATCTCTTCTTCAGGAGAACGGCATCTTGCTCGCCATAGTCACCAATATGTGGTTCGTGTGTTCTTGAGGAAGCAGAGGGATCAGTACACGCAGCTGAGGGCTCACCAACGTCATCAGGGTATTATTAAGCTTACAACATCACACACAGTACAAAATCTACTTAATATTTTAGAAAAATCTTACATCTAAAATGTGTGACAATTAATGTAAACAAGTTTCACAAAAAAAAAAATTTTAAATAGAAATTAAATATTTAAAAATAATAATAATTCTCGAAATCACACTAAATTTACCTTAAAATTTAATTATACAATCAAAACAACACGACTTTGGGTATTTTAAAAACAACCGTTAACCTTAAAACAATTACACAAAAATCACCGAATAAAAATAACACAAAACGTACTCACAGTATGCGGCCTCGACACCAACCACCTTTCTTGTCAACGTCCGAGCCACAACAGAGCCCGTGGCACACTGAGGCCTTTCTTTTATAGAAGGCTGGTGGGGATCGAAACCACCCACTATGATTTCAACTTATATTTTTTATTTATTTAGTTATTAAGCTTAAAACATCACACACAGTACAAAATCTACTAATTATTTTACAAAATCTTACATCTGAAATGTGTGACAATTAATGTAAACATAAGTTTCACAAAAAAATGTAAATAAAAATTAATAGTTAAAAAAAATACAATTAAAATACTTACATACATGCTTATACGGCCTCTCCTGACCGTGCACCGTCCTCGGATGCACTGTAGATCTCTTCTTCAGGAGAACGGCATCTTGCTCGCCATAGTCACCAATATGTGGTTCGTGTGTTCTTGAGGAAGCAGAGGGATCAGTACACGCAGCTGAAGGCTCACCAACTTCATCGGGGTATTCGTCATCGCAATCTGTGCAAAAGTTATCCTGTTAGTTAATCACGTCGACATTTCGTTAGTGCCTAGTCTATCATACATCACGCATCCAAGGCCCTCATACAAAATCACACTACCACAACTTTAGTTAAAACACTTCACTTTCAAAAGTAATGCATATGTTAACGTAAAATTGTAAAAACCGTTAGATTGTAATCTATCTCGCGAGATTATACACTGTGAAAGATTGTGAACCTCGGCGTACTGCTTACAATTTAACGTATTATTATTCGATAGATTTTAATACATCGAAGTGAAACCGTCAAATTGTGAAACGGATCGCACCTCGCGCGCTGATTGGTTGAACGACAACACGACATCAATTTACATTCATCAAAACAATCAAGTTACATTCGACAACAAACGAATTAACAAACAAATATGGTGGCGCGGGGAATATTCCGTTCAACCAATCAGCGCGCAAGGTGCGATCCGTTTCACAATTTGACGGTTTCACTTAGATAGATTACAATCTACCGAATAATAATACGATTAATTGTAAGGAGTTCGTTGAGTTTCACAATCTTTCGAAAGTTTACAATCTCGCGAGATAGATTACAATCTAACGGTGTTTACAATTTTACGGTGACACATACATCATCTCACACATTCTCATACTTTAACTTGTACAAGTTCCCACGTTAGTAACGTGAACCAGGACTGCGCCTGATGTGTTCAAAGAACACATCTTCCGGGACAGCGCCCGCCACGCGCACAGGATGCACGTCTGCCGAGGCCCGCTTCTCAAGGTTGCTGGCCTCAGGAACACAGAATGACCGCACCACATTAGCAGTCCGTTTCAACCAGCAAGGCACACTCTTGCCTGTAAACATAAGTTTCACAAAAAATTTAAATAGAAATTAATAGTTTAAAAAAATACAATTAAAATACTTACATACATGCTTATACGGCCTCTCCTGACCGTGCACCGTCCTCGGATGCACTGGTGATGTCTTCTTCAGGAGAACGGCATCTTGCTCGCCAAAGTCACCAATATGTGGTTCGTGTGTTCTTGAGGAAGCAGAAGGATCAGTACACGCAGCTGAAGGCTCACCAACGTCAACGGGGTATTCGTCATCGCAATCTGTGTAAAAGTTATCCTGTTAGTTAATCACGACGACATTTCGTTAGTGCCTAGTCTATCATACATCACGCATCCAAGGCCCTCATACAAAATCACACTACCACAACTTTAGTTAAAACACTTCACTTTCAAAAGTAATGCATATGTTAACGTAAAATTGTAAACACCGTTAGATTGTAATCTATCTCGCGAGATTATACACTGTCGAAAGATTGTGAACCTCGGCGTACTGCTTACAATTTAACGTATTATTATTCGATAGATTTTAATACATCGAAGTGAAACCGTCAAATTGTGAAACGGATCGCACCTCGCGCGCTGATTGGTTGAACGGAATATGCCCCGCACCACCATATTTGTTTGTTAATTCGTTTGCTGTCGAATGTAACTTGATTGTTTTGATGAATGTAAATTGATGTCGTGTTGAAAGTAACTCACATCTTTAGAATTAGTTAAATGAAATTTTCTTTCATTTTAATTCCAACACTAACTTAGTTATCATTCAAACTTCTTTGGTAAATCACAGATTAATTTTACTTCCCAATAATTTCAACTAATTCTTTCAACACGACATCAATTTACATTCATCAAAACAATCAAGTTACATTCGACAACAAACGAATTAACAAACAAATATGGTGGCGCGGGGCATATTCCGTTCAACCAATCAGCGCGCAAGTTGCGATCCGTTTCACAATTTGACGGTTTCACTTAGATAGATTACAATCTACCGAATAATAATACGATTAATTGTAAGGAGTTCGTTGAGTTTCACAATCTTTCGACAGTTTACAATCTCGCGAGATAGATTACAATCTAACGGTGTTTACAATTTTACGGTGACACATACATCATCTCACACATTCTCATACTTTAACTTGTACTAATTCCCACGTTAGTAACGTGAACCAGGACTGCGCCTCATGCGTTCAAAGAACACATCTTCCGGGACAGCGCGCGCCACGCGCACAGGATGCACGTCTGCCGAGGCCCGCTTCTCAAGGTCGCTGGTCTCAGGAACACAGAATGACCGCACCACATTGGCAGTCCGTTTCAACCAGCAAGGCACACACTAGCCTGTAAACATAAGTTTCACAAAAAATTTAAATAGAAATTAATAGTTTAAAAAAATACAATTAAAATACTTACATACATGCTTATACGGCCTCTCCTGACCGTGCACCGTCCTCGGATGCACTGGTGATGTCTTCTTCAGGAGAACGGCATCTTGCTCGCCAAAGTCACCAATATGTGGTTCGTGTGTTCTTGAGGAAGCAGAGGGATCAGTACACGCAGCTGAGGGCTCACCAACGTCATCAGGGTATTATTAAGCTTACAACATCACACACAGTACAAAATCTACTTAATATTTTACAAAATCTTACATCTAAAATGTGTGACAATTAATGTAAACAAGTTTCACAAAAAAAAACTTTTTAAATAGAAATTAAATAATTAAAAAAAAAAATAATTCTCGAAATCACACTAAATTTACCTTAAAATTTAATTATACAATCAAAACAACACGACTTTGGGTATTTTAAAAACAACCGTTAACCTTAAAACAATTACACAAAAATCACCGAATAAAAATAACACAAAACGTACTCACAGTATGCGGCCTCGACACCAACCACCTTTCTTGTCAACGTCCGAGCCACAACAGAGCCCGTGGCACACTGAGGCCTTTCTTTTATAGAAGGCTGGTGGGGATCGAAACCACCCACTATGATTGCAACTTATATTTTTTTATTTATTTAGTTATTAAGCTTAAAACATCACACACAGTACAAAATCTACTAATTATTTTACAAAATCTTACATCTGAAATGTGTGACAATTAATGTAAACAAGTTTCACAAAAAAAAATTAAATAGAAATTAAAAATTAAAGAAAAAAATACAATTAAAATACTTACATACATGCTTAAACGGCCTCTCCTGACCTAGCACCGTCCTTAGATGCACTGGTGATCTCTTCTTCAGGAGAACGGCATCTTGCTCGCCAAAGTCACCAATGTGGTTCGTGTGTTCTTGAGGAAGCAGAAGGATCAGTACACGCAGCTGAAGGCTCACCAACGTCAACGGGGTATTCGTCATCGCAATCTGTGCAAAAGTTATCCTGTTAGTTAATCACGACGACATTTCGTTAGTGCCTAGTCTATCATACATCACGCATCCAAGGCCCTCATACAAAATCACACTACCACAACTTTAGTTAAAACACTTCACTTTTAAAAGTAATGCATATGTTAACGTAAAATTGTAAACACCGTTAGATTGTAATCTATCTCGCGAGATTATACACTGTCGAAAGATTGTGAACCTCGGCGTACTGCTTACAATTTAACGTATTATTATTCGATAGATTGTAATACATCGAAGTGAAACCGTCAAATTGTGAAACGGATCGCACCTCGCGCGCTGATTGGTTGAATGGAATATGCCCCGCGCCACCATATTTGTTTGTTAATTCGTTCGCTGTCGAATGTAACTTGATTGTTTTGATGAATGTAAATTGATGTCGTGTTGAAAGTAACTCACAGCTTTAGAATTAGTTAAATGAAATTTTCTTTCATTTTAATTCCAACACTAACTTAGTTATCATTCAAACTTCTTTGGTAAATCACAGATTAATTTTACTTCCCAATAATTTCAACTAATTCTTTCAACACGACATCAATTTACATTCATCAAAACAATCAAGTTACATTCGACAACAAACGAATTAACAAACAAATATGGTGGCGCGGGGCATATTCCGTTCAACCAATCAGCGCGCAAGGTGCGATCCGTTTCACAATTTGACGGTTTCACTTAGATAGATTACAATCTACCGAATAATAATACGATTAATTGTTAAGGAGTTCGTTGAGTTTCACAATCTTTCGACAGTTTACAATCTCGCGAGATAGATTACAATCTAACGGTGTTTACAATTTTACGGTGACACATACATCATCTCACACATTCTCATACTTTAACTTGTACTAATTCCCACGTTAGTAACGTGAACCAGGACTGCGCCTCATGCGTTCAAAGAACACATCTTCCGGGACAGCGCGCGCCACGCGCACAGGATGCACGTCTGCCGAGGCCCGCTTCTCAAGGTCGCTGGTCTCAGGAACACAGAATGACCGCACCACATTGGCAGTCCGTTTCAACCAGCAAGGCACACACTAGCCTGTAAACATAAGTTTCACAAAAAATTTAAATAGAAATTAATAGTTTAAAAAAATACAATTAAAATACTTACATACATGCTTATACGGCCTCTCCTGACCGTGCACCGTCCTCGGATGCACTGGTGATCTCTTCTTCAGGAGAACGGCATCTTGCTCGCCATAGTCACCAATATGTGGTTCGTGTGTTCTTGAGGAAGCAGAGGGATCAGTACACGCAGCTGAGGGCTCACCAACGTCATCAGGGTATTATTAAGCTTACAACATCACACACAGCACAAAATCTACTTAATATTTTACAAAATCTTACATCTAAAATGTGTGACAATTAATGTAAACATGTTTCACAAAAAAAAATTTAAATAGAAATTAAATATTAAAAAAAATAATAATTCTCGAAATCACACTAAATTTACCTTAAAATTTAATTATACAATCAAAACAACACGACTTTGGGTATTTTAAAAACAACCGTTAACCTTAAAACAATTACACAAAAATCACCGAATAAAAATAACACAAAACGTACTCACAGTATGCGGCCTCGACACCAACCACCTTTCTTGTCAACGTCCGAGCCACAACAGAGCCCGTGGCACACTGAGGCCTTTCTTTTATAGAAGGCTGGTGGGGATCGAAACCACCCACTATGATTTCAACTTATATTTTTTTATTTATTTAGTTATTAAGCTTAAAACATCACACACAGTACAAAATCTACTAATTATTTTACAAAATCTTACATCTGAAATGTGTGACAATTAATGTAAACATAAGTTTCACAAAAAAATGTAAATAAAAATTAATAGTTAAAAAAAATACAATTAAAATACTTACATACATGCTTATACGGCCTCTCCTGACCGTGCACCGTCCTCGGATGCACTGTAGATCTCTTCTTCAGGAGAACGGCATCTTGCTCGCCATAGTCACCAATATGTGGTTCGTGTGTTCTTGAGGAAGCAGAGGGATCAGTACACGCAGCTGAAGGCTCACCAACTTCATCGGGGTATTCGTCATCGCAATCTGTGCAAAAGTTATCCTGTTAGTTAATCACGTCGACATTTCGTTAGTGCCTAGTCTATCATACATCACGCATCCAAGGCCCTCATACAAAATCACACTACCACAACTTTAGTTAAAACACTTCACTTTCAAAAGTAATGCATATGTTAACGTAAAATTGTAAACACCGTTAGATTGTAATCTATCTCGCGAGATTATACACTGTCGAAAGATTGTGAACCTCGGCGTACTGCTTACAATTTAACGTATTATTATTCGATAGATTGTAATACATCGAAGTGAAACCGTCAAATTGTGAAACGGATCGCACCTCGCGCGCTGATTGGTTGAATGGAATATGCCCCGCGCCACCATATTTGTTTGTTAATTCGTTCGCTGTCGAATGTAACTTGATTGTTTTGATGAATGTAAATTGATGTCGTGTTGAAAGTAACTCACAGCTTTAGAATTAGTTAAATGAAATTTTCTTTCATTTTAATTCCAACACTAACTTAGTTATCATTCAAACTTCTTTGGTAAATCACAGATTAATTTTACTTCCCAATAATTTCAACTAATTCTTTCAACACGACATCAATTTACATTCATCAAAACAATCAAGTTACATTCGACAACAAACGAATTAACAAACAAATATGGTGGCGCGGGGCATATTCCGTTCAACCAATCAGCGCGCAAGGTGCGATCCGTTTCACAATTTGACGGTTTCACTTTGATAGATTACAATCTACCGAATAATAATACGATTAATTGTAAGGAGTTCGTTGAGTTTCACAATCTTTCGACAGTTTACAATCTCGCGAGATAGATTACAATTTTACGGTGACACATACATCATCTCACACATTCTCATACTTTAACTTGTACTAATTCCCACGTTAGTAACGTGAACCAGGACTGCGCCTCATGCGTTCAAAGAACACATCTTCCGGGACAGCGCGCGCCACGCGCACAGGATGCACGTCTGCCGAGGCCCGCTTCTCAAGGTCGCTGGTCTCAGGAACACAGAATGACCGCACCACATTGGCAGTCCGTTTCAACCAGCAAGGCACACACTAGCCTGTAAACATAAGTTTCACAAAAAATTTAAATAGAAATTAATAGTTAAAAAAAATACAATTAAAAATACTTACATACATGCTTATACGGCCTCTCCTGACCGTGCACCGTCCTTAGATGCACTGGTGATCTCTTCTTCAGGAGAGCGGCATCTTGCTCGCCATAGTTACCAATATGTGGTTCGTGTGTTCTTGAGGAAGCAGAAGGATCAGTACACGCAGCTGAAGGCTCACCAACGTCAACGGGGTATTCGTCATCGCAATCTTTGCAAAAGTTATCCTGTAAGTTAATCACGACGACATTTCGTTAGTGCCTAGTCTATCATACATCACGCAGCCAAGGCCCTCATACAAAATCACACTACCACAACTTTAGTTAAAACACTTCACTTTCAAAAGTAATGCATACATCATCTCACAAAACATCTCACACATTCTCATACTTGAACTTGTACAAATTCCCACGTTTGTAACGTGAACCAGGACTGCGCCTGATGTGTTCAAAGAACACATCTTCCGGGACAGCGCCCGCCACGCGAACAGGATGCACGTCTGCCAAGGCCCGCTTCTCAAGGTTGCTGGCCTCAGGAACACACCATGACCGCACCACATTGGCAGTCCGTTTTAACCAACAAGGCACACACTAGCCTCATACTCGCACGCAAGCCAACATATCACGCGCGCATCCTTAACATAAGGAAATAACACATTAGAAACAGCTTTTGACGGCTACCCTCAATATGAGAGCTAGGCGGCGGCGTACTAATTGACCGTTTAATCCCTTACTTAAGCACGTTGCAACTTATTCTTAAATTAACGGTTGTTTACAAGGCTTATTTGTGAGCGAAATCCTATCCCACTTCTGATTTTAGCAACCAGAAGTGATAATTTAGAAAAAAACAATTCGAAATAACCTACGAAGTGATTTAACCAAAAATAACTTCATTAAAGAACAAATCACGGTATTCTCGAAATCACACTAAATCTACCTTAAAATTAACTTACACAATCAAAACAACACGACTTTGGGTATTTTAAAAACAACCATTAACCTTAAAACAATTACACAAAACCCATCGAATAAAAATAACACAGAACGTACTCACAGTATGCGGCCTCGACACCAACCACTTTTCTTGTCAACGTTCGAGTAACAACAGATCCCGTGGCACACTGAGGCCTTTCTTTTATAGAAGGCGGGTGGGGATCGAAACCACCCACTATGATTTCTGCTTGATGAATTTGTAATAAACAAGTTTCGTGAAATTACGTGAACTCGTTCCACGACCGAACCCGAATCGACCACAGAGTCAAACGGCAGTCATAGAAACGAGTGTCAAAGATTTCTTTAGGAGTCATTATTATTATCGACCATTGAATAGTCGTTAATTTATATATCTAGCAACTTTGGCAAATTAAATAAACCATTTGTATTAACGGCCTCGAACAAATTCGACATTATTAAATGACAATGACAATGACAGCTGACACTAACACAATTTCTTCAATATTTATTATAAAGACTACAGACTATCAAATAGTCGTTAAGTTGCAGATCCATTAATATTGGTAAATAAAATAAATCATATAACGGTTTTCAACTAATTTGACCCCGATATTACCAAATGATGATGAATGACAATTCCTTAAACATAAATAATAAATGCTATGAATTTACCACAGACTATCAATCCTTAATTATCTTAAATATATATAATTGTTTATCTTAAATATATTTATTTACTTTAATTAAATATCAATCTTTATATTTTTGTTACAATATATTTTAAATGGGCTTCATGGCATTGCAATCGGTGATTATCTTATAACTTATACCAACCAGGTAATGCCGAAAATGTTGCTGATCCTTGACGACCGCCAACGTTTCTAATTCATAATATGAATGGTATTTGGGGTCCGCGCCCTGGGTGACCATACTAAAATATGCTACTACTCGTTTATTACCATCCGTGTGCACGAGCACGGCGCCATATATATCATATGTTTTTTTTACTCCAAAGAAATTTCTTCTTTCAGATTTGAGGCATGGGAATCGAATGTGGAGGACTTATGGGTCACCTTACATATAAATATTAATAAAATAATAAATTTCGATATGTGTAGTATACCTGCCTCCTCCTGTAAAGATTGGGACTTTGACACATTTTTTAGACAGCGTTGACAGAGCTTTAAACCTAAGCGATGGCGTCATTATTCTAGGTGATTTCAATCTAGGGTTAATTAATTGGAGATCGCCAAATAATGAAGTTTTTATGACACCTTGTAATTATAGCAATACACTTGGCTTTGCCTTGATTGACTTTATGTCTATGAATAGCCTAAAGCAATTTAATAGTATAGGTAATAGCGATGATCGTTTCTTAGATTTAGTATTAAGTAATATGTCTAGTATTAATGTATCAGCCCCCTCCGACTCGTTAAGTAAAATATAGGCGAATCATCCTAGTTTATTGTTAATTATTGAATATTCTAAAATATCTTTTTTGCGAACGAGAGGTAACACTAAACTTAACAATATTGTGTCTATAATAGGGGATCTGAAAACCATTGATTGGAATGATAGCCTACGCTCTCATGATGATGTTAATGATATGGTATCTGAGTTCTACAAAATTCTTAACACCACTATAAGCAAATTTGTTCCTAAAACGTCCATCACGAAATCTAAGTATCCGGTGTCGTTCAGTTCTTCCTTAATAAAATTACTTGCTGAAAAAAAACGTAAGAGGAATCGAATATACAAGAATCCTCGAGACGAAATAGAGTATCACATTATTAGAAAACGTTGTCACAAACTGTATGATGATTGCTACACTAAATATAAGCGAAACATTGAGGCAAGTATTTATAATAATCCTAAATGATATTGGAGTTTTATAAAAAATAGGAAAGGTGGTCAGTCATCGCTTCCCTCTTGCATGAAAATGGACAATGTTATAGCCCAGTCATCACCTGATATTGCTAATCTTTTTTCATATCAACTTTCATCTGTATATACTTGTGATGAATCACTTGTTGGCAGTTCCACCCCAGACAACATTGGCAATGTTGACGGCCTAATGTCCCTTAGCTTTAGAGAAGATGAAATATCTAAGAAAATAAAAGGTCTTGATACTAACAAAGGAGCTGGGCCAGACTGGATTCCTCCTATCTTTGTAAAACGATGTAGATTTGTGTTATCTTTGCCCCTAACTATTATTTATAATTGATCTCTTAAAGATGGTGTTTTTCCCGAAGTATGGAAAAGGTCTCGCGTTGTACCTGTGTATAAAAAGGGAGATATCACCGACGTAAAAAATTACCGTCCTATTTGTATTTTATCTGGTTTTTCCAAGCTCTTTGAATCTGTCCTGTATCCCGTAATCTCCAAATGTTTAGACGGCTGTATCATTGATGAGCAACATGGTTTTAGAAAAGGCCGTTCAATTCAAAGAAACCTCATGTCTGTTGTGACTGAAACATGTCAGGAACTAGATCGTAGCCTGATTGATGCCATATATTCTTTAGCAATGCCTTTGACAAAGTCAGTCACGCGTTACTGATTCAGAAGCTTCGTGGTTATGGAATGGGAGAGAATTTGCTGAACGACGTTTTGGGTACGATGTTTTCACCGTACGACCGAGTGTAAAATCTACACAGAAATGTCACCCTCAGCCTAAATCTTTCAGCAGGTTCTTTTAACTTATAGTTCCCTACTTCTAATCCGTCAATATTCACGTAGAAGTTTATCAGCGGCGGATTATAAAGAATTGATAATACCTTATCTTAATTACCGTCTGCACTTAAAGGAGGTTACATAGTCTGTCCTTATTGTTAAAACTATTACTTTGTCATTGATTAAATTTAAATACACCAAAATTATGTGAGGATAGGTTAGGTCTTAGTTTAAAGTCTATTGAAATGCAATTTTCTAAATCTACGAGCAATCTACTTAGATTAGCATTCTACGAGCGATACTCTAAGTCCTACGATTGAACACTGACTTCACTGTTCTATAGATGTCAGTACACGTAAGATCCTAGATATGATTGAAGGGTTTACAAAAAAATAGGGAACAGAAACAAATGAATTATATTCAGTCTTATATTTGAAAAACAAAATACAAGCAATGCCTATATTAATAATATAATTTAGAATATAGCACACTGCACACACTTTAATATATAACATTAAGCCTATGTTCAGATGGCAAAAACTTGACGCGCGTTTTCAAATCGCGCGACTAGAAATTGTGGTATTTTCATACAACTGTTCACATGAGCGCGCGTTAACGCGCGTCAACGCGGCGCTCAGAGAAAAAGTCTCTAGACGCAGGTGATCGCACGTTGACGCGCGCTTTGATATTAATGTAATGTCCGTTTGCTGTTCAGATGAGCGCGCGCTTTCATCGCGATCGCATGTAATTTTGTTAATTTTCGTAATTATATTTTGTTCTCGCATTTAAAATGAGTGAAATTGAAGATACTGACATCGACTTACTAATCGATGAAGTAGAAAAAAGGTCAGCAAGTTGGAATATAGCAAATTTGTATAAAAAATATAATATAATTTGTATTTTTTTCAAAATTGGATGAACCCAATGTGTACGTTTTCTTTTTCTATAAATTTCTTTATAATATAACCACAAAATAATAGCCTCTTCCACGTCCATTTTCTACGTTCTACCGAACTAGACTGACGAGCACTCTCGCAACGCGCGTTAGCGCTCATCATCTGAACGCTCTTCAATTTTGATCGCGCGTTGACGCGCGTTACCGCGCGTTACATGTGAACATAGCCTAAGCCTCGGAAACTTTTCGAATGTTTTATCCTTAGACGGTATCTAAAATCTAATTTGGTCAAATGAGTCAAAATGTATGATACGACGATAATATTATTGCAATTTATTGTCATTCAATTACACCTTATCACAATCTGTTGCAAATAAACAAACGCAACAAAATTTGAGGTTTATAATATGTGGATGAAACCGAAATAATATAAAAAAATATGTTACTAAAAGCATTAATAAAGAATACATAATACCACTTATATATATTATTGCGTATCTTGAGATATCGATAAAGACTGATGCCAATACGTAGTTACAGTGATCTTAAACCGTATCACGAAAGTGCCATGTCGTCTTACATAACTTCAGATATACGGTCTAAACTCTAAACAACGTCAATATACTATTATCATTGACAGAAATATTTTTCTTAAATTCATTCAGACATTCCGACTCCGTAAAAAGAAGAACACCTACCATTAACCTATAATAATTAGGGACTCAGTTTCGCAATATCAAATTATTATGACATCATATTCAGCTCGTTCAGCCTACGGTCAAAGATTTTCAGTACCTCGTAGCACAAACAATATACATAATCATGTCGTTATCGTCATAGAATGGAAAACTGGAGCATCGTATTTGAAACTAAAATGTCGATGTAACTGTATTCACGATAATTTCACTTCCCTAATAAAAAGGCATAAACCAAAGCCAAACACCCCTTTTATAAAAATTTAAAACTTAATAAGCAAGCAACTCTCCTTCAATCTTGAATTTTAATACCTACCTACCAAAAATGGAGAGTATAATTTTAAAGGCTGGGCTTCAATAAATTAATTAATCACAGTTCATAATCACTGCGTCTTGTCTATAATCTCAAACGCGCTATCTATTTCTTCTTCGGGTGATAACTCTGTACTATGTCGCCTTTTTGTGTCCGATTTCTGATCCACTGTTTTTTGCTTGTCTTGATGTTCCTGAAAAAAGACATAATGAACAAACTAAGCTAATTGGATACTGCTTTTTGACACAGCTCAACAGCTATATACCTATATCAATATTTACTATATATATATATAATTGCCACGTGTTAATAAGTATGTAAATGCAACCTTGTTTTAAGTTTTATCAAAATTTTAAGCCTTACTTAACTACTACCGTTTAATAGTGTTACCTAGTAAAGTTTAAAATGAGTTCGATCCAATCTAAAGCTAGGTACCTGTTTTCACTGCTACTTCACTGCACGAATCATTCGTTAACTTATGGAGTATTCGTAGATGAGTTTCACCAATCTTTATATACATAAATGAAAGATATTTTAATAGCGAATTTCTGTCGAATGTCAGCGTATCACAACAATTATCCCGAGTCTCACTTATTCCAGATTGATCAACCAATCCGTAAGCTAGAATTTGTTTGCCATCCGCAGACAAAAATATACATATCATGCTTGTCCCCCTTTTTCATAACTGACTTCAAAAGAAATTAAAATATTTCCCACCTGCCCATAAACCTCCAAAGACAACGATTGTCGTTTTTTGTTCGCCTGCCTCATTCTCCCCGATCTAGAAATAGACAACTTCCTTCTAAGGTCTGGTGATGGAACATCTTCCTCTTTGTCCTCAAACCGGGACTTACGTCTCTCTGACGTGTTAAATATAGATTTTATTATCTTGGCCATTTTTAGAGTACAATGTTGACACGCATTCCCTCTGAGCTTTGGCACAACCTTTAAAAATATTTAAGTTAAACTATTAGATTACAGTATTTATTATAAATACAAAAAGTTATACATTAAATGATTAACATAACTGACGAATCAAAAACAAGTAGGACTGAGTAAAATGTATAAAAAATATAGCCTACTCACCTAATCACCCATGTCTAACACAAACACAAAACAGTGTATTGTTTTCACTTATGTTTAAAATTTCTATTTGATTACGAACAAGGTGCAAGCAACAGTGCACTGTGTGATTATTTACCATACAATAGTGATAAGATAACACAATCACCAATATATAAGATAATATACATGATTATCATTATACGGCTAATGATATTTTCGCCTTTGATAAATGATTCGCGATGCCTATCAGTTGATTAAGTTACAATTTATGAAACAATTATTTTTATTCTGAAATACCACGACACTTTTTTGTTTCATTTTTATCAGAAACAGGCATTTACCTGCATTGCGTTTTATAAACGTTATAATTCTAGAATGGTCAGGTGGGTTGACAATATTCAAGTATGGCGCCGCCGTTATCTTACGCGAACTACTGTTAGTCACGTAATATAAACGTAACGTAACATAAACGTAACGTAACATAAACGTAACGTAACATATAAATATTTGATAGCTTACACGTAAATGTTATTTGGAATATGAATAGTGAACTCACACCATCACGCAACACGGGCGAATTAGTACTTAAACGTCAAATGTAAAAAATATATTTTTTACTTTGTACAATATATTATGTATTTCCATCATTGGCTATATCTTTAGTGTAATTATTTTTTGTTACATATAATTTAAATTAGCCGTAGGAGTACGAAATAAACATTAACATGATTTTGTTATTAACTGGTCCATTTGCGCTAATTAATTTCATCTGTGTGGTCATAAAGCTCGTACGTAGACGAACGTAGCCGTTCTGAATCTTGCCTGGGATACCTAAAAAAGGTCAAATCTTGAGATTAAATTTCCACTGGGTGAATGGTTTTCTTATTAATCAGAAAATAATGGTGTAAAATTAGTGAAAATTACATACTAAAAACAATGATTTTATTGTTATCAATAGATTTCTTAAGCAAGCAGATCAAAAAACTAAGGTCCTATTTTGTACAGTAGTCCTATCTCAATTGATTCGGCCACAGCACCCTTAGCACGAACAATAAATTGAATAGTTCGAAGAAAATAAATCGTAGTAAAATAATAAATACAAATTGTTTAAAAAAATTAAACGATTTAGACCTATAAGAAACATTATCGTGTTTGTGTATACAATTGACTTAAACACTTCACAAATGTTAGTAATAATATTGTGCAGTGTACAATTTATTAAATGAAAACTAAAAATATTTCATGAAACTTTATAATACAAAAAAAATACAAAATATGGTTTATTATACAATAAAATCCCGCCATCTCAACCGTAAACTAAACATTTTTACATTTATAAAATAGACATAGTATCTTATTTTTTTAATAAATTGTTAAGTATTTATCCTTCTTTTTTAATATAATTTTAACTCGAAATAAAACGCTATACAAGAAAATATTACGTAACAAGAATAATTGAAAGTCATTCTGTCAAAGCAAAATTTTAAAAAACCATAACAAAACTCAGTTTTTAATTTTCTAATTCAGCATATGATTCTTATATTATAAAAGTCATTATTTACATACTTTAAAGTGATTTTACAAAATTGAATCTAAGATGTCATGGTTGTGGAACACACTACATAAATTTTCTGAATTAAAAAGCTTTTTTTGCAAGATTTATTTTGGAGGAAACTAAGGTCATCTAGATTTTTAGCAGCCGCGTCCTTTTAAATTCATATTTATATTCAAAGCAATTAGCAATAGATCTTATATATAATATGCCAATGAATCAAATTATTAACACTTTTAATAAACGGTACGGTTTAAAAAATTGGGTTATAATTAATAGACTGAACAAAAAATTCATATTTTTAAATTTAGAACTAATCTTTCATCAGCAGGCTGAGAAGACAAAAGACGAAACTATGAGACGTTCCGTTTGATTGGTCCATAGAAGCGCCAGTCCAACCAGCATTGACAGGCGCCGTCATATGATATTACGTCCGTTTGTCCATCACAATCAAACGCACGGTTTCGTCTTTCGTACTTGACAGATAAGAATTTAGTTCGTGCTTTTAACTTGATTCTGATATTCTGAAATTGGTTTATGTGACTATTACTATAAGTTTTAATTACTAATGAAAAAGCTTTTATCTGTTAACAGCTAAAGATTGAATTATAAAGTTAATCATATGTCACACGCCCGTTAGACAAAGCATACATGACATAGTTGCCAGATTTAAAAATATTTACAAAATTTACTCTATGGTTAGAAAAAAACATTTTCATACAAAACCTTTTCGCTATGCGCTTTAAATTACAAAGATAACAATAAAATATGAAGAAACTAAGTTTTCTATTAGGGTTTAGTTTTTTAGAGTTTCAGTTATTATATTATAATAGTTTACTCTTGCATCATTATTTTCATACAGATAACATAGTCAAATAAATATAAAGCGTAACTCAAATAATGTTATCTTTCACTGGCATTATGTACAAGTGACAACTCGCTTCCAATATCGTATTTTAAATGTCACTTTGACAGTTGCCCACCTGCCAATCCCAAAGATATTCAGACTACTTGTTCCGAATCGTCTCTCGCAACAGAATCGGATTGCCCTTGATTCATACTTCTATACAACTTTAAATTTGACTCTGTGTAATCTAAGATTTTTCTACTGGATTGGCGAATGTACAACATCTGTTTGTGATATATTTTTAGTGCACCTTTTAATGTTATGTATGTGAGACCGCCTAAAATCGTTCTATGAAGGTTATTTTTGATTGAACGAAAGAAAATTTTGCCTATAATTGTTGAAATTGTGGGTACGAGTAGGGCTGAACAAAATATTCGGGTAGGAGATAGATGTGAAGTTGAGTTAGGTGATCCATTGTTCGGACTTGGCCCGGAAACAATTGCTCGCTCTTCATCCACACTGAAAAGTAATACAATTTTAAGAAATGTGTTCTTCAAGTCATACTGCAGCTAAAAAAAAGTGTGTGCGTGTGTACACAGTATACATGTCAGAAGTGAAACTTCTGTGGCAAACTAATCTTTAAGTGTTGTTCATATTTATACAAATCTAAAAGTTGAGATTTCCGATACTTAGAGGGACGGAAAAAGGAAGATATGTTAGGAATTTAATTGTCATTAAAATATTAAGTGTCGAATAATAAATAATATAGAAATTTTACCTAAAAATAAAATTTGTATTATGTTTCCTAAGACGTCCGAGGTCCATTGCCACAGCATGCATTTCCTTTAAATTGCAATGCCACTCAATCTGACTTTGAGTCCAAGAACCATTCAGGGGTTTGTTGTTGATTAGCGCTCCCCATTGTAGATCCGAGGCATCGGTGACAATGTAATTCACATGCCTTGTTTTGAAGTGAATCAGTGTTTTGTGACTGAGGTTATGCAAACACCATACCATGTCCTGATTCACCTCTGCAAGAGAACTCGGGCAAAGAGGAGCTCGCTCGTGCATTGCTGTGTCGCTGCAGCGTTCGGCATTGCAACCTTCCCCGGAGGGTTATGAAGGTCGCAAAATTGAGATACCCTAAGAGGCGTTGGGCCTGCCTGAGGGTCCAATTTGCCGACTGACAAGCGTGTAATCAGGCACTGACGAATTTTGATAACTTTTTCTGCGGGTAAGGACTTTGCATTTGATAGTGTGTCTCACATGATATCCAGAAAATCGATCGACCTCGTTGGAGTGCATATCGACTTCTCTAGATTTATGGTCCAGCCCAGGTTCTTCAAAAAGGGTCATGGCTATGAAAACCTGGGAGTTAAGAATTGTTCTGTCCTGGTGGACCAGTAAGTAATCGTCCAAGAAAACGATCACTCTTAAGCCCTGGCGGCGTTATAGCTCGGCTGTCCAATTTGTCACCGAAGCAAACATTTTCGGAGCTATGGCCAACCCAATAGGTAGACAAGTCATTTGAAGGAGCCTTCCCTCGTAACTGATACGCAGAAAGCAACGATGTTCGAGGGAAATCGGTACATGATAGTAGGATTGCCTGAGATCCAGCTTCACCATCCAATCGCCTTTTTGTAGGAAATTTGGCATTTGGTGGTGAAACAGATGAAAAGGTTCTGGTTTCATGAACCGATTGAAAGGTATTCAAGCGGAGGTTATTATTTTTAGAATGGAAAAAGGAGGTTTTAATTTCGCCCAATTTTTGTGATAGTTCCTTAAACATCCGCCCGAAAAGCCCATCGAGTCACTTATGTTGGTATTTATTTGGATTGTTATATTTGCGTCCCTCTTTTGATGTGAAACATCTATAGCCGCACGTAAAACCGATTTCTGGTGTGGCGACGCATGCCGTGGCGACGCCACGCTATATGATGGTATATATACAGTCTATATGCAGTAGTGTGTACGGTGTGTGTATTTCGAAGTCACTGATTAAACGAATTAAGTAGTCACGATTTGAAATAAATTCGTAAATTTTTGTATTTAAATGAAAATAAATGATTATTCAATAAATAGTCATCGTTATTTTAACAAAATAATGTCGATGTTTCACATCTGCCAGGCGTCCCGTGACGGCTCACATTTTTTCTTTTCGTGATCATCGAAGTTGTGACTCTTTTGTCCTTGCTTTGAGTTGCATCGGTTACCAAGAAAGGGCTTTTGACTAACCTGAGACGTTGAAGCTACAGGCGATTAAAAACGTATGCGTGATTTAACGCGTATTGTTTTAGATTGGTACCCGCGAATTCTGTCAATTTTGCCAATACTACCAACATTTTGTAAATATGTAGATAATATTTCAGGATTAAACATGTACTACGAAGAGGGGTGGGAATTTTATCTATATTTTCTCTAACATGTTTTTCAAGTTTGACCAAAACATTCTTGCAATTTATTATGTATAGAATTTAAATTAAGAACCGCGTTCGACTGAAGACCACTAAAACGCTACGTAACGCTTTATTGATAAACTCATTTTTAAATCGGTAAAAGCAGGAAAAGCAACGTTTTTCTTTTGTATATCAATATAACGTACACAGTTCAAATCAGAAATGTAAAAACCTCTGCATTGAAATTAATATTATAATTTATAACTCGGAGGTTCTAGAACCGACACGTCTAAATGCGCAATATCATTAAATACAGCCGCATGGTTCAAAAATGGGTCGTGTAGGTTTGCATTATTAGATTCGGTCACTTTATTTAACATGCTAGACGACGCAGCATAATTGTAAAAAAGTATTATTAAGGTGACTCACCAATTACTGCGACAATTGCTCAAACCTGAGAATAATCACGTGAATTACTGCGCACGTGGTTATTTCGTCTTTGTCGTGGCGGCGGTTCTTCTACCTCTTTACTCGTAGTCGAACTTTGCGAAGAACTCGGCTTGTCAGAACTTGCAGAGACAATATCTCCCGTGATATGAGACGGATTTGTAAAGTGCGCCAGTGGCCAACACATTTACACCGATTTTAGCACTTTCATTAGCCATTTTATATTTTTAACGTGAAAACCGAGTTTACCATTTTACGAAATAATTATTTCCACTTTGAAAATAAATTTTAGGTCGATATAACTTTGAATATACAGATTCGTTTTTAAGTATGCACTAGCGACTATGCAAGACGAAAAACGACGCAACAATGAACAAGAATTCTGGCGGCTTGCTTTAGCGCGGTAAAAAGTTAGTTCCAATTTCAAACGCTGGGCGCTGGCGGCGGTGACACGTGGTGGGAAAAGGTCGGATACTAGCGATTTGGGCGGAAACGGAAACGATGTACTCTTATAATGGACCTCGGACGTCAAACGGAACACATAATAAAAAATGTGACGGTAAATTTTTTCCAACGCCGATAAAGAAGTTTGACTTCAAAAAGCAACATGGCGCGTAACCGAAAAACGTGACGATTTGCTACAAAATTTATCCCATAGATTAGTAAATATCTAGTGGGTAAGCGTGTTTTAACTACATTAATTTTTATTGGAAGTGAGTAAGATTAAGGCAACCTTTACTAAATGATCTAGTATTGACAAAACGAAGAGTATAGCTCATAAAATACTTTGCATCGAGAATTGTAAATTTGTACGGGAACATACATGTTCAATTATATTTTGTATACACTTACTGGCCGAATGGTAATACATAAGAAAGCGCCGGTATCTTAGCACAGTACTTCCTGAGGAAGAATAGCACAGAGTCTTCCCAGTTGTACATCTTGGCGCCGATGAGGGTCACAGGAATCGTCGGCAACAGCACCAGCAGTACCAGAGGGTCTGCCGACTCCATCATTTCCAGACCCTCCCTATGGCCGACAACCTGGAAATTTTAGATTTATTCATATAGTAGGGGGTTATAATGTACGAATTATTAAAAACGCGTTTAGTTTGACTAAAATATACAAACGACGATGAATATTATTATGTAGCTGGCTTTTATATTAATTATTTGTTGTTACTCGTTACCGTGACTACACGCGTCTTTGGGAACAATTTTAATGGATTAAGGCTATTAAAAAGTGCGCTATCTAAGAAATAAATTTAAAAAAATATATATTATTTGTATTAAGTTTCGACACTCTTAATATTTTAATGACAATTAAATTCATTAAATTCCTAACATACCCTACTTTCTACCTCCCTCTAAGTGTCGGAAATCTAAATTTTTAGATTTGTATAAATATGAACAAGAGTTAAAAATTAGTTTGCCAAAGAAGTTTCATTTCTGACATATGTACTTTTTTATTTATTGCACTTATTTTCTTTGATATTAATTCAAGCGTTTTCTTTGATATTAATACAGTCTACCACTCTACCAGACTCAGACTGACACGCCTTTATACATAGTTTGTCTCACTCTAACGCGTACCCGCTGAACCAGCCGCGCTAACGATACGTCACCGATCTTTTTTTTTTTATTATCTCGTCAGAGAGATGTGAATACGCAGTATGCGTTCCGTCCCACTCTAACGCACCTGCCCTACGTCATAGCACCGCAGTGCTAGGGCTTAGCTTGAAAATAAAGAACCGCATATCAGTATGTTAAGTCGTAATAGTTAATTCTTCCTTTTAACCTTTGGATTGACATAATCGGTTTTATTATAGATATATCTTAAACAATTTACATAGGAGCAGAATACAATAAAATGGATCTAGTGTAATAGGATGAGGGTAGAAACAAAAAGGAGACACGGACGGTGATTGCCGTAGATTGGACGTGTTAAAGATATAAATTGTGTCTTGTGTAATATCAAATTTGGGATTTTGAATTTCGGTCATAACTTGAGGGCTTTGGGAAATGCCCTCAAATTAGATGTTCATTTATTGAATAACAAATTGACTATAATGTTTATGTGATAATGTGGTAAACATATATTAGGTTTGGCAGGATAAACCTAAATCCTCCTGGCGCCCACATTTATGTATTTTTTAGTTAATTTTAAGATTTAGTCTAATATATTTTAGTTATTGTATTTTGCTAGTTTATAAATATCCTAATATATGCTAATTTGTTTTATTTATGTTAAAGACCCATAACACTAGAAAAATAAAAAATTATAGCACAGAAGTAATTGACGTTAATGTAATTTTTAAAATAAAAAAAAACGCAATACAATTTCGTTCTACTATAACACATTGAGTAATAAAGTAAAATATGTATACATTCTGGCATAATTTATAGTAATTTGATGTATACTAATATTATTTTAATTACTTATTATGTCGTAAATAAGATAATGCCATTAAAATTACTGCAGGCCCTTAAGGAACTTTCTCTAAACTGCGTCGAACATAGCTAATCTCTCAAGGGTTTAAAGCTTCTCATTGAATGTCACAAAGTACAAAAACCAATGAAGTTCAAGGAACTCATTTACCGACAAAGGATAACGGTTATATGTCAAACCGTTACTCATATTTAATGATCGCACTTAGCGTTGATATATGAAAAAAAACCGGTAATACTAGTGTGCGATCACGAAGGTTTAGTGACCTACATTCTGTCTTCGAGAGATGATTATTTAACACCTATTTTACTAATATATCTTACGCATCATCGGGACGACAGACGCAACGACGTTTTAAAAACGGTGATGTCAATTGATGAGTATGTCTGAAAATTGTCTTCAAAGATTTCGATTAAAGCTACAGAAGAAGCTAAGTTAACAGTCTGGTAGTGTACTTGGTGATTTTATTTTCCTACCAATAATTTTCGTCAAAGATTACGAATATTTATTTAATTTTTGTTTTCATACATCACACATGGTACAAAATGACATTAGAGCTTAAGAAGGCGCAGGGCTAACCTGATCCATGCAACTTTCTCACAATCGAGTAGCCCGAGTAGCCCTCAATAATAAATAATCACAAACACAACATCAAAAACATTTATATATATATATATATTTTGGCTTAATGTGGGCTTAAATTGCATGTCTTTCATACTTCCAAAAATACCATATATTGTTATTATAATTCACTTTCATAGCAACTTTCATTAAATATGCTAATTAACATTTTTATCAAAATGAGTGCAATCCCACTTTATACAAATTAAAGTCTTGAACTATGTGTAGTTAATATAGGCTTTAGTTTAAAAGGATGTTCACAATATTAACATTCATAGACATTGTGTGTAATCGGAAGAAGCAAAGTATTTATTTAATTTGTAAAATAAAACATATTAGATTTGTTAAAAGTTAAATACACGGAACCAACTTAGCTGTATGACATATCAATTACATTGATTATGGTCAAGTTAATTTTATGCACACGCACAATTACAATCAATATTTATACACATTGTAAATGAAAACCAGTTAATTTATGTATTTAAGTATTTACAACAGAAAATGTTGTAACAGAAATGCTTGCTTAAAGGAAGAAGTGTAGAAATTGATGTTGAAAGCAGTATTCAAACACAAACAATACCAGATTACTAAATTAACTATAGTCCGCTCATCCCTGAAGCAATAGTTTTTGCAACAGTTAAATATGCTATATTTCATATAAGAATTGTTTTTTTTTTCAATATTTTGTACGGGGTGTAACTTAAGCTACATAAAAGTGTCACCATTTTAAACAAAGAAATTTTATTTTTATTATTTGGCATATAACTAAGCTTGTATCATAATTAAATTATAAAAAAAAACTTATTGTATGGTTTTATCCTACCTGCATAACAGTCACTGCACCATATGTAATAGCAATCCAGTAAATAGATCCTAGCAACACACCCCCAAGAATGAATGGACTGATTCTGCGTGTGATATCTTCTATAGCATCCAGCAAAATCACAAATGCTCCCATAGATGGGAATACCACTATGTATTCTACTTTGCATTGTGGGCAGAGAACTTTCCTACTAATATTGCCTCTCTGTTTTTCATCTACCCATCGCTGGAGACAACTTTGGTGGACCTGAAAATGTTGGTATTTGAATTAGGAATAGTTTATACAATCCATCTAGGTTTAGGATAGTAAACTACTTTGCAAGTACTTTTTACTTTTCTTTATTTGTAATATTTTTGTTGCTTTCACCAAATAGACAAACTATTTGTTTTAAGACATATTTTTGGTATCATGATGAAACAGTCAACAATAAATCATAGTGGTATTATCTTAATATACTTTACATAAATAAAGGAACATAAATTCTGATGCAAGTGCATTGCTCTTGCAACAATGACTGTTATTGAAATTATGTGATGATGTGAAAATTATCTTTTCTTTTTATCTTTGATTACAAAGAAATCAGGTTAATGATCTGCACAGGCAAAATTAGGTTTAAAAATTAATGTATCAATCAAATATAAAAGAACATTTTTAATATTTGATATGATATATATAATATCTTGATTGATAATTGAAAAAAAAAACTACATCTGGGTAAAACAGTTTTAAATCTGTAGTCTGTCCTTTCTTTTTTTACAACCAGGACTCCACTAATTTCTACTTTTAGATCCTCAGGATCCTAGAAACCACATAAATTAGATTTTACAGACATACAAATGTAGAGTTATGCTTATCTAGATTCATATTAAACGTGAATGTGTTTCTTTGTATCTTGTGCAGATTTCTCCATAAATTTGTCTTAACTGCAATTGGTTTTTTCTATGCTAGAAGCTAATAATTTCCAAAATAGAAAGCTATATATGTAATATCAAAAAATTTATGTAACTTGCATAAAATTTTAACTAACAGTAGGTTTGAGTATTTACCACTACTCAAATACTCAATGTGTAACATACAAAATACTCTACTATAATATCTCTATATTCTCACTTCACTCCCCTTCAGTGTTTTATTGTATAAGTTAAATGTTGGAGCAGCCAAATAAAATCCACATTTCACTTACCCATTTTGTTGTACCAATACACTTGCAAGGTTGTACCCAAGCGGCCAGTTTATCATCATGTTCGGTGGCAAAACAAACCCAACACGATTTGAGATTTTCGTCATCTGTTGGCTCCAAAGTTGTTTCGGACATGTTATCCTTGTCTTCTCTTGCCATTAGACAAAAACTTTTTTTCACGAATTGTGAGACCTGTTGTCAAATTTAACAACATAAACGGAAAAGAATATTTCCTACGGTGTGGTAGTCAAAATAAATATGTGATTGATGGAAGAAAACAACCATTAACAATTGTAGGTCTGTCGGTCTGTATTCTGCATTACACAAATTTAACTGGCTATTGGCTAATTGACGTATCAATATAATAGGAGAAGCCACTCTTACCCTAAATTTGACGCTATATTAGATGCAACGCCCTCTTAAGTTCTGGCCTTAAACTAAAACGAAAATATAATGTAGTTGGTTATATTTTATGTATTTAATATTTTTTTATTAAATTCAGTTTATTTCTATTAATCTTATAAGAAATTAATACAATTTTATAAATATAACGTTCCTTATGTGCTTAATCAGTTAACCGACTTAATTTATCAGAACTTACTTTGTAGGCAGAATTATTATGTTTCAGTCAGTCAATCAGAAACGAAACCAAGAGAACCCAACCCAACCCCGTAGCGCAAACTAGGGGTATGTGTTATATTTTATATACTTTAAAGTATTATAATTTACTGCTTTATCATGATATCATGTAACGAGAAGCATGTTGGAATAGTTGTAGGTTTTTTTTTAATAGCTTCACGCAGAGCGTATTGCCACAGACAAAGGTAAGGAGAATAGTCAAGAAAAAGAGTTTTACATACCTAGTTGTAGGTTAGCAAAAATGTTGTCCTTGTCTGCTGCTACGTTAAGAACAAGATTGCTAAATAGACAAACAAAGGGATGTCTTTATCCTCTAAGTTTTAAGGCCACCGTTATGCGTAAAATGGAGATAATTTGAATATTGTCGCTTTTATTTTTATGTTACTTACTTTTTTTTTTTTTAATGGCTGGCACGGTTTGTGCATTAGCCAGCGTCAAGTATAGGATTTTTTATAATTCGTGCTTGTCTTTAGAAATTCGACCGTGTCCTCCATGTACGGTTTAGGCACTCGCCCGGTACCGCACAACCCTCCCAAAGGCCGAGAACAAATTTAAATTAAATTAAAACTTGCCCTCGAACCGGGAATCGAACCCGGTACCCCTCACCTAGCTGCCACTTAATGAGACCGCTAGGCTATGAGGCCCCTTATTTTTATGTTGGTTGGCAGAAGTTTTTTTATTTTTAATTATGATGGCAAACGTGGATCTGCCATAGAAGGCAACTACCGCAGCCCATCGATGGCCATATTAGGGGCTACGATCCTTGGGCAGGAGTATGCTTCTTTTTTATAATTTGGTGTCGTATCTCCCTGGGAACACCTCCACTAGAAGCCGATTCCACAGATTGCTAGTTCTCATAAAGATATACCTATAGAAGCGGATTGGACTATCAGGCATCAAGGTGGTGCGGCTGAAACCTGAATTATTTCGACTCGTGCGATAATGCAACGATGCAGCAGAAATCAGCTCAAACAATTATTCAGAACATTGCATGGTATACTGACTATAATAAAATAGTGACACAATGTTCCTGCGTAGAGAGAAAGGATCAAGCTGGTTTGTAATAGGTTGACTGAATTTATAAGTGTTTCATATGAGGTTGTAATTTAGACTTAAAGATTTGCATAAGTTGTACCCAAGTTTAATCTTGCTAATCATGACATCATAATAAAAGAAATCTATGAAAATCAAACTGTAAATGGTAATTTAATTAGTGTTTTATAAAAATATTCAATCAAAATAAACTTTAAATAAATATTTTTTTGAAACCAAAACCAAAATTTATAATGGTACCATAGTAAATCAACATGCTGATATATGATATTCGAACACTCCACTTCGACTTCTTAAATCGATTTTAGTTTTCGTACCAAAAACTAGATGGCACTTGTTTCTTCGTAAAATGATAGCTCGGTATAACTATCCCTAGTGTCCTATTTGTCGAAAGCAAGTCAGTCTACTGAGTAGTGAGTATAAAGTGACCTCACAGTCCATCAGCTTTCGTATCAGCCAATGCCAACAATGGCACTATCTGCGAAAATGAGAAAGCGCTTTACAAAAGAAGCAAACAGCTTTATTTTTTTTTTTTTAATTTATTTATTAGCCGGATACAAAGTCCATTGGCACTTTAAAAAAAGGTATAACAAAATATCTTACACAAATAACTATACTAACTTAACATAAAATACAATCAATATAAAACAATGGTGAGCTTTAAATTTTCTCAACTGTGTTTTTTATATAATAGTAAATAGCTTTGAATAGAACTGGACATTTCAGTAAATCTTGGACACGGCGGGGAATTTCTATTTGTGATGGTTGACATTGATGACTACCATTTGCAGTGACTGATGAGTCTAAAACTGATCTTGTCGGGTTATTTGCTAAAGAATTTCCAAGTTTAGTCCGATTATTCTCATCAAAATCCATCAACTTCATAATATCCGTTACTAGTATTAATCGTTGAAATTTAAAGGTCGGGCAACTCAAGATGAGGTGGGATAAGTCGGCCTCATTTCCTCCACAGTATGTACATCTGTTATTATTTATAATTTTAAAACGAAATAAATGGCTTGGAGTCTGACAGTGGCCAAACCTCAAACGATTAATAATGGTTATAAATTTACGTTCATTGGCTCCTTTGTATTTATCATACCAAGGTTTACATGGGAGTTCCTTTTGGATCTCTGCATACCAACTACCTTTATGCTGTGAGGATAATTTCCAATAGCTTTCCCATAACTTGCGACTTCTTTGTTTTAAGTCGAAAAGAAAATCCGTAAAAGGAACTCTGCATGTAATACTATGATCCTCATCATAATTAGAATTGACGATACCATCTACAATATCATTTCCCTTGATACCCCTATGAGAGGGCACCCATTTAAATGTTACTGGAGTATCCAAAGATATCAATGCTTCTCTAATTTTATACAATAAATAATTATTTCTATAATAAGTATGACATTTGTCTAAAGCCATTAACACACTTTTTGAATCTGAAATTATTAGGAAGGCCATGTAGTTATCGTTATTTTGTAAACTTTGTAAGTACAATACAACTTGATAGATAGCATAAGCTTCAGCTGTAAATATGCTGCAAGTATTACTTAACATAAAACATTTTGAGGTTTTAGCCTGAGGATCATAGTAACCCGATTTCACTGCAGATGAAGATTTAGACCCATCAGTGTAGACTTTGTAACTGTTAGGCTTGGTACAGCAATAATCCAGAAAGTCTATATTATCTACTACACTGGACATATCTATATTTAATTTACACATAAGAGCTTTATATTTACAGAGATATACAGGCCATAGTTCAGATTTGTACATATTATCAGATAAATCAGTCATAAAGCTCATAATTCCCAATAATTCAGGGATCTGGTTATTGAGAACATTAGTCGCTGTTATACTTGAAGGCAAATCTGGTGTATTAGTGATAGTTATAGAATAAGAAAGTTTTGGAAGAAGAACATCATTCTGAGAAGTTATCACTTTCAGGCAAAATTTTTCAGCAATTAATACTCGCCGAATACATAGTGGTTCTACACATGACTCAACCTCCATAGAATTGATAGGAGTGGTACGCATTGCACCAGTAACAATTCTAAGAGCAATATTTTGGATAACATCAAGCTTTTTTAATAATACAGGACTAATATTCATATATGCCAGACAACTATAATCAAAATGACTACGTACTAAGCTTTTATATAATAAACAAAGAATTTTTGGATCAGAACCCCAAAAAGTTCCTGCTAAGGACCGCAAAATATTGATACCTTTCAAAGCTCTACTACAAATATAGTCAATGTGTTTGGTAAACTTTAATTTAGTGTCAAAAATTACACCAAGAAACTTTTTTCGCTATTTTGAGGGATTAAATTATTGTTATACTTAACATTTACATTAGTATCAATACCATAAGCTAAAACTGAACTTTTACTACTATTTATATTTAATTTAAGTATCTCAGTATAATAGTAGTTAAGTTGACATAAAGCTGAATTAACTTTTGCTTGAGTAACCTGTAAATTACTGCCTACACTATATATTAAGATGTCATCAGCAAATTGTAATATTTTTTACAGATTCAGTCACATATGTATATATTTGTGAAGTATAAAGGTTATACAGGATTGGAGATAAAGAAGACCCTTGCATCAACCCCTTGAATGCTAATTTTGGACCATGAAAAACATTATTGTATTTAATGTATAAAGAACGACCATAATACATATGGAAAATCCATTTTAAAAGCTTTCCTGGGAAGCCCAAAGAATATAGCACCTTAATTAATTGGTGAAGATCTACATTATCATATGCCCCCTGAACATCAAGGAAAACACAAATTGCAGTAGAACCTGATAACAAACACTTCTTCATATCAGTCAGGTAAGCTATAAAACTTTCTGCTGCACTTTTGCCTTTTCTGAATCCAAACTGACAAGAAGGAATAAGTTTCTGGTTTTCAACAAAATAGTCCAGTCTAATCTTAATCATTTGCTCAAACAATTTCCCTACACAAGATGTAAGAGAAATGGGTCTGTACGAATTAAAATGATCATTGGGTTTGTCAGGTTTTAACACTGGTATGACACATTGCAACCTCCAGGATTCTGGAATCAATTGCTGAGACCAAAGCGAATTTAAAATATTAAGTAGAATATGTTTTACAGAAACATGTAGATTTTGAAGCATAATATAAGGAATATCGTCAAGACCAGGAGTTGTATTCTTTCTTGAAGACAAAGCCATGTCAAGTTCTTCAAAACAAAAAGAGTTAAGTAGAAACTTGCTCCACTGACTTCCATCATTAAATTCGAATAAACCAGAAATATTATCGTTGTTATTACTAGATTGCCCTAACTTCTCTAAAAAACTTGCTATCCACTCATCATTTTTGGACACATTTCTATTAATGTTAATTCTCTTAAATCTTCTAATAAAATTCCACACTCGGGATACTGGAGTGAATCTATTAAAAGACGAACAAAGACTTTTCCAACTGTCTTTCTTAGCCATTTTTATAATAATTTTTTTCCTCGAATCTATTTTCTTATATTCTATATAATTGTCCATTGTCATATTACGTCTATAATTAGCTAACGCTTCTCTTGATTTGGTTACAGCCTCGGCACAAGTATCATTCCACCAAGGAGCTGGAGGAGCAGACTTTTTACTAGAAGATTTATGCTTTAACAATGGAACACAGTTTTCTTTTAAACTAAGTAGTAATTTAGAAAATTCATCATATTGAACTAAAGGATCAATTGTTGAAGGAGAAAATTTATCAAATATATCTTTGGATTTATCATTGTACATATTCCAGTTTGTTTTATTATATACTTCTGGACACATCTATTGGCCCACCTAGCATTTCCAGTTTCTTTTGGTCCTACCTAAAAATTTATATTAGGTCGAGTAAAAAAGTTTTATGCAGTTTTGAACCTGATACATTTTACCATCTTTTTCGATCGTATTGTTTTAAATTTGAATTTAGAATACCACACCACATGGAGATACGCCTAATAAGTCGGGTATGCGCCTTGATGAAGTCATTGATTTTTGAATAAAAAACGTGTTTTATCAAATAAAGGTTTAATTTAATGACGCGTGTTGCCTCCATGGGCATCTACGACAGCTCTCATACGATTAGGCATAGAGTTTATCAACCGCTCTATGAAATTTTGAGGGATCATCTCTCATTCCTCTTCTATGGCAGTTTTCAATTCCTGCATCGTCTGGGCAACTGGCTGACGAGTCCTAACACGTCTTTTTTAGCTCATCCCACATGTGCTCAATGGGGTTCATATCTGGGCTTCTGGCTGGCCAGTGCATAACTGCGATGTTCACATCCCGAAGATATTCTCTGACGATGCCGGCCGTATGGGCTCTTACATTATCATGCATAAAAAGGAAATTTGGGCCCACATAGTCCGCGTATGGCATCACGTGAGGTTCTAAGCACTCTAGAATGTACTTTTCAGCATTTAATGTTGGCAGCCGTGGTCCCGTAACAACCTCAAGTTGAGTTTTGCTGCTCGCGGATATACCGCCCCAGACAGTCCATGAGCCACCGCCATAAGCAACCCTCTCTTCAAAGCAGCATTGTGCAAAACGCTCTCCCTTACGTCGGTAGACCTTCTTCCTTCCATCATTGCCATGTAACGCAATTTTAGACTCATCAGAAAAGAGTACACCGTTCCAATGCTGCTGAGTCTAATTTAAGTGTGAGCGCGCGAAATGAAGGCGCGCTATTCGGTGGGCTCGCGTTAGTTTTGGTCCATTAGCTGGCTTGTGTGGTACCATATCGCGTTCTTTTAATCTTCTCCGAACAGTTCGAGCGCTCAAATTTACTCCATGGAAGTCGCGAAGTTGGTTTTGTATCTCAATGGAGGTAAGGTGACGATTTCTCAAGCTGGTCGTCACGATGAATCGATCCTGCCTTTCAGTTGTGACCCGAAATCGTGGCCTTCCTTGGCGACGAACAAAACCGCCAGTCTCTAGGTATCTCCGATAAATGTTTCGGACCGCAGATCGACTTAAATTAAGTTGATCACTCACATTTCTTTGGCTGTGTCCGGCCCGGATAAGTGCCACAGCTTGGGCGGCGACTTCAGGCGAAGTATCCATAGATTATTGATAGAACCTCATCTTAATGTTAAGAATAAGTAATGTTTGTTGCAAAACCAAAGACAATAAATCACACTTTCAAGAATTAAATCCAACTAAACCAATAAAATCAAGTTTTCTTAGTATTCGATTGTTTGATATCAATGAGCAGGCTCCAAATTGTGTTTTGTTTCTTTAAATTCTGTGTTCGAAATTAAAAAAAAAATTTTTGAATGCAATTATGAATGTACCAGGTTCAAAACTGCATAAAAACTTTTTACTCGACCTAATATAAATTTTTAGGTAGGACCATAAGAAACTGAAAATGCAAGGTGGGCCAATAGATGTGTCCAGAAGTGTATAAATACTTATGTATAGACTCTTGTACTGTATATTTTTGAGTTGAGGTAATGATGTTAACAAAAGTAGGTAAATGATAGCTCCCTAAAGAGTCATCACCGACATACCACTCACAAAGTGGTGCAATATCAGGGCTAACACAAGTAACATCAATGGCTGATGCATTATTACCAGGTCTAGAAATAGTAGTAGGGTCACCAGAATTTAAAATACATAAATCAGCATCATCAAATATATCAAATAATTCACGACCTCTTGAATTGGTAGTATCACAACCAAAAGCTATATTGTGAGCATTAAAATCACCAGATACAAGACAAGGCTTGGGTAATTGCAATATAATCTTTCTCAAATTAATCAAACTAATTGAGCTATTATTTGGTGGACAGTAGACACAGAGCACTGAGACAGGACCACATCCTGTTATTATAGAAATAGCTATAAATTGAATATTTTGATAGAAAGTAGTTTTTAAGACCTTAAATTTAATATCATTTTTTATTAAAATACCTACACCTCCATGCTCATTTTTAGCATTTTTTCCAACAAATATATAACCAGGTATATAAAAAGGCAGACCAGAATCTTTTAACCAAGTTTCATTAAGCAAGCACACATCTATTTTATTATCATATAATAAAGATTTAAGAAGTGGTTTTTTATTATTGATACTCTGTATGTTATGTTGCATTAATCGTAAATAATCCATTATTTTGTTAAGTTTTGTATTAATATATCCTTAATGTGTGCAGTTGTGTTTGCTGTATTAGAATTGCCTAACATAACTAAAGTTTTGATAATTTTACTCAAGAACTGATCATCTTTAATGAGCTGATCATAGGAACCACTATTAGGAGGAGCAGACTGGACTGGAATTGAACTATCTGATGAATTTTGTGATAACTTTTTTTTCTTAGGTTGGACAGTAGGTGAAGCTAATTTATTGTGAGCCAACTTTACAACTGATTTATCACTAGGTAACGGAGGAAAATCACTTGACAATAATACAGTTGAATACATTTTAGATGAATAATTATTTTCATGTTTTTTAATCTGAGCTGCTTTTTGAGGACAAAACCTGGATACTGCCAAGTGGTCTCCTCCACAGTTAACACACTTTAAAAATTCAGCTGAGCATTCCTTATAGGAATGACCACCTGAACACTTTGAACAAACCTGATTGTTTCTACATACTTTGGCACTGTGTCTAAATTTCATGCATTTAAAACATTGCATGAGAGGAGGAATATAAGTGAAAACTTTGTAACGCCAGTTGTCTAAATAAACATACTGAGGGAGAACAGTTCCTACAAAGGTAACGCTTATAGTAGTAAGAGGTTCCAGACCATCACAAGTTCTTTTCATAAAACGTCTAACACCAACAATTTCAGAGTCAGCCATTAGTTTGTGGTATAAATCCGCGTTACTGCATTCTTTAGGGATAAAACGAATTTTACCCACTCGCTCCACCGAAGAGGCTGGTACAAAAGCTTTCATATTATTGTCACGTAAGCTAACGTGACTCAGAAAATCATTAGCAGCTGCAGCTTGTTTGAAAACCAGCATAATTTTGGCCGCATTAACTCGACGACATTCCTTAATGCCCTTCACGTTTTTGAATATTTTTGATAAATGCAAAGGATTTTTATTACCTATCTTATCTTCCATTTTAATTCCCTGTACGTAAACGGGAAACTCTTCTATGTTATTATTATCCGGGTAGGATCGCTTATACTCGGGTTTAGAGTAAGGTTTATACTTATCGACATCGTTCGATTTTACTGAGTTATCAAATCGCCTCTTTTTCGAGTCTACGGGTAACTTTGTAGACCCGTCTTCATCACCATCACTCTCTGAAGACATTATTCTCCTCCAAAAGCACTCTGTCTTGAAAAAGACAATTTAATTTAAAATAAAACAAAATTTTATTTGAAAAAACGCGGCTCTCCTTTTCCCGCCAAAAAGGAATCAAACAGCTTTATTCAGATCAATATTACCTGATTTAATAAAAATCTACCATATTGTTAGTTAAAATTATTCAACGTTAGCAAAATTTTATTGGGCTTTTTTCTTGCTATTAATGTTGTAAACATCAGTATCTATAGACATATTATTTTATTATAATAATGGCTATCTATTTAAATTATTAGAATATAAAGCTACACTAGGTACATAAATAATGTAAAATTTTCAAGGGACTTCAGGTTTCTCTTTAATAGTAACACTGTATACAAAATAATGAAGTTGTGAAGTGAAAATCTCAAAATCGTTTTGGTGTTTCATTTCCACCGCCGTCCGCCGATTCATTGACAAAATGTTTGAATTAACGTAAATAGTAATGCTGAGCCAGGGCCAATTACAACCACAGTACACACACATTGCACATTGGAAGCGAACCGAATGACAAAAGGGATTTTTTAATTTTAATGTTTTAATTTTTATTGTTTTTGATGTCTTATTTTTTTTTCTTTAAGTATTGTTATTTTGTGTGTTTATGTGTTGTGTTTTCGTTTGTAATAAATGTTATGTCTATGTCTATCGAATTTTAAGAAATGATATAAATCAAAAAGGTAATTTAAATTAAAATCAGTAAAAAAATAGGACTGCATGAAGCGAAAAAGGTGCTTCGGACGTCGGGCTGATACAAATACCACGTCAGTAACGTGAAGACACACTCATTTTATTAATTCTGCTGCCCTGGTACATCAGACTATGGACAACTAATTAGCATACTCGAACGGTATATGGGTCACGCCCTTGAATACTAATTGGCTGCTTCGACAAGGACATCAACTAATCAAGGTCACGCGCCGCCTTACAAGGACAAGTACCGCCCCCTAAAGTGTCATTGATCGCTAGACCTGCGCTTGCGCCGCCCACGAGCTGTGATTGGCAGATAACGCCACAGACAATAAGTGGACCGATTGTAGTGACTAGTTGGCTCCTTGTTTACATCACAGCCTAGTACTTACGGATTGAAATCGATAAGTCTAGTTCTGACTCAAATATTAGTGAAATGATGAACAGCACACCCCCTAATTTCATGTCGCGCGTCGTCAGTAAATAGAATTGCTTGAATTGCAAAAAAAAGGACCACGAGTATATTGCTGTATTGGAAGACAAGCTTGAAGACCTGCAGAGGAGTACTAGGAAAACCTGTATTGAGCTGAAAAACGTTCCTAAGATGCCTAAGGAAAGCAGTGATGACTTGACTAACATGGTATTGGGCCTCAGTAAACATTTAAATGTTAATATGGACCGTCGTGATGTCAAGGACATTAACAGACTACCAGTTAAGAAGAAAGGGGCTTCAAACCCCCTATAATTTTGGATTTAGGTTCTACTATTTTATAAACCAACCCACTAAAGAGTTCGAAGTCATAACATCAGGAACAAGACCAAACTTCAAGCAAAGCACCTCGGACTGACGACCCGGACGCTCCTGTATTTTTATCAGAGCAATTGACGTCGAGAGGCGCTCGCCTATTCTTTTTAGCCCGAGATTTGTCAAAATCTAAGCAATATAAATTTTGTTGGATATCACATGGTCGCATCCTAATAAAACAAGAGGAAAATTCTCGTGCTATTGTCATCAGGAGCGAGGCACAGATACACACACCATTTGCTGCAGAGCCAGGGCCGTCTTAAACTAGGCTGGGGCCATTGGGCACACAAGAATTTGGAAAGTAAAAAAAAGCTAATTATAATTTTAAAAAATTACTAAGTATGACCATTTCTTATAGGTCATCAAATACAGTATGATATATTATGTCATTAATGATAATATTAAAATGCTGCTCGTTTTTTAGTTAACGGTTTCTTTCGAGATTTCTGTTGAGTCTTCTATTATATCCTTATTAATTAGTACAGTAGGAATAGGCGCAGTTATCGATATAATGGCGTAGTATATGCCTTGTACCTTCTGATAAGATTACTGGTTTGTGAAAAAAGTGTAATTTGCCCGACATAAATGTTTTGAGAATAAATGTGGGAGAGAAATTGTCAGTCCTTCGGGGCCCCCTGAGAATGGGGGCCCTGGGCTAAGACTAAGAAGACTAATAATACGTCTTTTAATTTTTATCGTTTTGTTTTTGGTACCGTTTATTACAGTGTATATTTTAAGTCTAATTAATTGTCTCTACACAATACCTATTCAATATAAAATACTTACAGAATATCACAACCACATTATTCTCACTTCCTCATTAAAATAATATTAGTCTATAAACATAATCACATACATATAATCAAACTTCTATTCACAGCCTGGTAAATTCGGAGACATTGACTTACGCTTTTCAATAATGGATAGTAACATAACTACTTTTCAGAAATTAGACAATGCTGAAATTGCTAATTCTGTAACCTTAGACGTTGAACACTTATCTTACCTGCAACAATATAAAAATCACTTGAGCGTATTGACTCAAAACATAAGAATATAATCTTAATATATATATTTCTTCTGTGCGTGTGTATGTGACTGAACTCCTCTCAAACGACTGGACCGATTTTGATGAAATTTTTTGTGTGTGTTCAAGGGGATCTGGGAATGGTTTAGATTCACAAATCAGCCCGGCAGATGGCACTGCAGTCGGTACTTTCATACTTTGCTTAATATCCTAATCGCTTTAAATATCATGCAGGACAACGTCTGTGGGGTCCACTAGTATAATTGTAAATTGCATGTTTGTATTTTTTTTAATCTAGTTTGTTTTTTTTACTTTTAATGTTTAAGTTATATTCTCTTCATCATTTTAATGTTTCCCTTCAAATGTTGTGCACACTTATTATTGATGCACATGCATGTATCTTGCTTTCTATGTTATGTGTTATCTGTAAGTGTTTGTATTTGTTTCGTTAGTGTGCCTTTAAAAAAAAATGCTTATAGCAATTTTGATGTAGCAACATTTTCTCAAATAGAAGTTGATGTTGATATTTTGATCCTAACTGAGTGCAGACTTAACTCCAACAAACCGATACCAGAGTTAAATAGTTATTCTTCATTTCTTACGACTAGACACATTAATCAAAATGACGGCATTGTGGCTTATATTAAAAAAAAATAATTTTAATTTTTACCTCAGGTAAATGAAATAAATCTTAGGCATGCTTCCGCTTTATTTTGCATTAGCTCAATCAGTGATTACGTACTGCATACCAGTCTGGGGTGATGCCATAAAAACTAAATTACTTGAGCTGGAAAGAGCCCAGCGGTCTCTTATAAAAGTTATGTATATACTTTAAACCATATAGATATACACCACAGTTAACTTATACAGAACAAGTGGATTGTTATCGGTAAGACAATTATACCTGCTAAATGTGACCTTATATCTACATAAATCTATTCCATTTAATTCTGCCAGCCGGGATAGAAGACGGAATGATATTGTGGCCCGCTCCGCAATGGTTCGTTCGTTTGCAAGCCGCACGTGACTCAGGGTGAGATCTATAGAGCGCACTTAGACTTTGCTCAGACTTAACTATAACCATTCTTTACTTTTTTAAAGGATAATAAAGAAGGTATTGCATGAAATGAAACATCAATTTCTGTCTTAGCTTGAGCTTAGCTTAATCTCACCGTTAAAAGCTCTATAAATATACTAAATCATAGTTTAACCTTAGTGTTTTTCGTAAGTAAAGTCTGAGCAAAGTCCAAGTGCGCACTATAGATCTCACCCTCAGTCTACGTAGGTATATTTACAACAAAATAAACGTTAAACTTAAATTTCATCCTAGAGTTTTGTATGAATGTAAGAAAGTTACTTATAACAGATTGGCTAAAAACTTTAATATATGAGGAAACTGAGCACGTTTTAGTACGACCCCAAGTAACACAAAACAACATTATAAGAAGCGTACAACAGCATGGAATTACGTGCAAAACAGTATATGAGCAGCATATGTAGCACTATATCAGCCGTTTATAAGTTTATAAGTGTCATATAAGCTCAATTTGGGCCCCAAATAATACGGCTTTGAGCATTTTTAAATATTATTAGTGCTGCTAACCAGCGCTTATAATGTTATTGAAGACAGACATTAGTAAAGTTGTGAGACAGCATATTCTAATGTAAAAAGCATTTTTTTAGATGTTAGTACAGCTTTTATACAGCTTTTTGAATTACAATGCCAAAGTTTCGTTTTATTCTAAGGCTGAACGTTTTATTTTCTTTGTATAAAAATATTTGAAAAAACTTATCGTAACTTATATGTCCGAATTGATTATATATATTTCGTTTAGTGTATTGCAGTGCATTGGTGTTGTTCGGAGACGTTTTAATGTGTCTTCATTGAAAATAATTTATCATAAGGTAAGACAAACATCAATTTTATTTTGTTTTGAATGCAAATGAGTTGGGGGTATTAGTCTTATGTGAAAATATATATATGTTTGTGGCTTATAATTCACGCGCCGTCACAGAAATGCTTTTTAATAAAAAATAGGGACAAATTTAGAATCGACATCAGCTGACCTTTTGTAATTTTTTAACGATTTCATTAATTTTAACGTATAAAATTGTTTCTATCGATACTTCGCTTATAAGAAAAACATAATAAGTAGTATTTCATTCATATGTGTGTTATAATTTTATTTTTTATGTTCGAGAAAACAGAAAGCAAATGGCGTCATGTAATATTAATGTTCTAAACTTTCAACTAGTGTCTTTTAATGTTGTCAGTCTTATTATAGTATAAAAAAATAGCTTAAGTCATTCAACCTACATAAAAAATATCTAAGTGATATCTTTAGCATTATAGTAACACTTTTTAGGCATGTTATAATGTTTATTACCCTTATACGTCATAAAAATGGATTGCTATAGTGTTAATCAGGGTACCGAAATAATAATTTAGAATCCCTTAATTACATGATACCCTACTCCACGTCTTTCATATTTTATCTGTCTCCAGTTAGATAATTTGCCAAGTGTAAGTATAAAATCATTATCACAATAAATGAGTTGGGGAATTCCCTGAATCATGTGCCCGAATAGAACGAACGGGACGTGCGACTTAAAGTCGATAAAACAACAATCCCTACAAAACGTGACGTCACTTGCACCAAGAGAACGACCTCTATTCATTAGTAGTACTTGATTCCTGTACCTGTGACGACGCGCGCTCATTTGCTAAATATTGTGTATTTTATTTTTGAATTAATTTAAACACCGGCGTGATCACGATCCCTTACAGGTACCAATTTAGTTGTAGTGTGTATAGGAAAGGAATAATAAGGAAGATTACCTACTAAGGTAGGTATACTCCTACGCTAAGCGTGCCACTACATAAAAGTACCTAGTGAATTGAAACACGATATTATAATCTTATTTTTCGCACATTGTAATTAAAGGAACTTTTTGTAAATACGTTTTAAGGGCACGCGTTATACGGGTACTTATTTAGTTTTAAGGTAAAGTACCTTCTCTATTAAGTCCTAAATAAGCTCAATTGTTTTTTCAGATGCCTTTTAAAATTGTGCAAACGACCGAAAGGGGATCAACTAAACTGTTTATTGTTCCAAGCGGGTGGGAAAGCCAGCGTCAACTGCGATATCCAAAAAGACCTAATGAGTCTGCATTAGTAAGGAATGAAAATTCCAAGCCTCGCGCAGATTGGTCAGTGTTGCCTTGTAAAGTCAAACGGACGGGTTTTTTAGCCTATGAAGATGCTGACGAGGAATTTTCAATTATGATGCAGCATAGCGACACAGATACCGGCCCCACTATTTATGAAGCCCAAAGAGAAACCCAGCTCGCAATGTCAGGATTACCAGATTTCAATAACTTGGCCGACTACGGAACCACTTGCTAGAACTTCTTGAACGGTGCTTGGCTCATACACAACTACCGATTGTTCTGTATTTTGTGTATCAAGATTATCATTGTTTGGAACACGTTTTTCATTACTTAAACCAGATATAAAATTTGAGTATTTCATTTTTATCTTTCTCTTTACTCCACCTGTTCTCTTAGTCTTTTTCCACTGTTTATTCATGACAACAACGTGACACGTGCGACATAAAATTACTAATGAGTATATATATATACTAACGCACAAATGAAAATAATCATACTACTCATGGTTTTATGGCCAAATTATGACCTATAGTAATAAAATTAAATTTTTATTTATCTAAATAGTGCTGAAAGCTTTAAAGTAACAATAAAGTAAGAAGATAACAGAGCTAAAACTTTAGTAAATGTTTGGCTAATGCTTAGCTGTAAATAAGCATAAGAAAAGATTATAAAAATGCGTTTAATCTTAAAAATGTGTTAATAAATCTAAGTTCACTATAAAGTATTTCGACAACGTTTATTTAATGTATTAGGTTTTCTTATTTACTAATATAAGGTCTTAACCTTTGTGTTAGTGTAAATGCTGTTTAAGGTGCTGTATATTAAAAGTAATTAATGTTTTAGTATGATTATAAGCCAATTAACCTTATTTTTTAGACCATACAATAGCTTCATGCATTATAAATTTTACCACATTCTACTGAAAAGCATTTAAACTAAGTCAAAACTGATTTAAAGTGATAGTCTGACTTTAAAACGTAAATCAGTCTTTACTTCAGTGAATATACAGATTACGTGTTACTTGGGACGTCGCTAGTTTGAGACATACATACATAATTATATACTTAACAACAAGCACACACTCACTAACACACACACACAGCATACAAACACATGCGCACATACACACAACCACGCATGTATAGAATGAGTTCATAGAATTTTCAGAGAAACTATGAGAATTACATTTCATTTTATTTCATTTTTTACCGGCTTTGCTTCTCAGCTGGGTTTTGATTTGTTTTGTATTATTTTCTAACAACTGTCTCAATATTGTATAAATAAGGGAAGTAGCGAGCCAACTCCAACACAAGTGTCTCCGACTACTTACGGGGGCTGTCTCAACTCATGTATTTAATGTAAAATTTGAGACACAATAAAAAAAAATTTATAACACATTATACTATTATTTAGTACTTACATTCCTCTTTAGGCATAAGTTCAAAAAGACAGAAAGACATGTATACGTAAAGAAACACATTTTAGTATAAAAATATAAAATAGATAACAACTATGCAATGACAACCATTTCGTGGATAACGAACATAGAGGTATAATATATACTGATAACGAATAAAGACGTGTTGTGCTGATTGCTTTAGCCTTGTAGAGCTCTTTTGGTTTTGTTTATTAATGCGCCAAAAGAACTTTTGTTCTACAAAACATTTTTTTACACGCATTATATTAGCTTCACCTGTATGTATGTATAAATGTATGTATGTATGTATGTAACCGACTCCTTCGGACTCGATTTTGACCCACTTTTAACGGACAGATTTAATTCAAACTTTGCGCACCTGTCAAAGATCGATGACAATGCAATAATCCGAAAAAAAATAATTAAAAAATAAAAAATAAATAATAGTTAAAAAAAACTAGAACACACGCTTTTAAAGCACATCAAACTAAAAACTGAAAAATACTTCCTAATTTAGGCTGAAAATGTTAATGAACAAAAAATACTGGTATTATTGTGCCATATCTATCGAGCATCCCACGCTATTTTTCACTTTTTAGTTTGATGTGCTTTAAAAGCGTGTTTTTTTAAACTATTATTATTTAAATATTATTTTACATGCATTACTGATTACATACATATTTTATGCAGCATGCATGAAAAGTGTTAGGTTCTTCCACAACTTAAACAGGGCCCCCCAAGGCCTAAAAAAAGTATTCTACGTACTGCGTTTACTAGAAAGGTATGTAAATAACCTGTGTGCTGTGCGATTCCGCGGCCTGTGACATGGGGGGGCGCTCATGGGTTTCGAACCTTGATTTGAGAACTTGCAGTAAATGTAAAATTAGAGGCATTTAATATGTATTTATTTATTGACGTTCATAAGTGTACATTGTGTTACCTAAATGAATAAATGATTTTGACTTTTAGACATTTCTATACATTATGAATATGAAAAACAAATCAAATCCAATTAGAAATGCTTTCAAACTGCGCCAACCGCAAGCTTCCGCTGCCGACAAATTTCTTATGTTGATTGTAAAAGTGCGTTTTGGGGGTGTTGGGGGGGCTGGAAACATAATATGAATATAAAAAAAAATGTGTGCGTGTACTATAGTCGTATTTTTAATTAGACGAAGCCAACTGACAGTAGCTAATGTCACTTTGTAAAATAATGTTGCCATATTTAAAGTAATAGTGATGCGTTCAGTTCTTGTTCAATCAGATGAATGAACAATGAGTGTGAATAGTCCATCATTTCAAACAATAAAAGAATATTATTTCTATTTCAAAATTGTATAAAAGTGCTCTGATATAAGTTAGGTACTAGTACTATGTAACTACAATCAGTTTTTTGACGTCTTATTACAAAGCGCGGCGCGGCGACTAGTGCCATCACCGATCATTAATTCAGGGGTTTTTACTTTGTCACAACACTATTTTTATTTCATTAAAAACTGACAACACCGTAAACGTCAGTTGATATCGTCTAATTAAAAATTCGACTATAGGTGTACACACGTAAGAAGTGAAACTTCTTTATGACCTTATTTTTTGAAAAATGATCTACTATATGCAACTTTACAGAAATTGGTTGAATAAAGTTAAATTAGATAAAGTTTAACAAAGGCTTTTATTATCATAGACATGAATACAAATACAATTATTTCATTTTAACTTATTACTGTACTACTATGTAGTACTAAGATTATTACAGAATTTCATTAATTGTAATAGAATTATTAGTATTACTATAATTGTTATCGTTATTATATATTTTTGTTACTAATGGCTTCGAAACTCTTCGGATCAACCGTGGTAGGGACAAGAAGAAGATGGCGCGTAACCGAAAAATGTGACAAATGTGTGTAAAATTTTTTCCAACGCCGATAAAGAAGTTTGACTTCAAAAAGCAACATGGCGCGTAACCTGCTACAAAATTTCTCCCATACGTCGATAAAGAAGTTTCACTTCAAAAGATGGCGCGTAACGGAAAAATGTGACGCGTAACGAAAACTATTTTTTTAGTGAAAACTATTTACACTAAATTTTTTTCCAACCCCGATAAAGAAGTTTCACTTCAAAACTCACCTGATGGAAGTTTAAAAATCACATTTTTGCAGCATAGCGCCAATTACTCCAAACAAATTATTATTCTGTCTTGCATACAGAATTAAGGTAAGGTTCGAAGGGGGACCTTCACGTCCCCCTTACCTACATAAAAGTCCCGTCTGTGCCTCTCAACATGAATTGATTCTTTCATAGTCCGTCAGTCATTTACCAACGAAAAGCTGAAAGTTGTTGATATCAAAAACATAGAATTACATGGTGCCACGTGGAAACTAGTCTTAAGTATTTAAAATAAAAGACATATACTTATACGTATACAATCAAACATAATAACTAGTTTTTTCAATCAAATAAAACCGCGCGCTTTGGTTAGTGTTGCATCATATGACCATATAAGGTAATCGTTGGTTCCGGAAATTAAATTCATTCCAGAACGTCTAACAAACAATTAGCTGTATATTTGTTAAATAAAGGTATTTTTTTACTAAAGTCAGAAGTGAGTTTTCAAGTCACTAAAAGCTATGGGCCTAAAACCGTTGACGACAGCTCATATTACTAATTTTAACGATTTTAGAAAAAAAATTAAACATTCTCCGTCACGTTTTCATCTTGACCCTATTTTGTAGTCGTATCTTTATTTTTTTATTTACTTATTTTCTCTGCTTTGGAACAGATTTAACAATATGTTATTGATATGATAAAAAAGTATGGTTTTTGCTTGTTGCTAATCAAAGCAATAAATCAGTACAGGTTAATATTTATTGTTCTACAAGAAGTTCTCATCAAAAAACCGTTCTTCAATCTTCCCCCCACCTTACCATCATATACCTAATTTATTACTATTTTACAGTTTAGTTATTTTAAAATTTTACAAACTTATATACTAATATGGACATGCAAATGCATATTTGTTTGGACTTTTTTTCATACTAATTGGTATCGTAGGATAATATAGTCTAGTTGATAAGTTGAAAATGGTACAAAATAGAGATACTGCTCTTAAAATTATATGCGATAGCTCATTGGATCCGGAATGACGTCTAGAAAAATGTGCCAAAAGCGTGTATTATATCGTCGTACGAAATCTTGTTCATTAGCTCATGATGTGATTGCATCAGGTTATGATTAATTATTTTTTATTTAAAAGGAAGTAACTTTAATGCCATATCGTATGGATTTTGGATGATCGTGTTCACAGTAAACACGATAACTTTCGAAAAAAATTTTTTTTCACTTCACAAAAAAATTGACAATGACAGGAAAATTAGGTAGAATTTAGGGTTGCACGTTATGAGATCTTTAGCAACCAATATGGGAGTTCATACTTTTATTAGATTTAAATCATAAAGTACACTTTCTATTTCAATCTATTCCAAAAAAAAAGATCATAACTATTGAATAAAAAAGGGTGCGTGTACTTATGTACGCGAAGTTATACTTCTTTGGCATTATTAAAAATAGTTTTTGATTGCATGCAAATAAATATTACAATCAAATAATCAAATACTGGAAAAGGAGTCATTATATCAATAAAGTTCAGTTTACATTTGAAAAATTAAATAAATAAATATTTATTATTATTCTCTTATATTAAGTGTATCATAAATTCTATTATTATTCGAATGTTGCTTTTAAATTATGTCCAATGCCGTATCATCTTCCGTGGGCAACTTCATACTGATAATTTCGTGTCACGGTGCGCGCGCATCGTAAAATTTCACTCTCATCAATTTTTCATAACGCGCCTAAAGAAGTATAACTTCAAAAAAATTAAGTCAAGCTACAGGCGTAAGTATATCCTTAATAACTGAAGCGGCATGTACGTTTGCCAGCATGTCGAAAAAATTAAAGACTAATATTTCAATTCTAACAGGCTAGGACATAGAACAAGTAAAATTTATAAATTGATCGTGCACGTGATAGAGATATCACAGACTCTTCGATACAGAATAAAGTAAAAACAATTTGCAATAAAAATTGGTGTAGTTTTATTTCATCATAGGTTATTGGAATGATATTTAATATGGAGAACGTAAAAAGGTACAAAGGTTCGTTGAATTTTATTATTGGGTGGGAGATTATTTTCCATAGCTGGCAACATTAGATCCGCCCCTGTGGTGACGTAGGTGTAGCGACTGCGGACTGGCGCTTTTTATTAGGCGCTGACGGTAGGCGGCAGCCGGCAGACGGCAGTCGGCACCAGCCACCGGGACAGTGGACACTCTAGTGTCATCTGATTCACTTGATTAATAAATAGTGTAATAAAAAAGATTGAGGTGAAGTGTTGTGCAGTGTACTTTAAATTACCAGTTTGCAAACAAGTGTTTGTATTTTGTAGTGAATGTATTAGACAGTAGACACCATAATAATTGTTATAGATAAACTCAAAGTAGTGCAGTCACACTATGGCTGATACTATGAAAATAAAAGATGTAAGTACTATTATGATGTTGCGTCATTCATTATTGTATTGCGCTAATTTTTGAAACCGCTGGATTCGAATTAAAAATTATTTTTGTGTATTTTATTTAAAAAAATCGGGTCGGATTTAGAATTACGTCGCCCGAATTTGATGATAGTGATTATGTACCTTGATTGGAAACCTCCAAGTGATTTTTGCTGGCGAAGTTGCGTAAAGTATTAAAAACAAGGGTGCGTGGAAGTTATACTTCTTTGGCTTTCTTTATTTTTTTTAAATATTAAATAATTAATTACAAATATTTAACGTTAATAATTTAATAACATTTAATATTTAGTATATTTCAATTATTATTCTTTTTTTCATTCAATTATTAATTAATATTAATAAAAATAACAATATAATAAAATAATAATTATTATTTATTATTTTATTATATTATTCATTCAATTTAATAACTACGTATGTTTCATAACCTTTTAACTAAGTAAAAACAGGTCTTTGTGAAAAAGCATTGCTAAATTTCTTTGAAAAAATAATTAAAACTTCTTTATTTGTTTAAAAGGTAAATGTCATTATGTTCATTCAAAATTCTTGGCATAGCTGCTAACTTCACGCATATTTTATTTATTTTTACTTGTAGATTGTCTTATTCCCATCTCGCTCGCGCACGCTATAATCACACTGACAACTTTGTGTCTTAGGTGCGCGCGCATCCTAAAATTTCATTCACATAAATTTTTCATAACGCGCCTAAAGAAGTATAACTTCAAAAAAAATTTTAAAATTTTGTTAAATGTATATATTATATTATTCCTCCACGAGTACGGTTTTAAAATAAAACTCTAGAGGTAAAATTGACCATACATATAAAAAAAAAATAGTTTTGATGCAGAATGTCACATCTCTAATAACCAATAGAAAAGTACGGTTTTTTACGAATTTCAATACATTTCACAAAATTTTAAATATTTTTCTTAACACTTAGACGCAACTTCGGCAGCTATAATCACTTCGAGGTGTTCCAATGGAGGTCCACCGAGACACCTACATAATCAGTATCATCAAATTCGGGCGACAGATTTCTAAATCGTATTATATATATTATTTTTTTCCTAATAATAACTAACTAATTTTACATGCAGCATACAGGTCATTAATAAATAGCATTAGGTTCGTATAGTTAAGGTTTCTTCCTCTGCTTAAAGACCTTTAATAAGGTAATTTAATATGAATTTTTTCTACTCTAGATAAAGGACGAAAAACATAAAAAAGCATACTACGTAGTGCAGTTTCTAGAAAGGCCATATGCTTATTTGGGTGAATTTATTTATATACCCAAAATAGACATTCTTAAAGCGAAAGATACAGGTTACATTGTGTTCACATATCCCATCGATCCATCCATGAAGAATAATGAAGTTCATTATGATAAATGGCCTTATTTCTTGGGTAAACTGCATAGTGCGACAGGTAAGATGTTTTTCATATTTTTGTTTATTTAAAACGCAGAATTCATAATTTGTATATTTTTTTTCAACAATCAGGTCAGACAATTGTTTATACGGATTTAAATTATCTAAATCACGCCTGAAAAGTAGTAGGTATTTTATGAAATAGAGCGATGTTAAAATGTATGCATTTAGAAAAATATCAGTTTCGTAGGGGCCATCCATAAAGTACGTCACACGTTAATGGGGAGGGAGGTTATAATCGAAGTGTGACATCGTGTGACAAGGGGCATGGGGGGGTCAATACTTTTGTGACGTCACATGTTAAAATTTAAAATACTAAAACGCAAACTTTGGATGTGAATTAAAAATTTTAAAATTTACGAACTTGATCTATATTTACATTGATATACAAAAAATATATATATTTTTATCTTTAATAAATATAATTAATCGTTTATTATTTTCTAACTAGATGTTTGCTTTTTCGGTTTTATGAAATGTTGGACTTTATGTTGATTTTATTAGATTATTATTTAATAAAAATAAGTAAAAAATGAAAATAGCTGTTTTCTCTCGATTATTTTTAAATACATACATAAATTTAAAAAATGTGTGACGTCACATCAGGAGGGGGGGTGTTATAAAAATGTGACAACCTGTGACAAGGACGGGGGGAGGGGTTCAAAAGTCTTAAAATTCGTGTGACGTACTTATTGGATAGAAGATGTGGTTGGAATACTTTTTTAATGGGAAAATCCCAACAATTTTTAACACAAAGTAAAATAATAATAGCTATCCCAATATGCCGGTTCGATAAGAACTGGGCTCGCCCCAACATTTTGTTTACCATGAAGCGTGTGCGTGATGACTCATCGTGTAGATCTCTCATAACAACTATTGCGTAATAGGAAATCATGAAAGCTAACAATTAACTTTAACATTTTTATAATATTTAGTAAAAAAAAATCTTAGTAGCTGTCCGTCGTGTTTTTTTTTTAATATACGAAATCCAGCATAATATAAACATGGGCGCCACAAATTGGACCGGCTCTTTAATTCCAGAAATAGATTAGGTACCTACGTCATGCACTGTTTGTTAGTTCGCCTTTATCGCAAAAGTTGTATGATGAAAACAAGTTAAATTTGAATTGAAATATTGTCTTTTGGAGTTCTTAGGCTTTACTTTTCCCAATAATGTTTATTGGTTTCTGCAACTTAGTTTTTACTTTTGGTTACATACGATGTTTTATCTAGATCTAGTACAGTTTGTATAGCATAAAGCTTACGAGGGCAAAGTCCTATTTTTATAATTTTACAAATCTATGCGGATAGATTGTAAGTACATAGTCGTTTCTGTCGCTGTTTTTTTTATTTGTTTTTTGATAGACGTTTGCGAGCTTTACACGAAATTTATTATAGGTATATATTTATAATGAGGTTGGCTCAAAATCTACTCTTCAATCTTTACTCTCTCAATTGGGATAGATACTGATGACATTTAACTATAACAAACATGTAATTAATGGTTTAAATATTAATTCATTCAGAAACTAAACAAAAATATCATATAATATAAAATTACGTTAACATACATACGAACGCCGGCAGCAGACGAATTGTTTTTAAATTAACTTAGCAAAATTCCAGTTTTCGATGTGACCGTGAGCCGTGACGCATAATTTTAAATTTACACACATATTTTATAAACATGTTTGTTTGTAGGAATATACATATGTATGTACATTCTTGTTTGAAATAGGTATTAGCTCCTTTATTTTCTATATTACGTGCTATTATTAGCATAACAATTGATACAATCTTATTAATATTATAAAGACATACATAATTTTTTGTGGTTGTTTGTAATTGTTCAGTTGTTTTTTTGTTTATAAACAAAATCAGAAGATGAACCCACATTACAAAAATTGCAATATTTGGTTTATAGAAGTACCGAAATTTTTCCTTGAAATCGAAGAAAAGATTTGGTTGAGGCTCTGATGATTCTGTTTTACTTTTATGGTGCTAGACAATAATCGGTTAAATCCATCTGAATAGAGAAAAATAAATTTCTTGGACAGCTAAGAATACTAACTTGACCATAGTAAGACGGTTGTAGATAAAATCCCGTCTTTCGACACTTTGTCACGTACGGATGCAGAGTATTTTTGGAGATGTACCACGTAGAGGCCCTCGCGAATACACGATTGCCTAGCAGATTGGAGCACACCAGTCCTTAAGAACTCCTGAACCGTACGGCGTACAAGTTAAAGCTCTTACTATAATGAAGTGCTATACTATGCTGATTAGTGTATAGAGAATGCCTCCGTCTGGCTATACTCACGGGGCGTACCCCCAACAAGATTGTTAGTAGTAAGTAGGTATTTTGGTATACGTATACTCACAAATACACTTTATTTTTCAGATTCTGCACAAAAGGCAAAAGATATTTGTAAAGACCTGAACTCTCGGAAACCAGATTATGAAGATGGAGATTTAAAAGGTAGTTATTTTATGCTTCTGATTCTTTCGTATACTTACTTCTTTAGGTCTGTATATGAAAACGTAGTTCAAGTTATAATCTAGACTATCTATGTAAAATATTGCGTAAATAATAAAATAAATAATAGAATATTTGCAAATTATGACTAGGAAAACGGTTACATCGAACGTATCTCTTACTTCTATTTTGTTTAAAACCTCTAAATAGAAGGAAAGTTCCTTTTATTTAGAAGTTTTGACAATAATAATAAAAAATTCTAGATCCTGAGGATAATCCAGCTGATTTAGAAAAAAATGGAAAAAAGCGGAAGGCTGAAACAAAACATACGACAAACAAAAAAAAACTTGAAGAAACGACAACACCTAAAGATATAGAAGTTTTAGACGATGATAGTATGTTAACGCCAGATCTTTTGACAACTTTAACGAAACAATTGGAATCCTGCGAAAAACAAGAGCAAAAACTAAAAGAAGCTATAAAATTAATTCACCAGAAATCTTGTGCGTTTAAAGAATTTATAGAAAAACTCAAATCTTACAACAATCAAGATAAAACCGTCGATGATACACACGAGAAGCTACTCAAAATAATCAAAGAGAAAGATAAACTAATCAAAGAACTTAAATTGGAACTGGAAAGGAAAAATGGGACTGATGCTGCAAATGACAAAGAAAATTCTGTTACTCGATGGACTTTGAGATATCCTAAAGAAACTAACGATGCATTCGAGTTACTAGATGGCAGTGGTGTGTATATAAATGGTGTAGCATGTTACTACATTATAAGGGCGGCACAAACGAGAACTCAACTGGCTCGCATGTTTTTACACGAGATATTCACAGATAAAGCTTTAAAAAGATGCAATTTTTCTTCACTGGATTCACACGCTATAAATATTTTGGTAGAAGCTTCTGCATGTATAACCCGACATAAGGGCGTTAGCTTTGAAGATGTTTCAAAAGACAACATTGTAAGATCCATCAAAAACCGGTTTTTAAATAAAAAACCCAGCTTAAATGTAAAGCCAGATTAAGTGATTGTATTGATACGTTTATCTGGTTAGTTTTTAATGCAATTGGACGATAGCTTCTAAGAATTGTTAGGTTAAGAAGATGGCAGGACCAATTGTCTACCCATTATCTGTCATATTATGACAAAGTGCGTCAATGGTCTTCCCTTCAATTGCATTTTGATTATTTTTTATTGATTTTAGCTTCATCATTATGTTGGTATTTCACGTGCCATTTTATTGTCTAATATTTATATATTTTTGCGTATATAAGCCACAAATCTAGGCTAGATTAAATACAAATGGCAGATTGTACCTCATGAAAGAGCTTGTGATAATCGCAACTGTAACGGTTTATTTAAGGGACGAGTCCAGGGTTCGAATATATGAAATATATGAGTGAAAAGCACAATAGGCTTTTTAAAGTAAGCATTTATATTTGTGTCACTTGTCAAAATTATAAGTGTTTGAAATGTTTTTAAACCTTTAATATTGTTAAATAGTGAGAGATAGATAAGAAATACATAGGTATATTAAACTAATATTAATTATCAGAACTGTTATAAACTAAGATTTAATACCTACTACCACAGTTGAATGCCTACTATGAATTTTTCATGTATAGTAGATAGTCATATTTTTTACAAACATACAATTAATGTAAGTGATAAATATTGTACTTTTTTGCTAAATACTTAATAGAATCGGCCGGCAACGCACCCACTAAAAATGGGTGTACATGGGCTGCGATGACTGCTCTTTTTGGGCGCACCGTAGGCGGTTTTGCCGCCCTATTCTATAAAAATAAAAAATAAAAATAAATAGTTTTTTTAATACCTCTTACATTATAAGAAACTAGATAGCTGTTTCGTGGCAAATTTACCTGTACAAAGAAACTGTGCCTCCCAACACAAATTGATTCTTTCAAACTCGAACCTGTGCAGAGCCATTCTGTAAACTCGACAAATATTTCAAAAGTTCAGCCTATAACTAGCAGTCTCTGTCATACTTAGCGCTAAGTGTCGACTCTGAATCCTACTAAACGGAACGAAACTCTACTTCATTGTGGTTATTTTAGAATTTGTAGCGTTAATATCAAAAACATAGAATTATATGACACCTAAAATAATTTAAAATTTATTTTGAATCTAAAGCGCTATTGTTGATTCGCGTCACTGCATTTAAAGTAATCAAGAGACTATTAACTATTAAGGTTGGTTGATGAACGCATATAGATTGACTGATTAATGTTTTCGTTTGGTTTATCGTTAATTGTCTATTTCAGACATTTGCATTGATGTGATGACGTTTCTTACTTTGGACATAAGACTTTTAAACAGGTAATGCTCCCATCGATGTAAAAGTAAACTTCGTCAAACGGCATCACTGCAGTAAGAAGAGAGTAGACAGTATGACTACGTGGACGATGCCTAGACTTTGAGAATAGAATTGAGTCGTAAATCTTACTCAGATTATTTAGTAGTTTACTTTTAAAAGGACAATTTGCCACTTTCCTTTTCAATTATTCATTCCTTTTCGTCTCCGTCAAGTCGAGCAAAAAAGCGGCATGGTTTTCGAAGCAGTTCGGGCCATTTGAGACCCCCTATAACTTCGTTAGGGCAAAAAATTAAAAGCTTGGATTTTCATTAATTTATATAGGATTACAAATTTATTCATTATAGGTATGTGATAGGTAGGAAGTGAAACTATTATAGTTTCTATCCTTCATTTTGTTTCTCTAAAACACAACAGCTTTTAAATATTTTTGTCAACAATCATATTAGAGATCATTGTTTTTGAGGATTTACCTTGCCTAAACCTCGCCTGAAAAATTGTATTTTAATAGTGCAATGTTAAAATATATTTACAAAAATATCAGTGTGGTAAAATGTGATAAGAGTTTTGTTTTGTAGACATACTTGTTTAATGGTATATTTTAACTCCAAGTAGAATAATAATAGCTATCAATGTGCCGCTTCGATAGGAACTGGGCTCGTCCCATTTTGTTTAACATGAAGCGTGTGCGTGATAACTCTCGTGTAAGCAACTTGGGGATATAGCATAATACGAAATTATGAAGTATAAACTTCTAATGAAATTGCTATAAGTATATCCACATTGAATAATAGAAAAATACTTATAACCTTTTCATAATAATTTGTATAAACGAATTTCTTAGTAGCTATCCGTCGTCTTTTTAGAAAAATATTCAAATCCTGCATAATATAAACTTGGGCGCCAACTATCTAGACCGGCTTTTAATTCCATTAAATAGATTACGTCATTCACTGTTTGTTAGTTCGCCATTATATCAAGTGTTGTATGATGAAAACAAGTGAAATTTTAATTTAAATATTTTCTTATGGCTTCAATTTTTCTTTAATAATACATGTCTGTTGGCGTCTGTTACTTTGTTTTTACTTGTTGTTACCTATGATGTTTTTGTACTTCAGTTGTTTACGCATTATCTAGTACAGTTTGTATAGCTTAAAATAAAGCTTAGGAAGGATGAGTCCTAATTTATATTTGTAAAAAAACATGCTGAGGGATGACTGTAAGTAATCGGCAGACCGCAGACAGTTTCCGTGGCTGTTTTATTGATCTTTTCCTTAATAGACACGTGTGCGAGCCTTTGGACCCTATAATTACAAATTTATTTGATTGATTATCAAAGTCAAAAACATAACAAACAGTTTTTTTAATTATTTAAAAAACTGGTGTAAGTTAAAATCTGTTAAAATAATTAACTGTTGAAATTGAGCTTTCGTCAACTGTCATTTTCATACAAAGGTCTATCCACAGACACCGATACGACCTCCCATGGATAGCTTGTATCGACAGATGGCTATTGCAATCCGTGGATTGGTTATTGGCACACTTGGTGCTATATTTGGATTAAGATTACTATCTCAGATGGTGGATTATGGATTGATATAGGTTATTGGGTTCGGGCGTTAAGGACTGTAAATACAGCTGACCGAATAAGACATGTAGATACTAGAATTTTGTCATAATATATAAAGTTAGAATCTAAAGAAATGTTGCACAATAAAAACAAGTTTTTAATTGATACAGGAGCAGAAGATATATTTGACGGCTCATTGGTCTAGTGGTTAGTACCCCTGACTGCGAATCCATGGGTCCCGGGTTCGATCCCTGCTGAGACAAACATCGATGTGATGAGCATTTGGTGTTGTCATTAGGTCTTGGGTGTTTAAATATGTATTTATATGTCTATCTATCTATAATATGTATGTATATCCGTTGCCTAGTTCCCATAACACAAGCTTCACCAGCTTAGCATGGGACTAGGTCAATTGGTGTGAATTGTCCAATAAATAAAAATGTCTAAAAATTAATTCTTTAGAATGAGAAACGTATTAAAAAAAAATTAAAATAATTAAATAATAATTTAATTAATTTTTAATTATTTTTACTATAAAATTAACATGAATTGATAAGGATGCTACTCCAATCAATTAGTGTTGCCCAAAATCGGTCTTGGTCTTGCAGTCTTGGTCTTGTTCTTGCGTTTCCGCAAGACCAAGACCAATACCAAGACCGCCTTATTGTAGCAATACCAAGACCAAGACTGAAGCCTGCAAGACATGAGCAAGACAATACTAAAGCCTGCAAGACTCTTGCGTCTTGCAGTTAAGAAAAAACTGAGATTTGGGCGTTATTAAGTAGGTATTTGGTTTCAATCCCGATTTTGAGAGACGTTCCCCAGTATTAAAACCATTGGTGTCGTCATAACACTAAACGTGCCGCTCGTCTGAAAGAACACTGAAAGGTATTGTATTGATTAAGTAGGGAAGTAAGTACTTATTATATTTCGACAATTTATTAATATAGGTAGCGTGTTAATACTCACAAATCTGTTACCATCATCCCATGTGATAAAATTTACCCAGAATAACTTTCTAGCAAAGATCTCCTATCTCTACCTTGTAGGTATCAACTAACCTATAATAATATATTATAGGTTAGTTGATACCTACAAGGCAATTAACTGCGGGTAGGCGCAACGTCAACATCCAGTCCTCATAAATAAATTGTTTAAAAATAGTAATTATTGAAGATACGTAATAAAACGTAAATAACAAACTTTAGTAGTGAAATATATACCACAGCAAAAGATATCTCCTTCCTCGGAAGTGGATATAACAGGAAAATTTATGTTTTAAATTTGTTAAATTCATTCTTCGAATTTATCAAAAGAACTAAAAGTGCGGTAACTATTCTAGTGCAAGTGACATAAAAGTAATAAATTCTATATAAGACACTTGGAATTTGTATGTGGACTTGTGGAAAAAAAAAGAAGAAAAAGTACGTATGTGACCTGCAGAAAGTAAACGTTTACTTTGCATTAGTCATTCCTTTCAAACTTCATACGTTAAAATAATAATATACAAGTTATTCAAGCATACCACCATCGGTCGTTGAGGCAGCGCCAGTGTTACGCCTACTGAAAGTGGTCGTCATCGGTGATCTGAGTTCAAGACCAGTCAGCAAATATATTTTATATAGTTTTTCTTTTTATAATTTTTATTATACAAGAATTGGGACTCAATGGATTGCAATAAATGTAATAAGAAGATAATTAATTCTTTATATTTAAAGTGTTGCAGAGTGCAATGTCATAAAAGCTTTCATATTGAATGCATCAAAGTTAGTAAAGAAAAATTAGTTTTAATGAATCAGCAAGACAAAGATGTTTGGAAATGTTCAGACTGTTCGTGCAGGGGCACAAAAGGGGATCGGTATATAAGTGAGGAGATGCAGGATCATTTGTCACCAAAAAAGGCAAGTCCACGAATCTTTGAAGCTTTGATCCAAAAGAACCACAGTATTTTGCTGAAAGAGATGCAGGACTTTCGTCAGGAAATGAATAGCCGTTTTGAAGAACAAGGAAAGCAATATAAGGAACTCCAGGGAAGATTTAACAAATCTGAAAGAGAATTAGAAGAATTACGAAAAAGTATGAGGGTTATAAAGGAGAAGACCTTTGAAGTGGATGCACTACAGGTCCATGAATTGAAACAAAATGAAAATTACCTTAAGAACTGTTCTTTGGATAAGAGCCCGATAGCCGGAACACTATGTGAGATAGGTACTCCACCGGTGGTCTCGTTTGCGAATGCTGCAAAACAGAGCTCGAGCCAAATAAAAAACAACAACTTAAAGCAGAGTGCTGTTACGGGGAAAACAAATAGGGTAACGGAAGATGTAGCATGTAGAAATAAAGAACAAGAAATTGAAACCAATGTTGAAAGGGAAAACTGTGGCAATAAGACAAAGGAAAGAGTTGGGAAATATCAACGTGGAAAATACCCCAGCTGTGAGGTAAAAAAAGGAGGTAGAAGCGATGTAGTGGAGATTTGTGGAGCTGAGCGGAAAAAGTTTCTGCATGTGTGGCGGTTAAACAAAGAGACAAGTTTAGAATGTCTGGAGAACTATGTTAAGAACGTCATATATGCTAGGGAAGTGTCTATAAGAGTTGAACAGATTAATCATAAAAGGGAAAAGGATTACGCATCATTCATTATCGGGGTACCAGAATATGAATATGAATTATTATGTAAACCGGATAATTGGCCTATTAATGTAGAATACTGTGATTGGGTGTGGTTTCGGAGATCACCAAATAACCCAAAACGATGGAAGTAGACCTATTAAGATATGTTACCAAAATGTGAGGGGTCTTCGGACCAAGATAAAGGAATTTTATATGAGTGTCTCATCAATCTCTGTAGATTTGTTTGCAGTTACGGAAACAGGATGTAATGATTCGATAGCTGACGCTGAGTTAGTCCCTCCCAGATATACGGTATTACGATGTGACCGTGTGGATGGGCGCAAGCATGGTGGCGTATGTCTCGTGGCTTCCCCACGCCTGGAACTGCGCCGCGTAATTTTGCCCTGTGATTTGCATATTGAATCTCGCCCGTTTGAAATAGTTTGTGCAACTGTCTATTTAAAAAGTAGATTCATGTTTATGTTATGTATTGTTTATACTCCTCCAAATACGAATGATGATGAATACTTTTTATTGCTCAAAACAATTGAAGAATTTTGTTCCAAGTATGATGATGTATTAGTTATCGGTGACTTTAATTTATATTCTTGTTCAAACAATGTAAATACTTATTTTTGGAATTACTTTAGTAACTATTGTGAATTCAGTCAGTGTAACAATATACAAAATGTTAATGGCCGTCTATTAGACTTGGTTCTGAGCAAAGGTAGGGGAATGCAAAGCGTTGGGGTGTGTGAGATGGATGAACCTTTAGTACCTGTAGACGATCAGCATCCACCGCTTCTTGTGTGCGTGCGTCCACGCGTTTGGGCGGTTTCTTCAAGGGATGATGCGGCAAAAACGGGTGAGCGCTTGTTACAGTGGAATTTTAAGAAAGCTGATTTTAATGCATTGTATTCTAAGGTTAGAGAAGTGGATTGGTCTGATGTATACTCGTCTGATTTAAATCTGAGTCTCAATTGCTTCTATTATAAGTTAAACTCTGTGTTTGAGGAATGCGTGCCAAAAAATTCCAGGAACCTAGGATACTCAAGGTATTTATATCCAAAATGGTACACAAAGGAGGTAATTAAAAAATTAAACAAAAAGCCACGCTGCATAAGAGATACAAGGTCACTAAATCCCCAAGAGATTACAAAGAGTTTAGCTGTTGCAGAGCTGAAGTCAAGAAATTAATTGCATTGGCTCTTGAAAATTATACTAAGGCTGTTGAATCAAATGTGATTGAAGATCCCAAGTCATTCTGGAGATTTATTAATAGTAACAGAGTCAATAGAGAACCATCAGGTATTATTGAGAACGGAGAGGTACTACCGCCGGATAGGAGTGTTAAAGCATTTGCCGAGTATTTTAGCTCTGTTTATGTTACGCAAAAGCCAAAGCTCGACGTCAGCGCAGCTGTTGCCGGAGCGGGTTGTTCAAACGGGGCTGCAAGAGTCCACGTTGGGAGCTTACAGTTAAGCGATATACAGGAGGCACTTAAGCGACTTAAGCCAAAAAAGGCAGCAGGCCCGGACGGTATACCGCCTTATATCTTGAGAGATTGTGGCGTTGTACTTGCTGAACCACTGCTACACATATATAACCTGTGTCTGAAAGCAGCAACATTTCCCACATGTTGGAAAAGCAGTCGGGTAATTCCAGTTCCTAAAGTAGGATGCCGCGATAAAGTAGAACAGCATAGGCCGATAGCTATATTGTCAAGTCCGGCGAAGGTGTTGGAAACGGCACTTCAAAAGTGCATACTTAATCAAGTGAGTTCCCAACTCTCAGAAGCTCAACACGGGTTTCGGTCTACGAGGAGTACCACTAGCAACCTCTTAAATTATATGGCTAATATTAGCCCAGTAGTGGATAGTGGAAAGCAGGTGGACGCTGCCTATTTCGATATTAAAAAAGCGTTTGATTTGGTCGATAACGACGTGCTTTTGCAGAAGTTTGCACAGGTAGGATTCACTCCACACTTATTGAACTTCATGGCTAGCTTTATGGAAGATCGAACGCAATACGTGGAATACGCTGGGTGTAGGTCAGAAGCTTACTTTACGAGATCAGGCGTGACACAGGGCAGTAATTTGGGACCGATGGAATTTATGATAATGCTGAATGACCTACCAAAAGTTGTCAAGAATGCAAAGTGCTTGCTCTTCGCTGATGATATCAAACTTTACATGCCCATAGAAAGTACAGACGACTGTATGCGGCTGCAGGAAGACATTGATCGAGTGGTAAATTGGAGCAGGAGAAATAGATTAGAGTTTAATTTGGCGAAATGCAAAGTCATATCTTTCTCGAGAGCACGATTTCCCACTCGATACAATTATACTATTAGTGGTCTAGTGTTAGCTAGAGTATCGGAGGTTAAAGATCTAGGAATATATTTTAATGCCAATCTTGCGCAACACGTCGATAAGACTTGCAAAAAGGCATACAGAAATTTAGGGTTCATATTGCGAATAGCTTGTGGCTTCACAAATATCAATGCGATTAAAATTTTATACAATGCGTTAGTCAGAAGTCACTTGGAGTGCAATGCAATGGTGTGGGCCCCATATGAGGCTAAATACAGTCTCATGCTAGAGCGAATACAAAATAAATTCACCCGGTACCTCTACATGAGACTGTATGGAGTGTATCCTTTGTATCCACTTATGTACCCGACCCTGTTTGTTCTGGGTATGGTGGGATATGACCAGCTACGCCTCAGAAGAGAGCTAGCCTTGTCGGTGTATATATTTAAGATACTTACGGGTCGGGTTCATAATCCGGACATAATGGAGAGACTGAGTCTACGGGTACCAAGTAGAAACCTGAGGCGGAAGTCTCAACTTTTGGATGTACCGCGCGCACATTCCAACTTGGTTAGCGAAGCACCACTCACGCGAGCAATACACATAATAAATAAGATTTCTATTAAGGTAGACTTATTTGTTTGTACACTGGCTGAGTTCACAATAGTTGCTTCCTATATTATTAGTTATAAGATTTAGGCACATAAATATATTTCTGTTAATGTTTTGTATTTAGGTTAATTGGTGTGGGTAAAATATTCTTTTGTTCTATCGAATTAGTTATCACTGTAAAGGTAGAATAATTATATGGAAATAAATAAATAAATAAATAAATAAAAATGCTTGTTTATGTCTATTTGTGCAGATCTAACGTTAGTACTCGTAGGTTGGTATGTGCTTAAAATTATAGCCAACAAAATTATATAAACATTATGTAGGTACCTACTTATGTTTCAAAGTTTATATTATTCTTCTATTTAGCAAAATTTAAAACTAACAGCGAGTCGAGTAGGTCTAGTAACAGTTTTTACGACAGCCAATATTATGGTACAGACGCCAGCACATCAAGCTACTACAATCTGTCAAATTTCTTTAACAGATTTTCACCTTTATCGCTAAAGAATTAAGGTTCAAGGTTGATTGGGAAAATGTGACGTTCTGCGAATAAGCTGTTGGTCGGTCGATGTATTATATACCTACTTATTTGATTATTTACCGACAAAGAGGCCGCGGTTTGCAACGAGTGTATCACAGCATTTGACACTGTTTGAGCGCCGCATTCGCCGACAAAGAGTCCGGACAGAGGCACACAAAATTGTTACCTATTTTGGTAGGGTTGGTACAGGAGGATAAAATTAAATGATCTTGAAGATATCTCAGCAGTAGGTAGGTATACATTGAATGCTCTGAGTTTCTTGTATTTAAAGCTGACGGGCGAGATGATAATTAATAACTAAGTAGGTATTGCATCTATTGAATTGCGAATATTTTGATTTCGAAATAATCATTGTTAATATCGGTGAATGATAGATAGTACTAAAATGTGCGCAGCATAATTGAAAAGTGTTTATGCCATGTCAGTGGCCAGTGCTTTCCATAAGTTTATTTTAAAAAAAGCTCTCAAGTAAGATTTAGAGTTTACCATTCAATTACACACAACAAATTATTGAAAAATATATTTAGACGGAGTACTTAGGAAATTAGTAGAAAAAATATTCTATCGTGGATACCTAGTTATTAAAAAGTTGATAAACGTTGTGTTTACTTAATTTTATTTTTCTGTGCTAATGCCAACATTGACAACCTACCAAAATAGGTAAAAATTTATTTCGCTCCTAGACTTTGTGTCCCCGCCGTTGCTTTGATGTCAAAGGTCGCCGCCACTGCCCATGTCCCAAAGAATAAAATAAGTTTCCGGGTGCTCAGAACGGACACAAATAGATTATGTTGTCCTCGCAAGGAAGATTGTAGTCGTAAGGATAGGTAGATATTATAAAAATTGTTGTAAGTAATAAAAATATAGTTTATATTATTATTAGTTATTACCTATTATACCTTTTTTTTAAAGGACATTGCACTGCAAAATTGGAAGTGGGTGATTTTAACCAACTTGAAACGTGGAAAAGCTCCAAATATGAGCGACGTCATATTGCTTTACGCATTTTGTTTTAAAATCACACACTTCCAAAAATCGAGATTTGCAGTGTCGATTTACCAACTTCTATCGTACCTACTCTAATCTAATAAATAATAAAAATAATCGTCGTTATTTTTCTAAGGAATACAATTTTGTTGAAGTAGGTACCTACATCGTTTCTCACTTACACATACTTTAACGACTGTACCTACGTAGCAAAGCGCGCCAATTGCCTAAAAAATGTACCTACGCACACTTTAATGAAATCTGCTAATCTCAACACACACGCACTTCCTTATTTTGGCCGCATAGGTAGCATAGGATAGCCCGCCAAACTCAATTTTTTTTTGCAATTTGCAGGCTAGGGCTAGATTGTTGATTAAAATATTATTCGCGCTGTAAGACGTATGTAGTTACAGAGTCAACTACATACGTCTTACAGCGCGAATCATAATCTAAAATCTAAACTAACGTGTTCAATAAATAGGTATTTGCAAGTCTTGCGAGACTTGCTAGACTCTTGCTGCAAGATCAAGACCAAGACCAAGACTGAGAGCGCAATACCAAGACCAAGATCAAGACCAGGTGTATTGACGCGAGACCAATACCAAGACTGGCCTAAGTCTCGTCTTGGTCTTGCATTTGGGCAACACTCCAATCAATACGCTTGGTTGTGTTTAACCTTTTTTACATTTAACCTTAATCTAACCTTAAAATCAAGTTGAGCATACTCTTCACGTAGTATCAAACAACTTTACTATTCAATATAATGGTGTAATAATAATAATGTAATAATAATAATGTAATAATAATAGGTAGTGATTTCATGTCAAAACTAATGCGGTAATAAGTTACAAGGATAATAAGACACGAATTTGTAGTTAAGAGCTCGATGTTATGAATGAAAATCGGAGTTGTAATAAACTTTTAATTTAACAACAGATTTAATTATGCAATAGGAAGTGTGACACATCGATGTTCGTCTCAGCCGGGGATCGAACCCGGGACCCATGGATTCGCAGTCAGGGGTACTAACAACTAGACCAATGAGTCGTCAAGATTCTAAGAATTGTTAGGTTAAGAAGGTTGCAGGACCACTTGTCTACCCATTATCTGTCATAATTATTATGAGAAAGTGTGTCTATGGTCTACCCTGAAATTTGATTAGTTTTTTATTGTTATTACATATTTTAAGCTTAATTATTATGTTTGTATATAATGTGCCATTTAATTGTCTAATCTTTATATATTTTTGCATGTAAATAATCCCCAAATCCACACATCCATGGCAGATTGTACCACAGGAAACGGCTTGTGATAATCGCAACAGCGATGGTTGCCAATATCTGATATAAAGCGCAAAAGGCTATATTTAAGTAAAAGTATGAATCTCTTAAACTTTCAATATTCTTAAATGTTGAGAGATATGTAAGAATTATATTAAAAATTAAATGATAATGTTTTTAAAAGCATATAGTGTTTCATAGAATCTGATGATTTTACCAATAATAGAGGACTTAATGTTTGTTTTAAACAAAATAAGGAAAACGTAGGACAAATGTTTGTTTTAAATAAAATTAGGAAAATGTATTATAATAGCTATTACCTTATATTAATTATTACAATGCTGTTAAAACTAAGATTTAAATGAATTATTTATTACCTCAGATTAATACCTGCTATGAATTTTTCATGTATAGAAGATAGTCATATTTTTTACAAACATACGTTGATGTTGATAAATATTGTACTTTTTTATAAATAAATGATAGAAAGCGATAGTATTTTATTTAATTACCTAAATAAACAACAGGAAAACTCTGACATTTTAAGAAACCAGATAGCTGATGATTGTTACTGATTACTATTAATTTTAAGTGAACCATATTGCGAATAACAAAATATAGCATGAATGTTCCTAAATTATTCTGCCTGTGGCAAGGCCAACGCGCCAGAGTTTTAGACGGTATCAAAATATTAAATACGTGGCAATCAAAGGTCACATTACACGTCACTTACATATTAAGCGATCCATCTGGATCTCCCAACATGAATCGATTCTTTAATAGTCAGTCATCTAGCAACGAAACCCTATTTCAATATGATTGTTTTAGAATCCGTAGCGTTGATATGAAAAACTATTACAGGTTACCTACAATAACTCAAAATTAAAGTCCAAAGTCAAAAACGCCTTAACGCCCGAACCCAATAATCAATTTGAAATTTGATTGAAAACAATCTGAGATCAGACAGTGACAGTCGATCTCCTATCTGCATCCCAATAACCAAACCCTACGAAGACAATCCATTTTTGGCGACGGATAAAATGCTCTTTGTCGTTCCATTTTACTGAGTCACTCATATTTGATGATCAATGTAAACCAAATAAAGTAAATAAAACCGTACAAATAACATTAAAATATACATGTTTATGTTTAAAACATAACAAACAGTTTTTTTAATAATTTAAAACACTGGTCTAAGTTAAAATCTGTTAAAATAATTAACTGTTGAAATCGAGCTTTCGTCAACTGACGTTTTCATACAAAGGTCTATCCACAAACACCGATACGACCTCCCATGGATAGCTTGTATCAACAGATGTCTATTACAATCGGTCGATTGGTTATTGGCACACTTGTTACAACATTTGTATTAAGATTACTATCTCAGATGGTGGATTATGGATTGAGATAGGTTATTGGGTTCGGGCGTAAATAAACAAGAGGCTATCGCCTATCTCAATAATACATATTCCACACAACATGTCCTAACCTACTTACTTTGTGGGCAAAATCCACAAATTAAAGTGGGAAGAACCCAGCCTATTGTTTGCCAAATTAAATGGCAAATCATCATACGGCATACGGCAGTCATATTAGGACAATTTCTGAGTTTAGATTCGTAACATAATCATATAAATTGATACACACACTTACAATAGGTAGATCCTATTCATTATTTTTGACAGATGTTGCACACCATTAAAAAAAACATATTTTGGTGTTCCTTAATATTATCAATTTCTAATACCATAAGTACCTATTAATTACCAAATTAATCAAATACTTATTATAAGTATTAAGTATATGAGTATTTTGTTGATTATTAAATTGTAATTGTATTTTTCCTTACTTATTGGTATCATATGAAAATACTAGAAGATTTGCAGAAGGTAGAAATATACTAATATTTGATTCAAAATTTCTCTTAAAACTAGTCGAGTTGATGAATTCCACAATACGATGAAACGTCACGCAACTAATTATTTGGCAAAGATCAAACAAAGGTCAAACGCGGTCGTCAACATCATTTATTTTTTTATATATATATTATAGATATATATATATATATATATATATATAGGCTTCCTAATTATAAATAAAACGCCATCTGACTAAATTGACTATGAATTACTAAGCTACATCAAAATATGACGCTCTATCTACATTGTATATTTAGCGTACCATTATACTATACCACATATTACACATTCAGCTTTCTGCTACTAGGTGTCGCTTTAATAAAATTTTGTGCACGTGCTGAACCGCCATCTTGTATTCAATAGTAGAATATAAATTTATGACCCTTTGGTATATTTGCTACTAATCAATACTAGATGTCACTGTCATGCGGTTTCACAATTTTCAGTGGTTTTTTTTAAGTTTTAACTTAATTATCATCGATAATTAACTTAAACATAGTTGCAATGAGAAAGCAACAATAATTTTCAACATATAGAAAACAGTTTTTTATTATAAGAAACTTCATTAAACTGAAGCAATATTTTTCTCTTTATATTATATTGTTTAGTCTAGATTTAAGATTCAAGGTCAGATTTATATATATTGTACAGCACATGCACAATAGCTATAGTTTTGTTAATAATAACTAGGTTTTAAATGTAAAGTACATTGTATATATATGTATCTTTTTAATACGCTATTTGTCCGCTATGGACTCCTAAACTACTTAACCGATTTCAATCCAATTTGCATACCGTGTGCAGTTTGAACTAACTTAAACATTGATATACAAAAACCCAAGATGCACAATCAACGTCTAAAAAACGTCCTCAAAAAATGAGCGCAACATTCTAAATTGTGCGCTCATTTCAAATAGTCTCGCGTCTATAAGTGGAGTCGATGTTATTTATTTGTGTTTTTTTTTATAAATAAATTTATGTACTCTTGAACTTTTTTGTGTGTAGTTTTTGACAAATATATTTACGCTATATAAAGTGTGGGTCAGGAGGTAGCCAATTTAACATTTTTTTTTTAATTTAAAGAAAAAACTTTTTAACCGGATTAATGTTATGTATTATTATAAATTTACAACTATTTAACATCCAACACCTTTTGTCTTCAGTCACCGTGACCACTCACGCTGTAAAGCACCCGAAAAGTCGGATAAATTTTAAATTATGTTAAATAGTTGTAAATAAAAAAGTCATGTTCGACTCCACTCAATACCTTGTCCTACCGACCACGGTCGGTCGTAAAATTTTATTGCTTTAAGTACGAATACACTGCGTTGTAATAACAACTTTAAGCAATTCGCGTAAGGTTGATTTTGCAATAATATATGCTTGTAACATATACTGTTATGGACAGAAATAGTGTTTCGGGACACTTTCGAGCGTTACTTTTATTCGAGACTGTGCATCTTGGGTTTTTTGTATATCAATGAACTTAAATGATAGGATAGCATCTGTCATCTACATCTTCATTTATAACCGTAATATTATTTTATTGTAAATTAATTGTTTATTTGACAGTCACAATTCTAACAGATGGCGCTGTGTTGAAAGTACCAACGTTTCACATAACTACAATTTAATGGCATAACCAACAAAGTATGGTCACCATGGGTCCCCATGACTGGTGTTCTCCTACCGTTTCCCTTGAATAGTTTACTACTATGTAATATAACAAAAACTTTAGCCACAGCAAAGCTTGGCCGAGTCTGCTAGTATATACATACATACATATATATATATATATATATATTTGAATATCAACCAATACCTACCTACTTAATTTACTATTATTATTTAAGATACGTTATTTAAATTGGTTTAATCAGTGATATTAATTAGCGTTTGGCCATTCGCCAAGTGAGAATGCTCAATGCTCTGAAACAAGAATGCACTTCAAAGCAAATTAATTAAGATCTAATCGCACGTTTTACGGACAAGCCACTTAGATAGATTACAAAATTTATTTTGTATGAATATAATTATGGCCGAAATTCGACTGTTACATATATTTATTTATACATATAATTCGATAACACAGCTGTTCTACACAATAAGTAAGTATATCTGTGTGTTTCATACTCGCGAATACTTTAAAACAATTTGTACCAAACACATTCAGATTTTAATTCCAAGAACTCCAACAATATTATAAAAATAAAACACATGTCTGGTACTAACGTATATATATATGACATATGTATTAACAAATCTTTATTAAGTGTTGAAGGAGTAGTTAAGTTTAAACCTTTAAATGAAACTTTTTGTTGTTTGAAAATAAAATAAATGTATCATAATATATTATTTATGTGAAAACGTCGAGTTATAACAAACTTATGAATTCGTGAATTTTTTTTGTGTAACAGGAGGCAAACGGGCAGGAGGCTCACCTCATGTTAAGTAGTACCGCCATGGACACCCTAACGCCAGAGGGCTCACGATTCGTTGTCGGCCTTTACAGAATTGGTACGCTCTTTTCTTGAACTGACTTAGGGTCCCCTAAGTCGAATTGGTTCGGAAATAGTAGTGGGTCAAACGCTCTGTTGTTGTAAGACGGTCGTCGAGGTGATATGGGTGATATTCTTTATTGTGCCTTGACATCCGACGATGAAATTCAGGTGCAGGTCATCCGAACCGCTAATAAATAATGAAAGCTTGACATTCAACTTAACGAATATTGATTTTTAATCTGACCGACATAGGGATTTTTCTAGCAGGACTGTACCAGCCGGACTGTACTAATTAACTTATGAATTCTAAAAATACGAGTGCGTTTCTTTCTAATATTTCATTTCATTATTAATTCTTCATAAAATTGTCAACTCTAGAGAACAACACACGATTTTAAACAATGTTTTAATCGTGCCAAAGCAGTGTTAGTAGTTAGGCTTCAGCGTGCGTCGTCTTATCCCTGAGGTCGTAGGTTCGATCCCAGATGTGCACCAAAATGGCTATCACCTACTTGCCTATTAGAAAAAAAACAATCACAAACAGATACAGGAATCTGAGGCTCAGACTTAAAAAGCTTTAACTTTAGTTATGGTCGTAAAGATTTTTGTTGCTTTAACTGCAACTAATCTTATATTTTTATTGAAAAAACTTTTTAAACGCAATATTGTCACGTATTACCACAGACAATAAATCACAATTATATCCGTCCATCGACACGGACGGGCGAAGCTGTCTAATTGGCTAATTAGTTTATGTCTACACTGAATATAATTGCGTCTAAAATGCATCGGAAATTAGCCACTACAAAAAAATAGAAATTGTCTCTTTCTTCTTTCATTAATTTCCTGTTAAGGAATCTAATATTTATTTATGTAGTATTTACAATATTCTTAACCTACAAATAATTAATATATTGAAAATTGATATATTGAAAATTCATACAAATTTAAAAAGTTATTGCGATACTTATTCCTTGAATGAGAAAATCACCAGCTCTGGGGAAGACCGCGATATCGCAGCACACTCATGAGGGGACTCTTTGTATCGAAGAAGTTGCAGGAATAAAGAAAATAATTATAGGTTTCTAAAACGACTCGGCTAAAGGTCCAAATAGAGTTGCTGAAAATAGATTCATCACAGTTTTATTGTAATTGTAAGTCCGACACAATCTGTTAACAGGACCATTAAACAATAAGCACAAATATGAGACAGGCGTGTATAAGGAAGCTGCGAAACTAAAACAAAACTTACATGTCATTTGCGCTCCAACTATAAAACTGAAATTGAAATTTCATATGTCATAAATTGCTTCATAATATTTTTACTAAAAATTCCTGGTTTATAGAGAAATATCGATAAAATAACTAAATCCAACTGATGCAGTTGCGACCTAAATGGTTAATCAACTATTATTCGACCTATCTTCGAACAGTACACGTGAATTTCACCTCTAATACTGAGTAATAAGAGAGAGTTTTCCATTTATCAAAATAGCACGATTGATTTATCTAATATTGGTTAAATGTTAAAAGGAGCATTAAGTTATTACATTATCTATTATCTGTTTGGAAATACATTTGTTCGTAGTATTCAGCGCTTCGCCGGTTAGTGCTTATTGGAGAGTAGTCCATAGTTCGATTTACGGTGAAAAAAAAAGGGTGCGTGTAGGTACTTATGTACGCGCGTAAGAAGTTATACTTCTTTGGCATTATTAAATAAAGTTTTTGCATGCAATCAAATAATTAATTAAAATTAAATAATCAAAGACTGGAAAAGGAGTCATTATAGTCAATAAAGTTCAGTTTACATTTGAAAAATAAAATAAATAAATATTTATTAATATTATATTTATATTTATTATTATTTTCTAATTAGTATTGATTTAAATATTCAATTTAAATCACTTCTCATTATAATTCAGACGCACATATAAAATTCGCACTTGTATAATGAAAACACGTGTTTTAAATGTAGAAACTCAAAGCATGTCGATAAATATTATAAATATAAATACACAGTGAACAGAGGCGGCGTGCGTGCCCAAAATGCGCCACTAACTTCATTCTGTTAATTTTGTGTCACGGTGCGCGCGCATCGTAAAATTTCACTCTCATCAATTTTTCATAACGCGCCTAAAGAAGTATAACTTCAATAATGTCTGGTGATACCGAGCTTTAATCATAAACCATTATGTTAATTGTTAATGATTAAAGCGTAACAAGCACGCGACAACTGTCTCACGCGAATCTGCCTAAGAAAGAGATATTCAAAATTTCAATTTGCTTCATCTTGATGGCTGGGAGTCTTCCCCGGTCTTCACAAGACTTGAGCGAACTGTGGAATCGTCTCCCAATGACGGTCTTCCCTGGGAGATACGACCTCCAATTGATTAAAGTTAGAGTATACTCCTCCCTTAAAGGCAGGCAACGAACGGAAGCAATGACTGCCTTATTTTTGGCGACCGTTCCTATAAAAAAATACATAGAGATAAAAAAAACAATAACAAAAGAAGAAATTTACCCTCGCACTAGAATCGAAAGAACCCGTTGGAACTTTCCAGAAGTTTCTAATGGGTCCGGTCAGGAGGCCTGCTGAGGCGAGATATAATCACCAAATCACCAATCGAGCTTATCAGTCACGTGAGCGTGGGCTAATATCATTCTGATACACATGGTCACACAAAACAAAAAAATGGCGATTAAAAAGAGTGGCGCAGAGTTTAAATTGCCAGTTCTTCTCTCCCGTTCTAAAATTAGAAGCAATAATATGTATTTCTTTACTGTACATTATGATTTTTACACTTATATTACGATAGTTCCCGTGAAGCCAAGCAAAACGAAAGACTGTTGTAGTAGACGTTGGCCAGTGTCAAACTAAGGTTTTTTACTTCATCGGAAATTGAACTTTTGACTTCCGGTTTGTGTAAGTCACAGAAGTCATTTAGTGTTTGGAAATATATCCTTTTAAATTATTTATTTAACAAAATGTATTTTGCCGTTTTGAGACGTCTTACAATTATGTATTTTGAGATTATAATTATAGCCTCCAATATACCTACTAAAAGAAAAAAAAATCTGTTTCATGATGATTTGTCAATTAATAGGCAAGTAGATGATCAGCCTCCTTTGTTTGACACACGCCTTCGAATTTTTGGGTTGAGTTTGGGTTAGGTTAGGTTTTGGGTTTCGGATAGACACTTGGTCAATCGGTTTAAGTTCCGCCATACCACTCACAGGGAACGAGTTCAAATCTCAGTAGAGGACAATATTTTCTGAGGTTTGGGTTTGGGGCAAGCCGGTTTCCTCACGATGTTTTCCTTAGTTAGTCCGTTAGAGTGAATGTTAAATGTGCACATAGAAAGAGAGTCCATTGTTGGAATCGAACCTACGACCTCATGGATAAAATTCGCACGCTTAAGCAACACTGTCAATTTTTTTACAAAATATGCAATGTTATTATTGTAATAATCAAACGCTTTTCAATCGGATAAAGTGTATTTCCTCTTACCCTTAAAATTAACAAATACTAATATTGTAAATAGCAAAGTGCTACTCAATGGGCCTTATAATATCCGAGGATCGCACTCTAATGAGAATTTAAATTGGCCGCATTTTAATAATCTTTGTAAGGGTACTACGCAGTACAAGCGATAGCGGACGATCTACTGACGTTTAAAAAATCGCTATTACTCAATCCAAAAATCTGTTAATTAATTATTAACGCAACCGCCCAAGCAATTTCAACTTATTAGATGGAATGAATTGGTACTATATTTGTGGAGGCATTGTTTGGTTGCTGTCAGCATTAACTTCTCTTACAGGACACAGGAACCAAAAGTTTTGTGTAAAATAAAGTGCCAAATCCGTTATTTTATTTTATTTATGCTCTATAAAATGGTTCTCTAAAATATTAAAATGAGGACAATTAGATATATATGAAAATATGTTAAAAAAGGATATTCACATGTGAAAATGACATGAGAACTTTATTTATGTGTAATAATGGATGCTATCTCTTAATACATTTTTGGGGTTCATGCTGTAACCCCCCTACACAGTAGGTACTGTTAGTTACCAATCCAATCCAATTGTTTTACGTTAATTAAGTATTACAATTTTTAATATAACCACTAATAAATAAATAAATACAAAGATTGAATTCGGTTTGAAATGCCTTTCCAGTTATCAAACCTTCTATATTAAGTAAGTTGTATGTAGGTATAACCTTATATATGATAGTTTATGTATAATTTATCCAATCTTTTTTTAAATATATAAATTGAAAAAACAATTCAGTATAAATGTATAAATGATATTTATGAACCTCAAAACCTTTGTTTTTGTAATTAAAACCCTTCTTTACCCATTTTGATGAAATTTTTTGTACATTGGAGGTTTAAAGATATTCATATTAAAAATGCTCATAATATGCAATATTATATATATATTATTATTTTTTTTAAAATTGATTTTGTCGCTCATTCCATAAGGGTTTTTAATAATTTAAAAATAATAAGATTTGCTGTCGTTAATTTCTCTAAGAATCCTTCCACCGTATGCGATAAGGTACACAACAGTTCCATGTGCCTGGTACGAACACGAATTACCTACTTGTGTAATTCGCCAATGTTTCGGGTTTTATCTAACTATGAGACTAATTATGAGGATGTTGATATTTTCCACCTCACCAAAGAGGATGTGAGGAAATATTTGAAGAGACAGGAAGACTTTGACCTTGTTTAGTAGTAAAAATTTAGTTGCTATTTTGAAATATTAAGTATTAATTATCGTTTGTTTAATGTTAAATTTTGGTTTTCTTTTATTCTGTCTATTAATATAGGTACTTACCTTTGTTTTCTCTTTCATATACATATACTGTTTATTTATGTAATCTGTTTTGGGTTTGTTTATAATATATATGTTAGCTGTAAGGTAAATAAATAAATAAAATTATTATATACGCTACCCGCTTATGTCCCCGCGCTCTTAAGCAACGTGAACTCGCTCAACGTCGGCGAGATGAAAGCGGTCGGCGCGTTTGAGATGCGTATTGCGGCATAATTAGGAGTTCAGTAATAAGAAGCGACACAGGCAGTGCTAATCGCAGTGTGGCCGCTAAAATGATACTTGAGTCTACTTAAAGGAAAAATATAGTTAAATAATTATTTCAGGTACTTTACATGTTTCTATTTTCATTTCTAGATATCCACTTAAGTTTATTTATTTACATTACTATACCATCTATTCTATCTATTCATTCTATCTATTATTTTATCTATTCATTTCCCTATCATCATACATCGTTACATAGATCTTGCCACACCTACAGTTTTGTATGTGTGGGCACCTAAGTTTGAGATCCATATACAAGTAGACCACAAGTATTGAAAAGCTTCATTTTAATTCACGCTCATTTTCCTATTTTACACTTCTCTAAACGCCCAAAAGCTCTTTCATGCTTTTGCTATTATTGTGTCGATTTTATTCTTGCATCGGCCATAGATATTAGATATTGTCTGACGGAGTTACAAGTATTCAGCTACATATTCTATAATGCTGTTTAGTAATCAGGTAGATATTTCCTTTCTGAAATTGGTTATTCTCGACATTCATTCTAAGACCGACAATCCTGTTTTCCGAGTCAAGTTCTGTGACCAGCCCCTCTTCCTTGCGTGTTGAGGCAAATAAAAGAAGGTCATTATAAGATTTTAAATGCATACCATGGCTTGTTATGTAAACCAATATTTAAAAGGCCGGCAACGCACTTGCGAGCCTTCTGTGAGTGAGTATCCATGGGTGGCGGTAGATATCACTTAACCTGTGAGCCTCCTGCACGTTTGCCTTCTGGTACATAAAAAAAACTGTAAATAAATATAAATTTTTTAAGGCTTTCTTAATTTCCTTTATAATTGGATTATATAAATGAATTTGTTAATAAAAACGCCGCTTCCGTAAGCCAATTTTTTTGTTGTTGTAGACAATTCACACCAATTGACCTAGTCCCATGCTAAGCTAGTGAAGCTTGTGTTATGGGTACTAGGCAACGGATATACATACATATTATAGATAGATAGACATATAAATATATATTTAAACACCCAAGACCTAAGCACAACCCCAAATGCTCATCACATCGATCTTCGTCTCAGCCGGGGATCGAACCCGGGACCCATGGATTCGCTGTCAGGAGTACTAACCACTAGACCAATGAGTCGTCAATCATAGATAAGTAGGTATAATATGAAATTTTCGATTCCCAGCGAAACAATTATTCTTGGCCTAAACGCTGTTTGTTACAATGATGTATAAACTTTATAAAGATTATATCAGAGGTACATTTTAGTGGCTATCATTTTACAAATGGGTCATTTTTGAAACATCTTCAATCTGGTTTCACTCAAACAAATCTGTACGGAGATTATATCGAGTTCAATTGAATTTCTAAGCGTGTGGTTTTTGCTTACGGAAGATAAAATAAAAAACCAGTGGCGCTACCTCTTAGGTCTGGGCCTCAGATTTCTGTATCTGTTTCGAGTTTTTGTTTTTTTTTTAACTTTTAAATCCATCTGCAATCAGCCTCATGGCTTTTATCAGATTTTATAGTAAATAATGACAGTTAGGGAACGCAAATCCAATAATTTTTTTATTCCCTCCGTATTTCGAAAACTGTCAGACTGCGGCAAGTTTTGCCCTTTTCAGCCGATACACACTGTCCGTCGTTTCCAAGAGGCCCGAAGCTTGACGTGTTGCTGAAGTCTCGTTTTGTATCGCACGGTTGATATTTTAATGTCTTCCTCGACAGTGGCAATTCCCAAATATTTATGGACTTCAGTATTTCGTGTTAACCAAGGCGCACCGCTCATATTTCGCAGTGTTTTATTTTGTAGCCGCTGCAGGATTTCGATATTAGAGCAGCTGGCTGACCCCCAGAGCTGTATCCCATAGAGTTTCGAGATCATTTGATTTTTCTAATAGGCAGCGATCACTGATCATCCTGTATGTCTGACTTTCACGATGTTTTCCTTCACCGTTCGAGCAAGAGTAAAATGCGCACATAGACACCAAAAGCATTGGTGCACAGCCGGGGTTTGAACTTGCAAGATATAGGTCCTCAAGGATGAGAGTCACGCGCTGAAGGCACTAGACCAACACCACTCTATACATTGTGTACATCAATCTAAAACGCACCTAATACACTGCATATAGAAAAGTTTATTGGAATAGCCGCGAATCTACATCAGCCCTGCGATTCTGTAACTCACTTTTCGAACTCACACAGCTGTTTTCGCATCGGCGGTCGCTCTCAAATTAGTCGTGAAACAGTCATTTTATGATTTGGCATTTTGAAAAGATGAGAGCTTGTAGTTTATTGTTTATCCTACTAGTTACCCTGAAACCACAAGTGCAACATTGCTTAATGTCTGGTTGTTAGTAGATTTAGAATGCAGAATGATATCCGGTCCGAGGACAAGACATTATAAACATGGAACAAGCATTGTATTGATATCCCACCATTTATTTGTATTTGTGGACCAAGTCGATACAAGGTCAAGAAAAGAGCAAAAGATTCTGTATTCCTAAATGACGACTACGCACTTATATCCATAGGCGGCTGTGTCACTTAACATTTGGTAAGCCTCTTGTTTAAAAAAAGATAATATGTAGACGGGATACGAACTTTAAATATAAAGAAACAAAATAAAAACGTACGAAACCAGGCTAGCGCACTTTAAGATGTTGCCATCGTTTGCATTTAAGATCAGATTTGCCCCAACCTTCGATCAAAATTTAAATTTCTAGATACCCCAGGCATCCCATCATTCTCTCACGAGCTCACCAATGTCCAGATTGAGCATTCTGATAAACGAGCTGGGTTTGGATATCCATAGTTGCTCCCCTCACATTTCAAAATCGATTTTAAAATGTTTAGTTTTTATAATTTGTGTATGTCAAAGTGTATGTCATGTTTGCCTATAAGTGCTTGACATTTTAAAAATTGTATATGTGAAGTATTGGATACATGCATTTTAACTTAGCGGACTATCTCTAAGAGAGTTCCTGTAACATATCCACTTTCCCAAAGTATACTAATACCGCAATTATAGCTTTTAAAAAGTCCCGCTGCCATCAGTCAGAAGTCGAGAACCGATGACAATCACCACATTCCTTGTCAATCTTCACCGCTCAAAGAATGCTTAACATTATTGATGGCCTATTTCGTAATCATTGCGATTTTTTATCCATTACTCTCTTCTCACTAATATTCTAAACAGTATTAAACATTACCAGCAATGTAAATGTTGAATTTTAGTTGTTAAAGATTGTAAAAAAAAAATTCCTTTGTGTACTTTAAAGGATCATAATGTGACATCCGTCGATGACAGATGACCATAGATAGAATATAACAAAGCGAACTCTGTGCGCCGGCCATAGATATCAAAGTTCCAAATTTGAATATTTGTAAAGGGTTCCAAACGATGCCTAAATACAGAGGCGCTAAAAGACGAATGCATCAATTTTAGTTGACTTTTTGATAAAGATGTTAGGAAATGAACCCGTTTTCGCTGCACAATGTGAAAATTAGCGGGAGTTGAGGTACGATAGTTGGCGAAATATGTTAAGTGGATGATTCATTGAGTTTGCTTTTTAAATTGTTTGTTTAACCATTTACGAAATTCTTTCGATTACAGTTAGGTAACGCTTAAAACCCTTTCAGGCCATTCGTACCTATTTTATATAAGGCATACTTTAAAGACAACTATATGGACAGGACCCGGGGAAAGAAGGAGAAGAGGGCGCCCCAAAACATGGTAGAATAGTAGATAGAAGAAATAGAAGCATTAGTAGGAAGCGAATAGAGAAAATGTAGACGGGATACGTACTTTAAATATATCTTACAAATCTAAGCTGCGTAACCTACTACTTTTGTGATAATTGGAAATTAAACGGGCTTTTTATTACTATTATTATTACAGATTATATTCAAAGACCGCTAAAAGGTATCTTTTTTGAAATACGAAATAAATTTTTATTAATTTTTGATAAAATTTAATTAACTTCCTGTTGAATAGAATATGAAGGTAGTACATTAAACGGTGATAAATGTTAAGTACTGACATGTTTCATGTTTAATTATATAAAAGGGTGACAATGTTTTGTGATACTTCAATTTAATATTATATTTTTAATACAGGTACATTACTAATATTAAACGTAAGAATAAAATAACTACTATAATAACTAGAAAAAATTCTAACTTTATACACCTTAAAATAATTATCTTTATCATTTAACAATCATCCAGGTCTTCCGGTCCACGGACGGAGATGTGCTTTAACATACACAAAAAATAGATAGAATTTGAATTATTAATCTAGAATAACTTTCAAGCCGCTTAAACAATTTTTTTACATGGCAACTTTTTATCGCAATTGTCCTCGATTTTTCCGAAACATAGTCCCAATGGATCACATCTGCGCAGTGACAATATAGATCATTAGGCGTGACGACGTCTCAATCGGGTATTGAAACTAATAATGTCACTAAACACTTCACGCTTGACAGTTTCAGTTCAGTTTTTGTGAGGTTTTATTAAACGAATTTTAGAACTTCAATGTATAAAAATGTGTCCTTTTTAAGAACATACCGATAAAGATTTTAGTATATTTGTAATTAATAATCACAGACTACTGGATTAAATAAATTATAGACTATATTAGTCGAACACATACTGTATTAAGAAGTATTAAAATAACACTTTATGTAAGGAATAAACTTAAATATTACTGGTATGTAGAAAGTACCTACTTTGTAAGTACCTAAAACAGAAATATGCTTAGGTAAAAATTTTGTTTCATAAGAGTTTTATGAAATCGCAGTTTTGTACAACATTTTATATTATTTATTCTAAAAAACCTACAAATAATATTTAAAATGTGATATTGTCATGAACAGTAACAGATGTTACAATAATTACAGACTACAAAGAAAGGCGCCAAAGACTATAACTCTTACATAACCACAATCTATAATTCTATTTTTTAAAAATACGCCACACATTGTGTTACAAATAGAGATGTCAAAGTTTGAAATTATTACGCCCTTGATTATGGACTTCCGGATTTTGAAATTGGAACGTGCAAAAAAGATTATGAAAGCGAAGAGGTTTTATTTTAAACACACCATAGCAAACGATGTTTTGAAATGCTATGTTTACGTATTTCTTTGAGTAAAGTAGCGCTGAAATGTATTCTTATGTTACAAGTTACAATGAATATTTTAGCACTTTCTTCATAAGGATATTCTTACATAACCACAATCTATAATTTTATTTCAAAAAAATACGCCACACATTGTGTTACAAATAGAGATGTCAAAGTTTGAAATTACTACGCCCTTGATTATGGACTTCCGGATTTTGAAATTGGAACGTGCAAAAAAGATTATGAAAGCAAAAAGGTTTTATTTTGAACACACCTTGTTTTGAAATGCTATGTTTACGCAATTCCTTTGAGTAAAGTAGCGCTGAAATGTATTCTTATGTTACAAGTTACAATGAATATTTTAACAGTTATTCTTCAAATGTATTTCATACCAAAAACCTATTCATAACTTAATTTAACTGTAATTATCTGATTTTTATTAATTACTAGTACAATTAATCAAATCAATCGATACAATTTAAGCCTACCTTCCACGTGGACGGCCACCCGCATCCATGGTTATTACGATTTATGTGTTAAAACTAAATTGAGATGTGTTATAATGACCGCTCCCAAAATTATTGTTGCGGTTAGAGGCCGTCTCGGTAAGGACAATGGATTAGAGATACTTTTTTTATCAACTTTAATGTATTCTAGTAAGATTAAAAATTTATAGCATCATATTAGCATCAGTTATAGCATCGTGGACATTGGTAAAGTCAAATTTAGTTATTGCACAAAACTAACAATATTATATTATTACTTCTTCATAACATTTCAGACAAATATCGAAAGCTTGTGGTTAGTTTAATAGTAGATAGCCTTAGTGTAGCTTATACATCAAAATCAAATAAAATCGTGATATATATTTTTAAAAGAGCATTAAATTTAGGTATTATTATAAAATTGAGTTATTTTATTAAAGTAAACTTTTATTGTTTTACACGCACAAGTTCTACAAACATTTTGGTTCTACGTCAATTATGTAATACAATTAGCTCATTACTTTAATACAATTTTTAAGAACGAGTATTTAACTATTACGTCATTCTGGGTTCCCTCTAGAATGTTCTACGGTTAGCTTATATCAGGTATTTAAAAAGGTGTGTAATCCAAAGTCCTAACCAAAAATCCGTTTAGAATTAGATGCGTTAAAGTTAACCCAAGCTGGACCCCTAATGACGGTTCGTAGTTAGCTTGCTTCCGTTTACAATTCCGACCAAATATTAAATATAGGGTAACTGCTCGAATAGTATTTGTTACTCGGAAATAATTACAGCTCTCTGACGTTTGTTATGAATATATTAACCAGAGTTTTTCATGAAAAAAATCTTATATTTTTGGTTGGTAATGGTAGTCATGTCTTTCTACGTTAAAATTACTAATTACGTAATGATATTTTATTTACTAATAACTGCGCTATATATAGCTACTAATATGTTATATTTGACATAATATAGTTATTTATATGTGTTCTTCGTACCTGAATTCAGTAAGATATCACTTTAAAAATGGAGTGTTGTATTTTTATTATATTATCTAGTCGTTTAAGAATAGCTATTCAAGATCAACGGTATAATTATAACAATCCCACTATAATCACACAATCGTATAATGGATATGTAAAAGTCAAAATGAGTAATAATAGAGAGTGGTAATTGACCGGAAATCGAAATGATTAGCCAATCATAGCGCGGGAAAGTGCAATATGGCGTCGAGTTAGCTTTGTGGGAAATGGCGCGTAATTAGTGCTGTGTATACTCGTATATAAATTAGGTTTACAATTGAATTTTAGGAAGATTTCGAGATTATTGATGTTAAAACATTCATTCTAGATTTTTTTTTTTTAAGTTGTGTTTTTTTTATGGATGCTGGGCAGTAGTACCTAAAGTAACAGGCAACGCACTTGCGAGCCTTCTGGCAATGTGAGTGTCCATGGGTGGCATTATATCTTAATATCAGGTAAGCTTCTTGCCGCCTGTCTTTTCTTAGATAGAAGACATGACTGATCTTTGTGTTTATAATTAACTGAGTTTGTATTATAATTTCTCTAAGCATACAAGTTTCCTGTCTGAGTACAGTTCTCGAATCATCCTCCGCCAGTCACCAACCCCCTTATGATCTCGCTGCTTAACCGTTTCAGTTCTGCAGAACTGGATATATTTGTGAAAGGTTTGGGTTTTTTAGTAGAAATTCGCCCGCAATCTAAAAAAAGTGTGTGCGTACAAAGTGAAACTTCTTTGGCAAACTAATTTTTAAGTCTTGTTCATATTTATATCAAAAACTTTAGATTTTCGAGACTTAGAGGGAGGTATTTTTTTTCTTAAAAGGGTTCTCAAATCTGACATTATAATGCATTGTTTATATAGTTTTAGGTAATTATGTATAGATACTGGGCTGTAGTAAGCCTAAACTAACAGGCAACGCACTTGCGAGCCTTCTGGCAATGTGAGTGTCCATGGGCGGCATTATATCTTAATATCAGGTGAGCCTCCTGCCCGTTTGACCCCTGTTCTATAAAAAAATAATAAGAATAAACACATTTTTTATTTTATTTAGAAATAAATTTTTAGTAGTTTACGGTATGTTCTTATAGTGTCATCTCTTTTCGAAGGTTTGCGATCATCATGGCTACCTCAATTTTGAATGCCGCGCTTCAGAACATAGACTTGGTGTTCCACCAAACCATTGTCTTCGGGTAGTATGGTTAGGTACCTAGTAAGTTTGTCTATTAAAATTATTGTTTGCCTGTGCTGTTTTCTTAGTAATATTCTTTATTGAAGGTCGTGTCACTGTAAGGTGCCTGCTACCCTGCTAGTGATATCTCTCCACTTTGTTCGGTCTATAGCTTCTTATTGATTATATACCTACTTTATATGTTTGCGAGTTGTTCCCACGAGAATGTCAGTGCGTGCTCCTATTTCACCATGCCTAGCCGATAGAGGTCAAATCTTTGTTTTTAATTTATTTTATTATTATTATTAACTTAAGATGTCATGTGCAACATGGTGTAATCCTTGCAGCTCCTTACAAACTTTGCGTAAAAAAAAACTTGGCGATAAAAAAGAGTGGCGGAGAGTTTATAGCCAGTGCTTCTCTTTCGTTCTACGCCCTTGATTTGAGAACTGCCAGTAGATGTAATTTTGAATTTTGGATTGAATTGAATTAGCTGTTATGGGTAGACCTGTGAGAGTCATGACTTCTCACTAGCGGGCTGGCGATCTGCCCCGCGTTCTTTTGCCTTCCACCTTGCCGACGACAACCAGCTCGTCCAGATTATCTGGTTCGTGACGGGCAATATGACCAAAATAAGCTGGACCTCGTGTTGTTGAGACCCTCGTACGAACTCTGAGGCTGTTACCTAATAATTCTAAATCAAAAACACCAGAATAACATAGACGTGAAACACAATTTTCTCGTAAATAACAATAGGTTAACAGCAGGTGCGGTTAACAAATCATCATATAATAATGAATAATCAACCCAAGTCAATGTATTAGATTACTTTTTCCACACCGTGGCTGCTCGCGATGCGTGAAGTTAATGTAAACAAACAAAATGGCCGCCGTGCGTGTGTCAAATTTAATGGAATTAATTGGCTTATATACGGTTATATATGATTTAGATGGTTGAGGTGTCAGTTTGGAATGATTTGAATGAAGGCGATTCGATTTTTATATTAGTATAAGGTTCATTTGCAAAGAAATTAATACATTTAGATTGGTTAACTTTGTTTTTTTTAATGTTTTCTAGATAATTCCTCGACTATGTAGTCGTTGGAGGTATTAAATAAAAATACTTGGTTTTACTCTCGAAATTCGAATTGACCTTTATAAACATATCTCCAATATATGCTTGAAAGCAACAAATATTTTCAAACAATTAGCAAGGGCGGCGAGAAATGGCTGTGGTTTACATCGAGATTTAATTCGTATTAATACAGATTGATTAACTTTTGGTAGATGTTAAGAACTTTGCAAATTTTATAATAATTCCTCTTTTATTTTTGAATGCCACATTTTTTTTAAATATAGGTAACAATTAAGAGGCTCACCTGATGTTAGTGTGCCCATGGGCCATCACATTGCCAGAAGGCTCGCAAGTACGTTGCCGGTATTTTAAGAATTGGTACGCTCTTCTTTTGAAGGAGCTTAAGTCGAATAGGTTCGTAAAGACTTCCTAGACTAAGTGATGTCTGAAAATAAAGACCACCGATGTATGGATAGATAGGAATGATGAATTTTTAAATTAATACGGTATATAAAGTAGGCTTGTAGTAGTTTAGTAGTAGGTAATGAATAAAATAATAAGTGGTAGGTACAAATTAACTGTTTCTTTAAGGTCCGTATTCCAATAGGTGCTTCAAGCCTGAATCTCATCTGAGCACTGTCAAATTTCTATTTCAAAGTTCAAATACTTAGAAAAATTTATTTGACAGCTCTTAAAAGCAAGGCCTAACCTACCTAAGAAGTTTAATCATTAACATTTTAAAATTAATTTGGTATAATCTTAATAATATTGTACCTAATACAAAACAGCAATATCATGCTAAATTATTAAACTCACATCTCTAACCCAACGAAGTCATAAATAACTTTATAAATATTAAAAATTCAGAGTAAGAGAGGAAAAAACGATACGGCAAAACATGTGGTGCGCTCCACTATAAATCTAATAACCAATTCACGCGACAGACAATTAGCCGATGAACTATAAATGAAGAAAACTGGCAATTTCTCGAGTGACAAACGTCAGTCTTATCGGCGCTAAATAATGGAGCCGTAGTTAGAGTCGCGTCTTCATCCTGGTAATTAAACGGGCCTCCGCTCCTGCCGAGCTAAATTAATCACCACGAATCTTTCCCCCCAATCCGAACACGATTAAAAACTTTTATTGGAGCGCCATGTGTGACGGCCCCGTGCAGTCGGCGAGCGTGCATCGACCAATTAGAGGACGCCCGCGCTAACGCCGCGAATGCTGATTGGTCGGCGTAAAACAGGCCACGCCCACTCATCCCGCCCGCGGCAAGGTTGTCACACACTACGTCAGTTGATCGAGGCGCGTCGATCTGTCAGCCGTATCCTATGTTGCATCCGATTTCTGTGAGTTGTGTGATGGATGTGAATTGAACTATGGAGGAGGAGTCAATGTCAGGGCACAGCTGTTCTGAGGACGATATCAGTGTTGGGCGACCGTCGCCGGCTCCGTCGCGTTCGCCGTCACCCCAGGACTATTTCCGGCCTTTGAAACGGTTGAAGATGGCCTCCGAGCCGGTTGAGGAGAGGCGCGGCGATGGTGTGAAAAGTTTTTCGATTCTGGACATTTTGTCGCACAGTCCGCGGACTCCGCCGCGTATTGTCAGGCCGTGGGATGCGTCGGGGTTCGAGCGCTTGCAGCGGTTGCAGCGTTTAGCTGGCGCGGCTTTGCTGGACGGAGAGAGATGGCGTTTGGCAGCGCTAGGTCTTTTACGACCGAGGGAATTGCCAGCTGAATGCTGCGATTCAGTGTCGGAAAGGTCTTCTTCAGCGTCTGATTGCTGTTCGGAGCCCCGGCGGCCTCCGCAGCAGGGTTCAGCTGCCCATACGCCTCTAGATGCGCTATTCCACATGACCAGCAAAACATTTGAAGCAAACAGTCCTGACAATGGAGGTAAGTCATTGAAATATTTTATTCGCATTTAAACATTGACAAAGTTATATTTTGTGCTAAATTATTAAAGTAAACTCCAACTTAGAAAATAGTTCCAATTGGAATCCAGTTCCAAACGTTTATTTTAAAACCTAGTTCAACAAGTTATAATTTAATAAGTATTATGAATATTATCTAACTAAAAGGGTTTGAGAGCTCACTGAACTAAAAGCATTGCCTTTAGCTTTTCAAACTGGCATTAAGTAAATCTATCTAAACAAAAACACATTCCATTACATCAGATATTTAGAAATATTACCCCACAGATATTTCTACCATACCTACCTTACATACATTCCTACCTTTCATGTTGTTAGAGTTTTTTTTATAACATAAATCCTAATAAATAAAGTTATTGCTGAAACATGGCAGCCATTTTTCTAATCAAGCTAATTTTTAACTGTAATTAATTAAATAAAATAATAAAGCTCATATGTGTATTGTAACAGTTATCCTTCATAATTGTTAAAACTATACACACTATTGACAACTCTACAATTTAAATAAAAATTTAACTAATATAAATTAAATTTTGGTCCTTGTCCAATTCTTAGTTGTAAAGCCCTTTTCACGAGGTTTAGATATAAAAAATCAAAAACATTATCTACATTATATTTTATATGGACTTTCATAATTTTACACAGGTTATCCATTTATGTCAGCTAAAAGATATATTCTAGCTTACAAGCCAGTTTAGAGTCTATGGACCTTTACCCTATAATTTATTCTCTCGGAAATTCTACAATCTCTGCCAAAAAAGCAAAATACTAATTGACTAGCGACTCGTCCCGCCATTTTTAGCTTTGCGTTGTAACAAATGATTTAATTCCTGGGAAATCTTTTCCATTAAATGTTGATTATAATGGCTAAATAACTAATATAAATCAAATATAATTTCGTACATAACATAAGGTATGCCTAATGGCTCAATTACCTATTCATAGTTCGTCCTTGGTCCAAATTACGTTATCTATATTAACGTTTCAATCAGTAAAAGCACTTTATTTACTTATTTCAATATTTTATTACATTATTTAGTAATCTAATTTCGTAAAATACGTGAAAATAAAAAAGGTTAATTAAAAATTATAAGATATAGGTAGGTACATTTATAAATATTGTATGTCGTTTCGTACGTAGAATATAAAATAGCCATCAACATATAAGAATATCAACATATATATTATACATAATATAACCACTTTCCCCAATACAACAATTAGATATTAATTATACCAGGATAGAATAAATCAACTACAGATGCCTAAATCCTGCTTTAAAAGTTTCCATTTGAAATTGGAACAAAGTATTGGTTTTTTTTTTCAGATTTTATGGCCAGGTAGAAACCATTTGAATACTGGACATGACTATAAATTACAGTCTATACCTAGGTATATACTAGTTGTCAATACAACCGTCATCAAATACATATTAAGACTTCAATTGGCTCCTAACTAATGATTCCTATGATTACTTTTACTTCTCAATTATAATACTATTAGTATTTAGTTTATACATATATGTATTAACCGAAAGGCGAAATTTTACGTGAAATTAGAAAGTTTCATACGCCAGATTTCTTAATTTAACAAATTCACAATTTAGGTCTGATAGATATTTTGATTAGTCTTCAAAATGTGGCTTGTTGTTTGACTTAAAAGTATAAGATATAATTATATAATGTATCACGATACTAATATTTGTTCTAGATTTACTCCTAATTCAGTCAAGCCTTTTCACAAGTTGCAATTCCATATACCAGCATGTGATATCACATTATTCAAACAATTTTATAGTACATATTTAATTTCTAATACAGTACCTATGTGGTGCTATCCTATATGTATTTGATTAAACACTAGTCATATTTGACAGATAATTTATAAAATTATCACGGTTGTAGGTGTAAGTTTAAGAACGCAAGAAAATTATGACAATTATTTTAAAAGACATTTCTTTTAGTATAAATTATGGAATAGTATTAGGTAATCTAGTGCCTCCACAACTCTATGAGTCTTCGCTGCAGGTTGCATCCGATTCTTTAATATTGATTTTATAGACAAGTAGAACCTTCTGTGCCTGACATATGTAATTTTTGAGTTTTTAAGACGATGTTTTCTTTCACAAATAAATTAAGAATATAATTTATACATGTCTACCTACACATCGGAAAATATTTCTCATTTTACATTTTCAGTCCTCTAAGGACGTAGAACGGATGAGAAGAAATGGCAAATACACACATATAGTCACTCTTTTAAAATTAAAGGTGTTTTTCATAATGTATGTAAACATTATACCTAGCAATCTTCTCATCATATGTTAAAGCAGTTAATTAATGTAATTAAATAAATAAATAAGAAAATCAGAATAGCAAGTTGTAATTGCGCACATAGAAAGAAGGAATTGGTGCAACCCTGATTCGAAAGCACGACCTCGGGATTGAGAGCGGCACTGCTTAAGATATTTTAACAGTAGTAATGAATTTCCAAAATTTTTTTGCTTAACCAAAATTTCATGTTTCGATTATAAAATTCCTATTTAAATGAATATGTCAGAACATGTAGTTTTATATGTTTGATGATCATTTATTTCCAATTTATTTCTATGAATAAAACTTTGACCTTTCGAGTTTACTTCATTAGAACTAAAGGTTTACGATTTACCTCAGCAATTATAATTAAAACGAATTATAGCTTTGTTATGATGTCTAGTCTCGAGCAGCACTTGCTTCATTCTTTATAGCCAAAAAGATATTTTTGTAAGGCTAAAAAGGTGACTAGTCAACTACGAACTCTTAAGTATTATACCTAATAAATTTTATAATCTAAAAGTATCTGCAATACACGTGTACCACTTATCTGTTCTTATAATCTATGGTGTTCTATCTATCTAGAAGGACTCATCAAAAATTTTAAAAGGATGAATCCTCCTTTTAGTTAGAATTAGGTAGGCCAAATTATCACGATAATATCTTTCTTAATGTCGTTGAATAGTTGCATTAAAATGTACTTAAGGTTTGTACTTGCAGAAGTACCTATAGGTAAAAAAGTGTTGTAGAAGTCTCGTAAAAAACATTTGGGCCACAATTTAAAACCTAAAACTCAAACCGTAAAGAATTATTAGATAGGATTCTTAAAATTGCACTATTGTTACTATCTATAAATTTACACTGGCCATTAATCACATCTTGCCTTTTAGAAAAAGAAAATAAATGTCATTGAAAAGTATTTATGTCAGATTTGAAAATCGAACGCTAATGATAGTTCCGGACGCACACGATGTCTTCTTTCCCATTGAGGCGTACACTTATTGGGCGAATACAAAGAGATATGCTAACACGGCTAATATCGAGTGCTTTGTGTCGGAATAGGTGATTATTTTATGATTACAGAGCGGCTTTCGTAATTGAAAGATTTCTGAATGGCGCATCTGCGCGCGGCGCGAGGCGCTCTGTCATTATTCGATCGTGTTTTTTTAAATTGTCATCGATGATTTTGGCAATTACTATGTTGGTGTATTAAACATTCATGAGGCGTGTACATACATTCACTTTTATTACATTCTTTATCTTTCAATGGGACCATGATATTCTTTAAGACTATAACGAACAACAACTTTAATGCAATAATATCCCTTAGGTATATATGAGTAAATTTATTTCTTCACTTTAAATTCAAATAAAACATTAATGGCATAATAATAGCAAATCAATGAGGTTCTAAAGATCGCATGCATATGCAGCCATTCAGTCTTTTGAACACTATAAGTGTAATTTATACGCTTCTTGCAAAAACGCCATTGTTATTTTACAAAAGAAGACATCATATTAAAGGGCATTCCAAATTTGAAAACGTCAGAAGGCGGGATGTGTAAATGTTGCCATGAAAAAATCGATGATGTTTAAATTAAGAATACGTTATATTATTAATTTGGTGCAAGACGAAAAAGTTAATAATTTAATGATTTTAATTTGTTAACTTAAGACAAATTTATACTCTATTACAATTCCGTCTGAAAGACTTTTTTAGCCAAAAAAATAGGCCAATAAAAAAACAGTTAAACCAATATAGGTTTAAATGTCTCATTATCTGGCCTATAAGTTTAAAAGATACTTCGATTTTGGCGTAAAAATTAGGGCAATTTTTAAACCTACTTTTGATTTTCTATATTTAATACGATTACATTACATTTATGTTAAGAGTAAAAACGAAGAACCCTTCATAAGAAATTTCTCACCCAGGTATAAATTAAAATGTATTCTATCATAAGGTAAAAATATTAAAGTCATTTGTCATTGACACCCGTTGATTGAGGAAGTAATTTCTCGTTTTCCTAAACGGAAATGTTTTTTACCCCCACCGGGGGGCAATAATGATCGGAACATCTATATTATACCAACCATTATATAAATGTAACACGGATGTAAAATCGTTTCCATAGACAATGATTTTTTTAACTCCATTAGTAATAATCTGTGCCGCGTTTCCCGCCATATTTAAATTACAACGATTTTGTTACAGAGAATTGCATACATTTAATTCTTTCTTATAGTAGCTTCAACATACATTACCTATTTTAATTTATATCTTTAGAAATACTTATAGCAATTTTTCTGTATACCAATGTACTTGTAGTATAAGTTTACATTTATGAAGCGATTATTATGATAAGATCTGGATTAAAATAATATGTTTAATGTCCATTTGATAACTATATCCATTGTTAGGTGTTATTTATATACAATTGAGATGAATTTACGTAATTCTATGTACATACCATTATAATGTATAGCTATTAAATACGTAGAATTTTACACAAATCATAATTGTTCTTGCCACTGCATAGACTAAATTTTTCATTTTTTACCTAAGTACCTATATTTAAGTTGCAAACAATTGTGAACCCACAGATTATCTCTATGATAGTGTCAATATATTTTTTATAGATTACAAATTATTTTTACTACTTTAAGGCAATTTTCTGTAAATTTTATTATATTTTACTATTATCAGTAAATTTCGGACACATTAACTCAAATAGCTGTTGCAAATAGACATGATACCTAATAATCGCGGTACTTATATTATATAATACACATAAAATAGATACATAAATCCCCTTTTTAGCAATTATATTAACGAATAAGTCCATTCTATTAGAAGTCTAGTTGCTAACTAGCTGACTTGGGGGCCTCATAGCCTAGCGGTCTTATTAAGTGGCAGCTAGGTGAGGGTACCGGGTTCGATTCCCGGTTCGAGGGCAAGATTTAATTTAATTTAAATTTGTTCTCGGCCTTTGGGAGGGTTGTGCGGTACCGGGCGAGTGCTTAAACCGTACATGGAGGACACGGTCGAATTTCTAAAGACAAGCACGAATTATAAAAAAAAATCCTATACTTGACGCTGGCTAATGCACAAATCGTGCCAGAACCATTAAAAAAAAAACTAGCTGACAATGACACTATTGTAAACATTACGTTATGTAAATAATAACTATATGTTTATATGTTTAGGAAGCTTTATTGAAATGAGTCCTAAACCAAAGACAACTTCATAGATTTGTATATAGTCTGTATCTATTTCGTTTTACTTACTAGATTGTATCTACGATTACATAGCATTAAATTAAAATAATTAAACCCACTATAAAAAGTTTCAATAATTCAATCCCACTGTTCGAAATTATTACCCCACAAATTGCCCGTGTGGGGTCCGAAAGGTGTCAGAAACGGCACGTTTCCATTTGAAAAAAAAGAAAAAAAGGCGGCAAAAAGCTCCCGCCATTATACCGCATTTATAGTAAACCATAGAATGCTGACTAATTGATTTCGTAGTTCGATTAAATTGGAAATCGATGGGGTGTTTCATATTGTTATGGCAAAATGGGGGTTGAATTAAATTTCCATGTGAAATAATTACGATTGATTATATACTTTCTTTTATTCACAAGACATTTTGAAATCTGTAGGCAAACTGTATTTTGCGGTACCTGTCATGGTCATGAAATTATTTTGACAGTTACTCCTGTCAGGTCAATTGTCAATTATGGAGAATTAAAAAATAAATTTTACATCGTTTTGCGTGTATTTATTTGTGCTCTGTATGATTCGTGTTTATTTAAATTATGGTTGTAGTTTTAAAGATTTAACTTTGACGTAACGGCTGTTTTTATATTATTTTATATAAAAATAGCGTTTACTTCATGAAAACTGCATTAAAATCAAGTTTAAAAGGTATAGACAGCATTAGAAATTATTCATAAAAATCAAATCAATCTAATGTTTTTTGTCTCTTTCTGGCAAACTGTGTTTATGTGATGATAAGAGACAGAATATTGTTCGGTTTAATGCAATTTGGCCGATTTATAAGGCGCATATGCAAGCGAAAAATCCATTAAAAACATACCGTTAGTACCTAGGAGTTGTGTTTTGTATAATGACTATCAATTTATCAAAAATACAATTTTGTAATGTCCCAAAAATTATACTGCAAGGTGCATTATTTGTCTTCCTCACTCATATAAAATTAGAGCAGGGCAGGTGTGGTTAATTTAATTATATTATTCAGATACCTTCATCGTGTCCTATCTTGTCCATCGAAATACAAGTCATTCGACGAAATGTGGTGCAATTTTTGGGGGTATTTTTTGTGCATGACTTTTGTAAATATTAATAACGTTTCTTTTTCTAGCTAGGACTTACCTAAAGAAATTAGTAAATAATGAATAATATAGCCAGCTGCTTCAATTAAGTTTAATTAATTTTTAATATTACCATGTACAAGCCGTCGAAAATCTCTTCTCCCCCCCCCCCCCCCCCCCCCGTTTTCCCCATCCAGTACCGTGCCAACGCATCGCCGACGCACGTGTATTATTCTGCTTTCGTAATCGCGATTTTTTGGTGCAAAGACCTGAATAGCAGCCTGGGGAGCAAAAATTTAAAAAATATGTATAGGACGGTACGTATCAATAAAAATAAGTACACAAATAAAATATTTTTTATTTTTACATCTTCAATTTTTTTGCTATCTCTCCAGTTTGTATGACGTCATTAAGCCAGGTTCGCAGATATTTCCGACGACTTGTACCTTAAATAGACTACGATTTCAAAAATCTCTTCTGTTTTCTGTAACGGAATAAAACCTAAGTAGTAAGTTGAATATTCGTGATTCAATGAATAAATTAAACCAAATAAAATAATCTATGGATTTATATGTAAGGCGCACTATCTTGCATCGTGGGGGTTATTTTGTATGCAGCAAGTCATTATTTAATACCCTGACATTAGGACACCCCGAGTACCGAATTACAGGGCTTTTTGTAAATAAACCGACCGAAGGGTCAAATTTATAGAACATTAACCGACATATAAAAGGAGTGTTTTATCAATACATAGAAATGTTATATTTGATATAACAAACTCTGGACTTCATCAAATTGTAAGAAAAATTGAAAAGGGGACACAATTTAAAATCATTAAAAAAATGCATTTATTACCTATTATATATATTTGAATACTAACACTTATTCAAGAATATTATAATAGTTAAAAAATCGAAATTATACACCTGTCCAAACTGCACAGTAGTGTAGCGATGTGTCCGAAGATTCACCTTTCCAATTCCGAAGATAATTCCCAAGATATTGATTTAGATAAGTTAATAGATTCCTTTGTTCAACGCCGACGTTTACAATAATTATGTGTTTTAGTGATGGTTCTGTGAGTTTTCGTCAGGTGGTCGAATTAGGTTTAATTTTTTTTGTTTGATCGATTTTATTGTTTTTATATAACGTAATTTAAGAGTGAAGATATCGGTAATGTAAATTATTAATATGATTAACGTTTTTAGATATATACGCATATATTTTCTGTTAATATAAATGTTTTAATAATAATAATAATCAGTGGCACAACAACCTCTTTAGGTCTTGGCCTCAGATTTATGAATCTGTTTCATGATCACTTTTAAATCTAATAGGCAAATAGGTGATCAGCCTCCAGTGACTCCACACACGCTGTCGACTTTTTGGATCTAAGACATGTCGGTTTCCTCACGATGTTTTCCTTCACGGTTCGAGCAAATGTTAGATGCGCACATAGAAAGAAAGTCCATTGGTGCACAGCCGGGGATCGAACCTACGACCTCAGGCATGAGAGTCGCACGCTGAAGCCACTAGGCCAACACTGCTCGTTATAATACTAAACCAATAAAAAAATGGTGTTATCATTTTTTTCTTTCTAGGCTAATTCAGCCTTGACGTTTTTCTTCACCATACGAGCTAGTTTAAATGCGCATATAGACAGTACATTGATTTACAGCCCGGATTCAAACCTACGACTTGAGGGATGAGAGTTACACCCTGAAGACAACAGCTCCTCATATTTATCCTGTTTTGCGTTATATTCAAAACGGTGACAAAAATGAAAAACATATTCTCACTTTTATATTTCATTAAAAGATATTAAATCTTTTAATTTCTTTAATTTGCAAGTAATTTATATTTCAATGCGGTTGATTCATTTTAAACAATAATTAAAATATTAATTTTCACATTTAATACTTAAATAACAATGGTGGCGAAAACGCCATCTGTACAGATAATTACAGCGTAATACATAAAACCACAGCTAATCAAAAGAATCTTCATTTTCCAAAAATTGCGCATCTCATTCAATTCGCATCACGACTTGTTGCATTCATATCGTTCATTCATACTCATTCAAGCGAAAGCCACCTCAAGGAGCACAGATTAAGAAACATATTTGTTTAAACATATTTTGACGCATAAAGAACATTGTTCCAAATACCAACAATTGAAGATGTTAAAAATGCATTTTTGAATTGAACAAATGCTTTTTCAATTATTCTCATTTTGTTTGTGGTACACTCAATCATAATTATAATAGGTATATGAATAACGACGCAATAACATCCAATATTTTTTTACATCATTATAAATATAATATTCTTAACGTCCATAGTAATAATTATTTTAAAAAAATTAAAAAAATTTGGTTAACGTGTACTTTTAATGCTGGCAGCATTTCGTCGCTGTATTGCCATATTTATTTGTGAACGAGGAAAGCCCCTGCTCTGGGGTCACCGGTACTATCAACAGGGGTCAACTTAAATCTTTAATTAGCGCCTGTGCCCTTAAACCCCACGGCCCAAGAGTCTATTCCAAAAGGAACAGAATCAAAGAAGAAAATACTATTTTTATTTTATTATTTACAGCCAGCTCTGCGAAAATCCATAAAGGAATAAATACAATAAATTAAATGTTAGTTCATTATTCTTATCTACCCAAGTTTTCTAGTCAAGTTAATAGTGATAATACGATTAGGGTATTGTTATCAATAACTTTTTTTTTGAAGTTATACTTCTTTAGGCGCGTTATGAAAAATTGATGAGAGTGAAATTTTACGATGCGCGCGCACCGTGACACAAAATTATCAGTATGGGCGCCGAGCGTGCGCGAGCGAGATGGGAATAAGACAATCTACATGTAAAAAGAAATAGAATATGCGTGAAGTTAGCAGCTATGCCAAGAATTTTGAATGACCATAATGACATTTGTAGTACCTTTAAAACAAATAAAGGAGTTTAAATTATTTTTTCAAAGAAATTTAGCAATGCTTTTTCACAAAGACCTATTGTTACTTAGTTAAAAGGTTATGAAACATACCTAGTTATTAAATTGAATTAATAATATAATAAAATAATAAATAATAATTATTATTATTATTAGTATTAATTAATAATTGAATAATGTACTAAATATTAAATATTATTAACGATAAATATTTATTATTAATTATTTAATATTTAAAAAAAATAAAGAAAGCCAAAGAAGTATAACTTCTTACGCGCGTACATAAGTACACGCACCATTTATTTTTAAAATTGTCTTTGCACAAAGACACAATTTAATATTAAACCTAACTTAAGACTAATAAGTAATTGAAACCAACCTTATTTACTAAGCAAGATATTTAACATAAGAAAGTGTCAAATATCACTATAATATATACAGTTTCTATTAAAGGAAAATCAATCTGTTCCTGGGTACTATTTAAGAAAATAATAATAAATCTTGTAAATATTTCAGTACAGAGCTGAATAAATTAATATTAAATAACAAATTATTACCAATCTTAAATACACTGTTGTATATAAACACGATTAATACGGTCTAATTATAATTCTCACACATTATTCAAAGCTGATAAAGCAATCTATTAGCCAACAATTTGTCACACATGATAAGACTTGATAAGAAAACTAAACATGAGCGCCAAGTTGATTGATTTTTTTTTAATTCGTGCCGGGGGCAGGCTTAAGCCTTGCGACCATAACCAGTTAATTGAATTATGTTTGTTTATGTCTCTGGTGACTCTGGTAAGAATGACGCGCTCGGATTGGTCGATTCAAATATAGAACAATGGCGGACGGATGACAGATATGCGCGATAAATAACAGGGCGGGAAATGGAAAACTTTACGCTATCTTTATTAGCGGAGAAGGCTATTTGTAGTTAATTTGTTTTGAATTGTCTTTTGTGAGGAAACTGTTTTTAATTTGGTTTTAAAGTAGGCATTAACAACAGCAATCAGTGTCAGGAAAACTGAGTAACAATATTGTTATTATTTTTTTTACATTGAGGCCAAAGTGAGTCTAAGTCAGTGTTTCCTAACCTTCTAGAATTGTTCCCTTACGAAACTTAAATGATATATTTAAGGAAGAAATTGTTAACGTAACACGGTAAGTAAATTTTCAAAGCATATAGTGAAAAATTGAAATTCAAATTCCAAATAATTTCAATAAAATTGAATAGCCAACTATAATTGCCCACTGCGGGATGTGGGCCCGTTGGGAAACACTGGTCTAAGGTAATCCTACTAATATTATAAACACGGAAGTTTGTAAGTATGGATGGATGTTTGTTACTCTTTCACGTAGAAACTACTGAATGGATTTTTATTCAACTTTACAAAATATAGCTTATATCAAGATAACACGTAGGCTACAATTTATAAAGATATTGTGTGAATTGTCCAAAATATCTAGTAAGTAGGAAAAATGTATGATGGAAATGTTTATCTTAAATAGTCCTAGTATATATATATCTATGTCTTATGTGTAAGCCATTATGCCAAAATAGTGAACCACAACTACATAATAAATAATAAAAATAATATAATAATATAATATTTTTAAATTTAGTAATAAATTCATTTCTAAATGAAAATAGATAATTTTATCGCTTCTCGTAATTAAAGTAGATAAAATATGTATTTCACGCTACATAATTTGGACAATTGTTATTGTAATCCTGCGCAGCACGGCACCAGCTTGTACTTAAATATAATTATTGTCGCTAGCATCACCTTCATGCTACCTCTTGAAAAAAAATTTAAAACTTGCCAAATATCTCAATTGAGCCGGCTTCCGCGTCTCAAATTGAATGCGGTTTGAGATAAAACGCAACCAAACCTCTGGTACAAATACGACCGCAGATGACAAAGTGTTTTGCAACATTATTGCATTTCGAAATTATATCTTCTTTATTGTCCTGGCGATTTTGTAAGGTGAGAATAATTTAATTGGCGGTTGGGGATAATGGTTTGGGTTTCTTCACCTTTTTACTTGGCACTGTGCAGTCGTTGAAGGTGTTGAAAGACTATAGCGGGAAATGTTACCTAGAAACCTCTTTATGTAATAAGAAAAGCAATATATTCAAATTCAAAAGTAATTTATTCATATATCGTTTGACAAATACGTCCCCATATTCACGGATATGGGAATATTAATTCCTATACAGTGTCTAATTATAATCAATCTTTTATTATAAGTAAGAAATCACGAAGTATTTTCATTAAACAAATAGCGCAATAAGCCGTCTATTTGCTCACAATACTGGCCGTATTGTTGTTCTAATCCTGACTTGACTAATCGACTACCATTATTAGGACTCGTTCAGAACGGTAGCCACATAAACACATGCGCGTGCGCATATTAAGTACTTGATCATATGAATACAACTAAAATGTAGAAAACAAAGGGCAGGAGCTTCATGCTAAGTAATATCACGGTTCCAGACACACTAGAAGGTTCGCGAGTGCGTTGCCGACTTTTTTAGAATTGATGAATTAACAATTTGGTTATGCAACGAAACTGTTTTAACTAGGTGTTAGGTAACTTGTAAATATTTTTATTAAGGATTTAATTGCTTGTAAAATTTTATAAATATCATATTGACATGAAATTAAAGCTGTATCCAAAAATATTTGGCCTTTTTTCATCCATTATTACACAGCCGATGAGCAAATTTTTCGTATAGGTAATTAAGAAGAGCAATGTAAAAAAAGATGTCGTACACGCAAAAATCCATTGTGTAAAACAGTTTGTGCAAAACTAATCACATATTTGTAAATAAGAACCGATCAAAATGAGCAATTTTTTTACTTAATTATGCCCCGGGGAGTAACTAACTTTGCTATATTTGTAAGGCTTTCCATATAAAACACCCTAATCACAAAGTGTAGGGTAATAGAGTTTTTAATTAAACTCACCGTAGCTGTGATTGAATGCGAGTATTAATAGCCTGGCCAATGGCAGCCATAGTGCACTAACTATAGCACCTATTTACTAAACAATCGGAAATTCTTGGTTTTATGTCTTTAGTCATTTAAAAATAAGATATTCCGTTTTTTTTGTTTAAGTTTACTCAAAATGAGAGCGCAAATGTCAAATCTTAATTAATTAGGACTTTTGAATTCTTGACAGTTTCAACTTTACTCACTTTATTTATGTCAGAAGTAAACTCAAACCAAACCAAACCAAAAACTTTATCAAGTAGTACCAATACCTTTTGATCGTCAAGTAAATTATCGTAAATTTACATTTACTCCAGTTCGAATCAAGGGCGTAGAGCGGGTAAGAAGAACTGGCAAGAACTTTCCGCCACTCTTTTTATCGCCAATATTGTCATACAAATTGTTTGAACTGGAGCAATTCAATCCCAAGGATTAGGATCATTTAAGTAGTCCTCAAATTTATAAGCTTTGTTGATTAATTTTCGTTTCGAGGGCTTTGAATTTATTTAGTGATAATTCCTAATTTCGCTTGGGGCTTGTTGTAAAAACGAATACAATTTCCATATAGGACCTACAGTGAGTACAGTGAGTAGGGGTCTACAGCATATACTGAAAACAATTGATGTTTTAAAAATAGAATATGGCTAAAATAAAAAAGTAAAGCCAATTCAAAAATAGAATTCTACAAAGTTGACCAAAGAGGTCTGTAACGTAATGAGTTTTAAAAATTGGGGCCATCGCATTTATACGCCTCCTATTGGCTGAATATAACACAAACCACATGGAATTCTTTTTTAAAGATCCATTTGTACTAAAGTGTTCACAAGACAAGCATTAATCGGGTTAATGGCTCACAATTAGTTCCAAGTTCGACCACCGACGGCGCAACATCTGTAGGGAACCGGTTACAAGTTTAAAAAGAAAAATTGTTGCAAGATAGTGTCTATAAAGAAATTTGCCTTTAAAAAAATAATTGCAAATTACTTTGAACTTTTATTCCTATTATATCGCGTACATGAGTTTAATAACAAAACCTTGATATTTTGTAATTTTTCTCTACTGTAAGCGCAAGATTAAGCCATTTCATCGATCGATCGATACTATCTAGATCGATGTTCAATTTTATTACAACCGCTCATTATAAATTAGAAGCGCTTTGGATGGTTACCCGCCACTTATACAGTTCGAAATTTAAATTTTGTTTTCTTTTTAAATTCTTGACATTGCAGGGAGACCACATAGGTTACGTAAGATTAATCCTCTTTAGTGCCAAAATCTATTCAAAAAAAGAATAACAGTGGAGTTTTAAATTTCGAATGTTGTGTTCTATTCTAATTCTTTTTCCGAGTAATAATCAAAGTGAATTAATCGAAATTAACTTTAATCCCATAGTAATGAGTCTATTTAAGATTAAATTGCGGTTTTGAACCTTATTCGAATGACATAAAGCGACAGTGAAAGGCGTAAGAAATTGACTTAACTTCAGCACTTCACGGGTAAATGCGGGCAGACGGACAAAAGGGCGGTTCTTTTGAAGCTTAGTAAGAGTTACACGGCGGTATTGACTAATCGTTTAGCTTTTTGTATGTTTGTGACATAATATAGAGCTAAGCTTGTTAAAAGGACCGCTTTTACCACGTTAGGTGCGAAGTGCGAATAGCCCCTGAGGGACGAATTTTACTTAAGTAATAGAATATTTAGTCTGTTTATTGGAGGTTATTACTAATTATTTATAATTGTTTTTCTTCCAAATCTCTCATACATAATATTTACACTGACCTATTTATTTCTATTATCTAAATATTAATACATAGTTGTGAGCAGTCTTAGGGGCTAGATGTGGCACGGCGCGCGTCTCAAAGTCCGTGGTTTCAAGCCCCGGGTTTGATAGTTTTTCGATCTATGAGGGTAATTAATTACTGCTTATGCCTTTAGAAAACATACAAAACGACTCAGTTACAGATGGCTAATATTATGCGCATAATATCTGACATTAGCTCGAATCGCTGTAACATTTAAAGAAATAGTACGATAGACGCTTTTTAATTTTAAGATTATTTTATCTAGATGTACCAATATGTTTTCCAAGGTACTAATTGCGGATTTGGAATTAATCAATGTACGTAAAGTCGGCTCGCTTTGATCCCGCGCCCTCCAATTAGCGCGCCGCCGACTGCCGACCGGCTTTATGCGGTTTCACCAATCTTAGTGTTCCATACAAATCTAGTTTAGTATGATAATTTCTACAGTTAGTGTAAATCTTTTTTTTTTTTAACACCAATATCTAGACAGTATGTTTGCTGTGCCTCAGCTAGCTTAAGAATCAAACATAGTGGAACCGTAACCAAGATTTACGATGAATATCAGGCATTTTTTTTTAATCAATAAAACATGCGCTCGAATATCTCCTATATCCCATTGGAATTAGTCGAACGGACATATTTTGTCCCCGTGTGAATGATACAAACACAGTTATGATATTCCGTTTTAACTTAGATAATTTAAAATTTAGTTCTTAAATAAGATGGCAAGAATTGAATGCCCAAAGAAACAAATGACTTTTACATTTTCTGCAAGTACTCAAATCGTAGTATGGACAAGAAGGGCAAAAAACTCTTTTAAAATAATTTAATATGTTCCTAAACAATTTAAACTACATATTATTTAATATCTTGTTAAGTACATGTATTAACAATAGCATTAATACCTAACGATGTCTCAACACCCGAAAAGGATAAGCATTTTAATAAAGCCCACCCGACAACACAACCTACACACAATAAATCTTTACGATTCTGATTTTGCATGAATAGCCCTTTGCCCGGTAGCCGAGATAAAAATAAAAAAGTTTGAATATCAAAGCATTGCCGCGGTCACGTACAGGTTATGACGAGCAGCGGGTGTTAATCGAAATTTAAAAAAAATTGATTTAAATTTCGAATTCTTATGTGACTTCGCGTGTTAGGTTTTGTCTATGATAGATTATTGTATTATCTATTACTATAGAACCATGGCATAGATAAAAAAGGAGGGAAAGCGTGCGAAGTGATCAAACAATTATTGTAGTTGATAGATTTTGCATTTGTTAATAAGTGGTCAAGGTGGCAACACTAGATATTGAAAATTCGACCACAGACTATTATTTTTGATATAGAAGTATTTGGTCCAATTACGGTCTTTTCCGTGAATGTGAAACATTGCCATTTTGTTTAGCTTTAGCTTCGAAAGCAGATAAACAGACAGAAATATCTTTAAGAATAAAATAGATAAAATAATAGCATGAAGATAAAAATAAGGATCTACTTTACCTGCATTAATTATCTGGGAAACAAAGCAGACCTCGAAGATTAGTGTTTTAAGTAACAAGACATTTTATCCAAGTTACAAAATTAAATTATTTTTATAATAAAAGTTTTAGAAGAGGATTGTGGCTAAGCTTAAACGCTCTGTCAATTTTTGAATTTCACATATTTTTAGTGTGTTAAAAAGTTAACGTTGTTCCTGTTGAAAACGAATTTAAATGTCAAGGTTAAAAAAATCTTAAGAGCTTAATAATATTCTATTTATACCTTATTTTACTAAAAATGTAAATATTAATTGTGTTCTTGCGTATTTTTACGCTTATCTAGTGATGCCAGCTCCTAAAGGATGTTCCCCCATTCCCCAAGGACCCACTTCAAATACCCGTAAATATCGATTAAAACTCCCTTAAGTTTTTGCTGTAGTCTGTTTGAGAAGTCGAGTCGTCTAAAAAAGTATAAAAGTTAGATTTTGGAGTATTATAGCTTTTTGATATTTCAGTTAAAGCCACCCTTGGAGTGGTTATTTTGTTTAGTTTGTTGGTTATGTTCTATGCTTAATATAAATTGAATAAAATCGTTTGTTTAAAAAAAACCTGTAAACCCCCTAAATTAATATACCCTCTAAAAAGCCCCCTGGACGTCTTGATTCCCCCTAAATTTGGGGAAAACTCCCAATTTGGCATCACTGCGCTTGTGTTAACAGACAACTCGATTATATAATTCATATTACCGATGTTCATTCAAAAATCGACTACCTTGCGGTCAATGAAACACAATGTCTTTGTGAAACGCCGAAGCTATTAAAGTACCATTAACCGGCACCCGAGACGAACTGACTCCTAACTTTCGGTTTTATAACTATCTAACCCTCAAACCCGGCTGTGCACCAAGGACTTTCAGTCTATGTGCGCATTTAACATCCGTTTAAATGGTGAAGGAAAACATCAGGAAACCGGCTTGCCTTCAAAAAATCGACGGCGTGTGGCGGACACAGGAGGCTATCACTGATCACCTACTCGCTTATTAGATTGATGAAACAGATACAGAAATCTGAGGGACAGACCTAAAAAGGTTGAAGCGCCATCTGTGATTATTTACTATTCATATTACTTAGATAAACAAGTCTTTTTTTATTCTTCCGTGTTTTCAACCCATTCTTGAGACATTAAAAAAACAAACGAATACGAGTACATACTTTCATTTTTATAAATATCAAATAGATAATTAATAATCAAAGTCACTTTGCAACTTAATCATTGGATCATAACTTAACTGAAGTATTTCCCAACCAATTCGAAGCAGGGCTCTTCAAGAAAAGAGCGTACCAATTCTTAAAAGACCAGCTACACACTAGCGAGCATTCTGGCATTGAGAATGTCTATTGGCGGTATCACATAACATCAGATGAGCCTCCTACCCGTTTGCCCTCTGTTCTATAAACACATTCTTTAAATGGGAAACATTTAGTAAGATTTACGCGTGAAATCAAAATATAAAATTAATGTAGTATGTAACACCGTTGTATATATTATGTATTATATATGTAGTTTTCTTTAAAAGTATTCATTTAAAGATTTTCTTTATTAGCAAGCAATACCGCATAACATTCCCTACCAAATAACTACCTAAAAATAAAATAAACATTTATTTAAAGCAATTTTATTCTAGAAATAATAATGTTTTTAAATTCTTTGCCTGAACAATGGACACAAGACTCGAACTACTTGCGAACGTGATCACTGCTAACACTGCTAACATTGCTCATCAGCTACCTTTACCTGGTGACCACAGGACTTCTGTAGTCCTATTATAGGCACCAGCCTCTGACAAAGGTGGTCAACACCTGCACTGTGTACAGCTGTATATAGCAATATTGTGAAGAGGCAAATAAGCTTTATTAGTTTCCGCACTTGGACGCCCATTTGGTCAGTTGTGCGTTTAGTCCTGGCTAATTAATCTGCCCCTTCCAGCTCAGAAGTTAAGTACCGGGGCACTTCCCAGGCTTAGAGAATTCCCTTAATTCGTTACCCTTTATATAGTACCTATATTTGGATTTCATACTTTACTTTAAAACTAAACTTTTGATACATATTATACAATGTCCTCCAGCCGCGTCTGTCTGAACAAAATATTGAACATGTCAAAAGATTACAGTAATTAAATAATACATCATTGTTTATGGCGGGTTAAACTCATTGAAGTCATCATTAATTCCACTTTAATTATATTAGTAAGTATGTGTTCTATTTATTCAATAACATTCAGAAAACCTACATAATGATTAAAAATATAAATGGGGTTAATAAATTTACTGAAATAAATTAAGATTTGTGAACTGCAAAAATATAATACATAATAGATATTTATTATACTTAGTCGGAAGTACTATAATATAATATTCATATAAATTCTTTTCGTTCATTATACATTTCTATATTTTAGTACCACCATATATAATGCAACCTACATGAAACCAGTTTGGGCACTAATTCACACTAATAAACACATCAATCTGTCCGTTCACCGATTACGTCGAAACTTGAAAACCAATATCGTATTAAACCTAATAGTCTACGGATTATAATAATAAAACGTTATTTATTAACTGTCGGTTAAAATTCTCATTTGCGATCCTAATATCCTTTGGTCATTACTTTTTATTCCGTTTTTGTATGAAATCTATAGATATTTTTTATTCTTACAGTGACTTTGTCTATTTATTGTAGAAAACTTTATCTTATCAAATTTATGAATAACAAAAACATTTTCGAGTAATTATTTAATATTTTTGTATAATACGCTGTGTTGCCTAGTGGCTTCAGCATGCGTCTCTCATCCCTGGGTTCGATCCCCGGCTGTGCATCAATGAACTTTCTGTCTAATTGCCCATTTAGCATTCGCTAGAACGGTGACGGAAAACATCGTGAAGAAACCAGCATGCCTTAGGCCCAAAGGGTGTGTGACAGGGCTACTTGCCTATTAGAAATTATCACGGAACAGGTACAGATTTCTGAGGCCCAAACCTAAAAATTTGTATAAAATAAGCTTTATAATTGGAACCGGAAATCTTTATATATATAATTCTTCTGTGAGTGTGTATGTCACTGAACTCCTCTTAAACGGCTGGACCGATTTGATTAATTATTTTTGTATACGTTTGGGTGGAGCCGTGGATGGTTTAGATTCACAAAACAGCCCGGCAGATGGCACTGCAGTTGGTACTTTCATACTTTGCTTAATATCCTAATCGCTTTAAATATCATGCAGGACAACGTCTGTGGGGTCCACTAGTACTTTATAAAATTAAATTAGTTAATTAATATGACAGAGGCATCGAAAATAATATTTGATTGAAATATTTGTCGCAGACGTATTTCACATTTGCTTGTGTACAATGGGGCTACCGCTAGAGTTCTAACAATGGTTCTAAACTTTGGATTCAACCATACTTATTATAAGAAGCTATGTAAAAATCGTATACGACCAAGGGCGTGTAGATAAATGACACAAATTCAAAGAGAAAGGGCTATATTAAATTAACTTCGTAAGCCGATTAATTTTAATTTAATTTTACCACCATTAATTAACACGTAAAATTATTCAATACTTTTCAACGTGTAATTTATTCCAAATTCAAATGAGAATTTATACGCTTTCAATTTTGAAATGGCAATAAAATTTTATTAAAATAGATTTGGTAACATTAATTTGCTGTGAAACAGGTGTACTTATTGTTTTATTTATTTGTGCGCAATTAATATTAATTTAATTAAAATTGATTAATTGCTTTGATAACTTAATGTCTGTGTTAAGTAAAATATGAGTTGCTGCGTAGAATGGAATGTTTTTCCAAGTTAGGGAGAACCGGCGTTATTGTTATAGATTATAAATTGTGGTTAAAAATTCAAATTGTTTTTTTTATGTAGGTACGGCAAGAAGATCGTAGATAACGATTTTTATATAAATAAAAATATTTGCCAAACACAAAATTAGGAGATTGCTGGAGCAATTCCAGTAATTTATTATTTTAACTCCGAGGAAGGATTTGGTGATTCTATAATTTTTTTTATAAGATTTGGTTATGCACTTCTTGCACTTTACCTTACCTTTCCTTTTTCCTTACTAGGTTTGCCTGGAAGAGTTCGCTTGTTACATCCCTTACAATTTTTAAATATTATGTTATTTGTTTTAGCGTAAAGCGTAAATAAACAAGGATGTTATGGAGAGAAAGAATTTAAATAGATAAAAAAACAATTGAAATATTTAGTTTTGTTTAGTGCTTCGATTTTTATTCCGTTCAATTAAATAAAAAATTAAGTAAGTTTGCTAAAACGGAAAGCTCATTTGAGCTTCCATATTTAATTTCTAATATTTATAATTATCCGAGAAAAAGTTGACACTAAATAGCGTAACAGTAATGATTCGGCGCTGTTTGATGTCCGATTTGGTCCGTTAGGTGACGTCACTAAATTGTCTAATTCATCGAGTTGATTTGTGACGCTTGATATTAATCGTTTCGTACTCCCACGACATCTGTAAACTATAGTCTTTACTCTATACCGTAGAGTATCATAGACTACATAATCTATAGTAATCTATGGTCTCTCTAGGTATGGTGGAATTATTTTTTTAGTTATTTCTATTTGTGTTAAAATTTACTAGATATTCAATAATATCAATACTTTTTAATTAATCTAAGATTTAACAAAATTTCACCTTTAAATGGTTCATTAAAACAAAGGATTAATTTCTGTGTTAACAATAGGTAAATGTTTTTATAAGTAATAGAATGATGTCCCAAGTAATCTGTTGAAAAATTCAAATTTCGATTGCAATTATGCAATATAGTCTGTGGAACGTAATTTTACTTTCAAACACTTATTTATTAATCAAAGCTTTAAATTTTATTTAACAAGTTATTAATATGTTATGTGCGGGGATAAAAAAGCGGGCAAAAGACAATGCCTCCTGGCCGTCGGTACAGATCAAAGAGGCCGCTTGATGGATTCACACCGTGGCATATTTAAAGACATTACATCATGATTGAAGCTAGTTTCAAAACGATAATTTCGTTGCCCGAAGCCATTTAAAATTAATACGGTTTTTATAGAGATAAGTAGACACGGAAAATCGCGGGTTTTTGAATTTCTTTTGGGTGTTTTTAATAGTACTTAGCTACTATGACATTTAAGACAAAAATATAATTATTGATTTTTGTGAGATTTTAGAGATCAGAATACAATAACTATTGTTCTTACAATCATTTGTATATGGTCAGGGATTTCAAATACCTATACTAATAATAACCAAAATATAATCTATGAAGGCGATAGATCTATTAGTATTTAATCTATGGGCTGCGAAGACTGCCCTTTTAGGTCGTCCCGCAAGCTCGTTGGCCACCCTATTATATTTAAAAAAAAAGTATTTTAGTAGGTACATAAACGCCTTGTTTAGCGTAAAACGTCTAAAAACTATATAAAGAATCCAATTACTAACACCATTGAGTCTTACATTTTCTATTCAAATCTTCATAAATATTAATTCTGTCCGTTTTAATAAAATTTACAACCTTTGAAACAAATCCTATTTTGCGTTATTTAAAAGGAAATGCCCATAATCCTTATCTGTAATTATTATCTCTGGTTGTAAAACAATAATTTTCTGTGGTATTTAGTGAACAAAACTGTGACCTGTCAAGCTGTCTCCGTAAATAACGATTGCTGGCTGGTTCTAGATAAATAATGATATCGTAAAGTTGTGGCTAATTAATGAAATCCGACAATATTAAACTATTATGATTGGCTAACATGCGATGCGGGCAATATTTATTGCGAAAATGGTTATTCCAATAAAATAGACGACATGGACTTTTAAGATGTTCTTTGTGTCATAATAATATATAAAACAATATCGGGTAATAGCTAAAGAACGGCTGGACCAATTTTCATGTTTTTTTATTGGTTGTATTTGTCTTCCGAATAGCAGACTATTAAAATCAATTGAAAATTGACAAAATAAAATTCAATACAAAATTTTCACCGACAGTTACGAAAACTGTCAAACATTTAACGATTATTATTTTCATAAAATCATAAATTAAGTTCACCTAATCTACACGACATTTAGTGCTGTTAGGCGCTACTAATTACGCTGGGTCAGGTAGTTTTAAATAATTCTGTAATTAGTGATTACAAGTATTCAATACTGCCATTTACTGACAGTAACACGTCGAGTTCACACATTTGTATACTTCACGAATGCAGAACAAATGATGTGCGATGTTTAATTCCGATTTCGCCTAAAGAACGCTCGAATAATACGAAAATTAGATTTTACGGAAATATATAAACTTATAAATCTCTCAGGAGCAGTGTTGGTCTAGCGGCTTCAGCGTGCGACTCCCATCTCTGAGGTCGAAGGTTCGATCCCCGGCTGTGCAATGGACTTTCTTTCTATGTGCGAATTTAATATTCGCTCGAACGGTGAAGGAAAATATCGCGAGTTAACCTTGCCTTAGATCAGAAAAGACGACGGCGTGTGTCAGGCACAGAAGGCTGATCACCTTCTTGCATGTTAGATTAACAAATGATCATGAAACAGATACCGAAATCTAAGGCCCAGACCTAAAAAGGTTGTAGCGCCACTGATTTCTCTTTTTTTTTTCATTTTAGAAAACTAAAATATATCTAGTATGATATTAAAAACTCTAATTAAAACAGAATATTGTTAAGATGTTTTTACAATTTGAATGTTATTATGAGCAAGATAAAGCGCGACAAATATATTCGTATCTATTCAATAACAACCATAATGAAGTCTAGAAATATCTCGATCTAGTAATCAAGTCAGAACCGGGCTCATTACATACTAACGATGTAATTGGCAAAGCTGGAGTTAATATATGAAATCGTATAATTAGATAGTCTGGATACTTCGTAATTGAGATTCTGTAGTTCACACCTCTTTACACGTTTTAAAATAAAAGCGATAATTTTAGTATTCATAGTTTAATATAGAAGAAATTGTTGACTATTAATATAATTTTTAATGATGTACCTGTATTAATAATGTAATTTACATTTTACGAAGTAAATAGTCACCTAGACGGCAATAACACACTTTTGTGTCTTAGTTGGTAACGTTCGATCATATTTTCGATTCCTCGTCAATCAATAATTGTTTTGGGATGGAACGAAGACTGATCACCTCTTTACCTAAAAATTATCTAATAAGCTTTTAGTAAGAGTAAAATCGTGCTTCGTCTAGGTACAGTTATAATTGTAATGTCATGAATGTTAATGTCAAAATAATATGCCCAAATTGAAGACTCGTTATTTAACTCGTTTTGTAAGTGCTAAGGTCACACAATAAAGAGGTACATTTCCTATATGAGGAAAAAAGCGATAGAGGACGTACCCTACTAATAATTTGACGACTGTTTTTCAATAAAATATTGAATAAGTGGTTTCTGTCAGGCATACTTTTTCCTTAATTACAGCTGCAGCTAAATACATAATTCAAATAATTAACCAACTGACCGGTTTTGGTAATAAAGTTTTCACTTCACACCTTTTTACATCCAAATAGAGGAGCGGTGCTGTAAAGCTTATCTACTATTTATAATGCAGTAAAATACTCGAGTGTTCCGATTCTATTTGATTATCCAACGTCTTTTCTTCATTATTTTTATTGCCCAGTCACTAAAACTTCGCGGAAAGGACCAACTACGCCCATATTGTTTTTACGTAAATGATATGAGTTATCAAACATTGTCTATTGGAGTTATATTTCAATAGAGTACAAACGTATCTAAGTACGTATCAATACGTACGGACAACCACGTATGTGCGTATATAAAATATGCACTAAAGTAATACTCAAAGCCTGTTAGGCCAAGATAGCAACATCCAAATGCAATTAAATTATCTAAATGTATTTTAAATTTCCCTACTTTAATAGCTTTCATAAATAGGAATTGAAAAGGCCTGAGGCACACTCGAGTTACCGTAACTAAGTGGATGCGTCGTTTTGCATCTAGTCATTTTCTAGTTTACCGTCGGTAACAACAATGCGATAGGCTATTTAGTATTTAAAGTGCGTCATTACGATTTAGGTGAGCAAGTTTACCGCTGAACAATGGTTGAAACCGGTGAAACTTGATATTATGTTGTCTTGAAACTGAGTGTCTATAAACAATATGTATACATCTTGAATTGCGGTCCTAATTCAACAATTTTTTAAATTTATACTCTTTAGGTCTTGGCCTCAGATTTCTGAATCTGTTTCATGATCATTTTTAAATCTGATAGGCAAGTAGGTGATCAGCATCCAGTGCCTGACACACGCCGTCGACTTTTTGGGTCTAAGACATGCCGATTTCCTCACGGTTTTCCTTCACCGTTCGAGCAAATGTTAAATGCGCACATAGAAAGAAAGTCCATTGGTGCACAGCCGGGGATCGAACCTACGACCTCAGGTATGAGAGTCGCACGCTGAAGCCACTAATTATTCGTTAGGTTATGTTATATTGGTAAAGATATAGAGAAGAAAGTCCTCCTCTACTCCGTCAATCCAGCGGTACCTAGCCCGACCTACTGTCACTTGGCCCACGCGCTCATGCTGCCCCTGCCAACGTATTCGACGGGACTTGACTGTAATGTTGGGCTCTACCACCACTCTTCTTTTTGGGCATTTTTTCGAACTCATCCTCCTTTCCTGTTGACCCCAGAATGTTCCCGAATGACCAGTAGCTTCTACTCCTCTTCAATGGTTATGGTCCAAGCCGTACAGTACCTAAGACTGGTCGTATTACAGTATTGTATATACATACGTATTTTAGTAATTCTCCTTAGAAGCTTGGATATTAAGACCTTGTGCTTTACCTTGGCCTTGACTTAATCAGGTACCTAAGTATATGACTACATAGTATAAAACAAAGTCGCTTTCTCTGTCCCTATGTATGCTTAAATCTTTAAAACTACGAAACGGATTTTGATGCGGGTTTTAATAGATAGAGTAATTGAAGAGGAAGGTTTATATGTATAATAACATCCATTAAATATGGATGGAGAAACACTGTTATTTTTGAGGTTTCTAATGTGATGTCGGAATTCGTAAATAATTAAATTTTTTCCGCTTACATTGCGAACCCTACGAGATTTATCAATAATGTACTAAGTATTGTACACATTGAAAAGATCTACAGAAACTCCGCGATGGTAATATGTCTATCTCTTATACCTAGTTATCCCACAATAACATTTTTTTGTCATGCATCCAATTAAATACCTTAAATACATTGTTGATTTAATATAGATCTATATCTTATCCCTTTACAGCATATGATTTAAATGAATATTTTCGAATATATTAAAAATTTAAAAATTGCTGGACGCAGCGCGTCGGAGGCCGCGATTCTCCCTATGGGTACTCTATAGTACTTTGAATTTAGGGTCTGTTTCACAATGTACGAATAAGTTCTACATAAGTTCCAAATTAGCTATTTATTACTTTTTGGTAGGATAAACACTATGGTTGCGTTTCACGACTGTCAGATAGCGCTAATCGTCACATAAAGTCCATCATAAGTTATGAGTCCGATGAATGTCAAATAGCACAATTTATCTTTCAAATAATTTATGTGTTGCATAGCTATTTGGTACTTTATCCATACATTGTGAAACAGACCCTTAGAGTATCAGCATTGCATCCGTGCTAAGCCGGGGCGGGTCGCTAGTTTTGTATAAAAAGCCTCTAACTATTCACAAACTATAAAAATGTGCGTCCACACTGTCACAAAAGCGGACGTGTTACATTGTAGGAAGCAATTAATAAAATTGATGTTTTGTAAACAAAGAGATAAATTATCTGATATAGCTGTGTTATGTCTTAAAATGCGAAGGGAGTAATTTTCTCAGTTAATTCGTAGTCAAATAATACATGTATGAAGTGCGGTAACCCGCCCTTGCCCTAACCTCAGTTAAGTAACATGTTATTGTATGGTTTAGCGTATGTTATAAGCGCAGAGCGAATTGGTTTGTATCTTAAATCTACAAATGGTAATACAGTGTTGAGATGAAATAAAAAATGACTTTAGCAGACAGTCTTTTATCTAATATATAAAATTCTCGTGTCGCGGTGTTTGTAGTTAAACTCCTCTGAAACGGCGACCGATTCTCATGAAATTTTGTGTGCATATTGGGTTTGTCTGAAAATCGGACGACATATATTTTTCATCCCCCTAAATATTAAGAGTAGTCCCCTAAACTATTTTTTTTAATTTTTAGATATTATTATTAAATTTTTTATGATAAAGATTAGAAAATACTTACAACCCCTAATTTTCACCCCCCTACGGCACCCCTTTTTTTTATATGTCAGGCAAAACAACGTTTGCCGAATCAGCTAGTGATATTATATAATAACATTTTTAATTTATATTTACGGTAACAATTGTAGAGTTGCAAAACCTCCCACTAATATCACTTTCTTAAGAACAATTTTACCACTTAATGTCGAAGTAATACATATAACATAGGGCCCTTTAAACAGCGTAGTAATAAATATCTTAAATAGCGGAAAAGCCCAGACCTAAAAAGATAGCGCTACTGATTTATTTATTGTCAATGTTAATATGTCACTTCTACTAAAAGTTTCGAATTCTAATAAAACATACACATGAAAGACATGTTTTGTAACTCGTAACTTAAACCACAGACAACGGAGGATTACAAAAGATCATGTTATCCCATTATCCGTCAAATCTGCCGACATTACAGATCCTTACACTAATTGTTCACATTATCTTATGTTACATGTGTCTTAATTGTTATTAAATACCCTCAACAAATTTATCTCCAGAACAAGTATTTTGTATCAGATTTGTGAGATTCAATTTGCAAACTTTGAAGAAAAATTGTTTACGATTAATTTACCAATACTCGTGATTGTTGTGTACGTTTCACAAGGACATAGGTAATGTTGTGACAAACAATATTAAAAACAAAACATCGAATATGAAGAAATCGTATTAAGAATATCAATCTCAAGTTACCAATTTGTTTTAACGAGAGGGTAGTGGTATTAAACTTTAAAATGGGAAAGCTGGTATTGTATTTTGTTTTATCAACTCCGCTCAAGCTTGAGCAAATATGCTCTTGTAAATTTTGACGTTTGTTTTTTATCTTTTTTTTTTGAGGTGTTGACAGTGTTGTTGCCATATATATGAAAATTAATATGAATCAAAATGAATAGCTGTTCGTTTCGCTAAAACTCGGGAATGGCTTGACCGATTTGGTAATTATTTTTGAAATATTTGTGGAAGTTCAGGGAAGGTTTAAACAGTGGGATATACAAATAATAAGTAAAGAAAAACACTAAAACAAGTAGGTACTATATTATCCAATAAATCTGTTCCTAGCTGGGAAATATTTGATGTCTTTTTAGAAATAAAAATTTTGTTTAGGTTATATATTTATAGAAATTTGTGAAATATGTGTCTGATTTCAATTTTATATTGAGTTTTGACACAATTTTTTTTAATGTAATAAGAGCCGCCACCGATACACTCATACTGCCAGAAGGCATGCAAGTGCGTTGCCGACCTTTTAAGAATTGGTACGCTCTTTTCTTGAAGGACCCTAAGTCGAATTTGTTCGGAAATACTTCAGTGTGCAGCTGGTTCCACGGTATATTTACAGATCAAAACCACTTCAATGGTTTAGAAAAACAGTTCAGTTACATAAACATCAAAATCATTAATACCATATAAAAACAAAAAATATACCTATTAAAATTTACTTGTGACAGAAGACTCAGATCTTCCAAAGGCACTTCGAAAATAAACACGGATATGAAGCTTAGTTGCGCGTTAAAAAATAAAAAGAATAGACAACGTTACTTGTAGAAGCCATAATAATCTAAAAATTTAAACGGTACGCCGGCCGGCCATATAAATATATCACACAAAATATATTGCAATTGGTCCAAAAAACTAACGGATATTGTTTAGACAGTAAATTAGTAACATCTTTGGGTTATTGCAATGTTTATTTAACAGTAAGACAAAAGAGGACCACACATTGCGTAAGACCGTGTCAAAAGTTGCCAGTTTATTTATTCTTGAAACTTTTTGAGTGTGGTATCCCGGCGAGAAGTCGGCCAAACCATGATGCATTAATCGGGTTTCGATACTGGGGACAAGAAAGACAACGAACACACTGCGATCACGTAATCATCAAGGATTTTATTGCTGTAGGTGTTGAATTTTTGGTTATAAAAATTTAACTCAAGTATTATTTGTTATTCTGACTGTGAGACATATACATGTTTTCAATATATATTTAAATATTAGGTACCTATATTGAATGTTTCTAATACAATTTAAAACCATAGCAAACCATAATTAATTAAAAATTTATTCTTAAAGTAAAACAATTTCTAAAAACGAATATTGATAGAAATAAATATGTATTCATTTTTAAAGAATATTAAAGACTTATACACGTACACGTTGAACATGGTTGGGAAAGTGTAAACTTGCATTCAAACAGTTGTTCTCTGTAGTATTATTAATATCGGAGAAACACATATTTATTTAAATAAAACTGTATTCAAATGTACTACATTGTAGTCACCACATTTGCTGGTAACGAGGTACGAGATAAGTATCTAATACATTCCCATTTCTACCCGTCGTTTTCCCAGGTCCTATTTCTAGTTTAATTAAATGTACTACTTGCCTTAATCTAATAAGGTAATAATCGATAATCTATAATCTCAGAGCTCTAAATTTTTGCCAAGCATCTTAAACCACTCATAATTCGTGTTAAAACGAAACACGTGCCTTAAAAGGTTCGTATCTATGCCCACTTATGAAATGTCATAACATTTGGTACAAGCTCGCCGGCGCCGAGAGTAAAAAACAAGACTGTTTTTTGTCTTCGACAATTTTTAGCCGTTTTCGTGGAAAGTTGAGACAAAAAGTTGATTTTCGTGCAGATTCAATAACATGGTTTTTAAAGCTTTGCTCCTTCGATTACAAATTTAGTAATTGGATTAGAATGGAGTCGGAACTTTTTATCAAATAGTAAATAACCCACAGTCCATACCATGTAAATATTATAAAAATTGGCATCTAATATATATATTAGTTACCGAAGTGCAAATAGTCATCCAGGAACGCTCTATTTGAAAAAAAATAATAAATCAGTGGCGCTACAACTTTTTAAGGTCTGGGCGTCAGATTTCTATTTCAAGATCATTTGTCAATCTAATAGGCTAGTAGGTGATCAGCCTCCTGTGCCTGACACACGCCGTCGACTTTTTGGGTCTAAGGCAAGCCGGTTTCCTTCACTGTTCGAGCGAATGTTAAATGCGCACATAGACAGAATGGAACATACGACCTCATTCATGAGAGTCGCGTCGAAGATCTTATATTTATTTAAAATATAATGTCACCAATAAACGCCTTTAAATTGGTAAGCTTATAAAGAATTGAAGATGATAGAACAACGGTTCATCTAATTACAAAGATTTAGAACCCATTAGCAAGAACAAATGCTTATTCATGAAAAGAAAATCACGTAATAATAATACCTTGTGGTAGCCATTTTGAATTATTCGTCCCTTCAAAACACCGATTCCAATTTATAGAACACTTGTATTATATATAAATTACCATCGTAATATTAAATCTTGGTACATTTGCCTCGATCAAAGCTTATTTAATTTGCCACTTGATTGAGCCAAATTTATTACGCCATTAATTACAAATAAACTGACGCTACTGCTAAGTAATTTAAATTTAACGGACATTGCTAATAACTTTATACAGCGTGTTTAATCCTTACACATTATTAAAGTCCTCTGTATGTACGATATATTTTCTCGAACAGATTTTTGTTCACCAATAATATCATGAGACCGAAGGCAATAGTGTGATTCCTGAGTAAGGTGTATAATTGATTATGATTTGCTGAAATATAAAATCTTTGTCGCAAAAAATCTTGCCTAAGTACAATGTTAATATTTATAAAAGAATAATTAAAAACTTAAAGATCTAAATTTATTATCGAAATACCAAGGGCGTGAAAATTATTCTAATCAAATTCTTTGTAGCCTCTTAGGCCAGACACATATTTACGTATTTTTTATTAAAATATGCAAATAGTCGATCATACCTCTCAATTATTTATTGATTAAAGATAAAATTTGATTGATTCGCCGGGAATCGATCTCGAGACCTCCGTACACCACTCCTACATATGTAGTCATAATTTTGTGGTTTTTTTAAGTCACTTAAGTTAAATATTTCTTATACCGATATAGGCAAGTAGGATTGTCAATTACCAAAATATTTAACAAAATTTTCCCAACAAAACACCCTGTATAATACAACATTTCGCCCTGTCATTGCTTTGTTTTTACAGCTCCCGTTTTAAATAGGTTTTTCATACGTATAATGTCGAATCACCGCTTTTTAAATTAGGAATCCGGTGGCGCCCTCTGCTAATGAAGATTTCGTCCGCCATCGTTTTTTGTCAGCTCTGTTTGTTTTCAACTCCATCAATTATTGCCCAGGCTTAAATTAGTCGTGTTCGCAAGGTGTCTCGTTTACTCTCATATATTTAGCCTATTTCGGTCCTTGTCGCTTGGTTGTTTGTTTTGTGCGTGACGTGCCACGCCCACGTTGTTTCGCGCCGAGCGGTCGCTTTGACCGGTAGTCGGTAGGACTCGTTAAGGTTGAGTTTTTTCTGTCGTTCTGTGTGTGTCCGGCCTAATATTTGTATACAAAAAGCCTATTTGTTTGGTGGGAGGCGCTTTTGTTTATTTCGCGCGTTGATAATTAGAGTTTTTTTAATAGACCAAATTTAAATACATTCGTTAAACTATAAAGATGTCATTGTATTTCTTTATTTCTCAGTCTCGTAATCCTTTACTATTTTTGTAAACCAGGGTTATATGCCACAAGTGTTAACCACTAAGCCACAGAGGCGGTCATACTAACTACCCAGGTCAAAGTTGTTTCAACCTGTTATTCGTGACGATCGTTATTCAATGGACACGCGAGTCCAGCTAATAAATTATACCACTATAGGCCCTTTTGTTAAAATACATAGTTGTATATACACATTTTGTTTGTTGTAAACCGATAAAATTGCAGTAATTGACGAAAATAACAGCGCTACAACCTTTTAGACCCTTGTTACATATAATAGGCAAGTAGGTGACCAGCCTTCTGTGCTTGACACATGCCTCTAAATCATGCTGGTTTCCTAGAGATGTTTTCCTTCACCGCTTGAGCTTTAAATGCGCGCATATGCAAAAAGTTCTTTGGCCGTGGATCGAAGCTGCCACATCACGGATGAGAGTCGTACTCTGAAGCCACTAGGCCAACAGTGCTCCTGGCTTTTAACGACAGATATAGTTTTAAAGTACACTTCTTTGAAAACGACATTTCATTCCAATTTCACGGACCTTTTCATACAGCGCATAGTAGAACATTTTAAATATGTATATGTTATATTGTAATCTTTAAGATTTTATTTACACAAATACAGTATTTACAATTTTCTTAACCTATAAAGTAATAATAAAAATAATTAAAGAAGAAAGAGGAAATTAAAAATAAATTTAAAAAGTTTGGTCCCTGTGGCAGTGTACCTTTAACGCTGGCAGCATTTCCTCGCTGTATTGCGATACTTATTCTTTGAGCCAGGAAAGTGCCAGCTCTGTGGTCACCGGTACTATCTACCAGTCTATCTATCTATTGTAATCTAGTTATATATATTAATCCTTAAAACTAGGTAAAGCGCTTAACTATTCTATAAGATAAGTAACAGGTATTTTTCTATTAGTTCTTTAATTTATAAGGGAGCGTTCAAGTATTACGTAACGCAATTTTTGAAGATTATTGATCCCCCCCCCCCCCCCCACATGTAACTCGCGTAACGTTTTTCAGTACCCAAGTATAGTACTGTTCCCAAGTCTAGTAAAACGTTTTGTAACCACCTAGTGACTCTTTAGTTACTATTATGTGTAAGTCGAAAATAATATTAACAATAACGTAATTCAATCCCCGCCCCGCTTCGTAACGTTTTACAAAAGGAAAAAAAATCGTTACGTAATACTTGAACGCTCCCTAACTCACAAACTTTTTGTCCTATCCACAGATGACCTACCAAACCTTATTTTAACAGTGTTTACTCAGTATGAATGCGTTAACAAACATGTAATTCACCACATTCAATTACAATATACACAATTTAAATTAGGAATCTTAAAACAGCAAAGGGTGACACTGTTAACAATTAACTAAAACAGCAAAGGGCAGGCGGCGAAGGCAAAGGCCTAATCTTCGCTAATGCCGAAACTAATGTTCTGAGGGCGATTCGATGCGGCAACAACAGATTGTGCATTTGTACAGTTTAATTTGACATAATGTTAATACATACAAGATTTTGTGTCATTAGGCATAATATTGTTTTTAGTTTTCTACTAAACATCTTGATTTTTAAGTTTTTAACGTTGTTGAGTAGGTCTTCTCTGCGGCCATAGATTTACGATATAATATCCTTTATGACTTTAAAGTTTTTTTTTGTATTTTTTTTTTGGACTATTCACACCAATTGACTTAGTCCCATGCTAAGCTGGTGAAGCTTGTGTTATGGGTACTAGGCAACGGATATACATACATATTATAGATAGATAGACACATAAATACATATTTAAACACCCAAGACCTAAGCACAACACCAAATGGTCATCACATCGATGTTTGTCTCAGCTGGGGATCGAACCCGGGACCCATGGATTCGCATTCAGGGGTACTAACCACTAGACCAATGAGTCATCTAAAGTAAGTGTAACTACTATTATTGCACATTTATATAAGATGTCGGTAGGTTTAGATTGTTTTTGTTCTTTAAAAATACTTTAACAGTACTATCGTAGTATTTCGTTTCTAAAATATTTCATATATGTATTGACAGATACAACTATTTTTATTATATCGTAAAATGTGACGTTTAAAAAGAATAAATTCAATAACGCGCGTAGTGGTTCGTAAAATGACAAAATAACAAAGTGTTGCCGTCACAAAGCCGCGATTGTCCCGACGCGGTCGGGCAGATAACTCGGGGTTGCAACTTTATATCAATAAATTGTCACTACTGTTCTCACTTGAAGCGTTAAATTGATATTTTTATTTTATTTGACTAAGCTTAAATACAGTATTAAATCGGTTAAGAATTAATATAAATACCTCCACATGCAATGATATGTCTTTGTAAAGAACAAAGTTTAATCAAACTTAGTTTAGTTTTAATAGTTTGTTTACAAAAATGTTTAGTTATTATTTTATATGTTAATAACTAACTCTTTCTCTTAATAAACGGCTTTAAAAGGCCAAAACGCCAAACATTTACTTGTAGTAAATACTTTTTGGTGAGACAGTCTCAATCTTCACTAAACCTAACTCAAAATATCTTTATTCATGTAGGTAAACAAGTACACTTATGAATTGTCAGAAAGAAGTTAAATTAATTGTAAATTTACATTTACTACCAGTTCGCAAATCAAGGGCGTAGAGCGGGTAAGAACTGGCAAGAAACTTTCCGCCACTCTTTTTAATCGCCAAGTATTGAGTCATACAAATTGTTTGAACTGGAGCAAATCAATCTACTACTTACTACTAAAGCGTTCAGAGTCCTAGTAATCTCTTCTTACATCTCAACCCGCCCCGGTCTAAGTTCATCGGGTCGTATGATTTAATTCGAGATACTAAACACTTGTGAATGCACCTGCAAGCTATAAAAAGTCACGCTTAAATCAATAATAAAAGGGCGCAAACATATACAAGCAAGGCGGTGAGCCTATGATTTTTCTAAATAAATAAGCAAATGATTGTATTTGCAAAAATCAATACTGACGCATGGTGGTAAGTGTTGATAAATATCTTAAAAAATATAACTTCAAAATGCACTACAACGATTTTTCGTGAGTCGTTAAAAAACAACAAAGAATTAGTAATAGAACAGGCATTTTAATCAATAATAGTTATTACATTACAAGCTTTAGATTTTAGTTATCCGGCTCGTTGGGTATTAAGTTAAGAATTTTGTTTTACAATAAAACAAACGAATATAATAATACAAATCACAAAGAAAAATATCCATCCCATAACTTACTTATATAGGTATGAAAATAGACAATAATATTATAGACAAGATGCAAGATATCACTGGCAAACTGTAAAAATAAAACTACTATGATAAATTCTCTACTTTTAATTCCATGCATAAGTAAGGTTTGACAGATCACTTTTTTTTTATGCGTCAAGTATAGGATTTTTTATAATTCGTCCTTGTCTTTAGAAATTTGACCGTGTCCTCCATGTACGGTTTAAGCACTCGCCCGGTACCGCACAACCCTCCCAAAGGCCGAGAACAAATTTAAATTAAATTAAAACTTGCCCTCGAACCGGGAATCGAACCCGGTACCCCTCACCTAGCTGCCACTTAATAAGACCGTTAGGCTATGAGGCCCCCAGATCGCTATTTTGACTTCCATAATTTAATTCCACATTTAAAAATCTATAAAACATGATTGTTTAATACTTGATTTCAACAACTAAACATTTTTCTCTCGTCCTATAATTTCGTGTTAATATAATGTATCATCAAAATTATTTCGTTCGTTAACTACATATTATTTACATCTTTAAAATGCAAATCCCCGCGGGAGAATCACACATACTAATTAAACATAACGGTCTATTGCTGATTGCAGAAGCTAAATCTGTCTAAGATCTGAGTTCAGATTGCAGAAGATTTATGTCTCTCTGTCTCATAAATTATCCCAGTTTTCTTAGATTTAATCTAGTTATTTAGGCTCCATTTACGAATAAAGCTTTATAGATATTAGATTAATAATAAAAGCTTTCAAACAAACAGCAGGGCAGCGTTGGCCTAGTGGCTTCGTGCGACTCACATCCCTGTGGTCGTAGGTTCGATCCCCGGCTGAACCAATGGACTTTCTCTCTATTTGCGCATTTAACATTTGCTTGAACGGTGGAGGAAAAGTATCGTGAAACCGGCCTTTGACCCAAAAAGTCGACGGCGTGTGTCAAGCACAGGAGGCTGATCACCTATTATATTGACAAATAATCGTGAAACAGATACTGAAATCTGAGGCCCAGACCTAAAAAGGTTGTAACGCTTTATTTTTTTTAATAATTTTATCGTCGCTATAGCACAATTTTTCTGAAACATCTTAGGCGTGTAATCGGCGATGCTCCTGGATTTTTTTATACGAAATTCCTATACAATTGTGCGAACGTAAAGACTAAGAAAGATACTAGACATTTTGCCTTAAGGTATCAGAACGAGGTGTTATTTAGAATCTCGATCACAAACGTACATTAGTATGCATTTGCGTATAGATTAGATATGGTGCCGTGCATATGACAACTGTCTCACAAAGGAACGAATAAAAACGCCTCAGTAACTATTACTCCACTGCGCGTGCCTCATAGTTCTGAGAACTTGTTCATTATACATCGATTTGCTTTTTGTCGGTTATACTTTAGAGTTACTACTTTGCTACTTAAATTTACGTCTTAATGTGATACAATAGCTTCTGTAACTTCATATTTAGGTCGTTATTTGACAAGGTTGACAATTGAAGGACTTCCAAATTGAAATGTTTCTTTTAAATCAGTTTTTCATGGAATTTACCCCATTCATATATTTTTTAGTTTAATCAAACCTTCAGTAAGACAGTATAATAGTAACAGAAGAATTCAGCGCTATGGCCATCAAATTACAGTGAACCTGAAAAATATTATATAATAAAAAGAAACTTTAAATCAAACTTACAAATAAGTACCAAAATTGTTATTAACTATTTTTTTGTGTGCGCCGATAACGGCGCTCTCCTAAAAACCACCCCTGAAAAAACACAAAGCGTAAAAAGCTGTATTCAGTAATATGAATCGTTTTTACATACAATTTGAATAAATCGAATACTATCGATTATAATACCGATACAGACTAATCGATTAGAATCCCGACGGGGCGCAGCCCGCGACAAATCCCGTGACGCGCAGGTGGAAGGTAGTCATTTGAAAATGGAACCATTTTCTTTTTCCATTATTTGACATGCTCGGGTTTTGATGCGTTCCGATACTGTTTTTATATACCATAGTGTATAGATGTACCATTGACGACGGATGTTGAGTATTTCTCAGGAATCTTCCGTATAGCAAGCTTAAAATTAAGTCATCCTTAGAATATATATATAATCATGACGTAAACTACGTTAGCAATTAATAAAATTAGGCAAGTCCAAGTTCTATATTCAAAATACAAGCCATCAATACGCGCGATTAAAATAAAGAAAGCGTTTTCTATAATTGACCTCCTATCTAGAATCCTAGCAAATACTACCTATTTTGTATTTACAAAATTTGTAGGTTCAGTGATTACAATTATTAAAATAATCGTTATCCTGTGAATGTATTCCGTATTATTTTAAATTATTAGTAGAAGGTGATACGTAACATAAAATTCAAGATAAGTATGGCTCCATGAACATAATATGCAAATGCGCAGGCATTGTTTATACGATTTCATATTACATCTGATATGATTAAACACTTCAGAGTTATGGAAAGGAACGTGTTTTATGCAAATATATGTATCTGATATTAGCTTTATGGTAGGCTGCAATCCATTTTATAAAACGCGGAATAACTCTATGGATAATTTAAATTTAGAATGCATTTGAAGACGAGCGCTCTTATTGTTTGTGATTGGCATAGACGCTATCTTCTTTGTTTTTGGTTCATAGATGTCAAATAATAAGCAGGCACTAGCGAATAATTTTATAATTTCAAATCAAATTGCGGAATTGTAAAAAGGAAAACGCATATGTATGTGTATTCATTGTAATATGTGTAAATAGTAGACAATTCATTGCATTTCATACTGGAACACCACAAAAATCTTTAATTAATCTTTGTTTTATTTTTTATAACGAAAAGCATACGATTCTCGTTACAATCATTTGTTTAGCTATACCTAGGTATATGCCTATTAAGTTATATTTAACCACATTTCAAGATTACATCGGTTTTCAAAAATGCTGTTTCACAATAGTAGAAGTACATTTATAATAATATTTGATTACAGGTGTCTGGTTAAGTGCAATATAATTTACAAAGTAATAATTAACGAACGAAATGCTATCTAACCTGACTAATAGCACAATTTGTTACTCACAACATTGTAGAGGTAATTGTCTCTGGTCTGTTATTTTGTATTAATAATTGGGTACACAATTACATGCGATGATTTACGTGTTAGCTTTGCAAATACGTTTCCATTTACGGAATATTTTATAGCAACAAATTATGTAAATATTCATAGCTAACGCCGCCACAAATACATAGGAACACTGTACTTAAGACGTTTGTTTATACACATGTATAACTACCTAAGGCAGACAGTTTTATACGTCTTTTTCATATTTTATTATAAGCACAGGCCATGTCTTACGTATGGATGTCAAACTTGGCCTATGACGAGCAAAAATAATCAAAAGCTAGTTTGTCAACGCAGCATGGAAAGGAGCATGCTTAATATAAGACTACCAGATCGATGGACAGCTTCAAAAATAAGAAACCCATAAAAGCTTACATGGAACTGGATTGGACATATAATGAGGACTAACAAAGAAAAATGGACTAAGGATGTAATAGAGTGGTATCCGAGAAACGGGAAAAGAAAACGAGGAGGTCAAATTAAAAGATGGGAGGACGATCTGGCAACAGGATGGAGAAGGTCTGCCAAGGATAGAGAGATGTGGAAACGATTGGGGGAGGCCTATGTCGACAGACAACCTGACCAAAGTGATTGCTAATAAATTATTATTTCCGCTATGTAAATTAGATTTAAGAATGCTACTGTTAAATAAGACTAGCATGTAAGTTAAAAATGTCAGTGAATAAAGGGCTTTTATTATTATTATTATTATAGCACAGGCGATATGTGCTTTTCATAGTACCTAATCAAACCAGTAAATAAAACCTAATATATATTATTTTTCTGCGGGTTTCAGCCCTAAGGCTTTGAGCGAATCTGTTCTGTGGTGCTGTCATGTGGAGGGGCTTCCCATTGGAAGCGTTTACTCATCTTCTGCCTAGAGCTACTGCCTGTCTTCTAGCTCTAGAATATGGTGACGTTTTAGTCGTCTCACATACTGTTTTATGGTGAGGTGGCGAGCAAGTTCGTTCGGGTGCGGGGTGACGGGTTAACCTTTGTATTTAGCTCCCAGTCTCCGGATTTCCTCTTTGATAGTTCTCATTTAAAAGTGTTCGTGAACTTCGTTGTTGGTTATGTACCAAGGTACTTTTGCAATTGCTCTTAGGATCTTGTTCCTTTGTCGCCGGAGTATATTTATGTTGGTATCACTTGCGCTGCCCCACAGTTGGAGGCCATATGTATATAATATGATAAAGTTTTTCACACTATACTTGATACACAATTACATTGCGTATAACAGGTGCTTAAAACAGATAAATTAAATAATAATTTGAATGTATGTAGGCTTGTATATCGATATATATGTTGCCATTATACTGTACACATTTCAGGGCACCTAATAATCTAGCCGACGGCGGAAAAAAGTATGAGCTATTTGTTTGGTAACATTTTATATGCTTTATTTTGACTGTTTTTTTAACTGTTTATATATGAAAGGATAGGAGTTCCTTTAGTACCCTGGCAAGTAAAGCCAAATGACCATTGTGGCTTTACCCTCTCAATGTCCTCAAATCAATTTCGTTCCTACACTCGAAGAGACAGTTATGACGTGTTGGGGCGTGTCCTGCAGCGCCCTCTGTTCATTTGTCGAGCCATTTGGTCGTAGGAATGCGGTGTCATCAGTGTTGAACGGAGCGTGAAATGGAAAACGCCCCGATAGTGACAACCCCCATACCCCATACCCCGACCCTTAACGTTCGCTAACAAATTCTTGAAGTTAGTAAAGAGCTGTCTCATTTTAACTTACGTACAATTATCCGGATGTAATTCTAAATTTAAATTCATTCGTCCATGATTCGTTCCAATTTCAAATTTGGAATCAGTGTTTTCTAATTTTTAAAAATATGTTTTAATAGTGGTAAAACCTTTTTATAAACCTTGATATTAAAGCTTTTTTCAGAACATTAAAATCTATAGATTACTTCAACTAATAAATATTTGTGTATTGTGTACAATATGACACCACGAATACTATTAAAACCGATCAAACAATTTGAATACAAACCCCATTTCCCTACAAGATTACGTAACGTTTCCCTTGTAAATTCCAATTACATCTGTCTGAGCAAGTAATTGTTACAAATGGAATACGATTGAAGTACCCGGTATCCTTTTAAATCGTCACCCTAAGCTGGTATCGCATTTGTTTGCTAAAGGGATACCAAAGCGTTTGATTACGTGACTTGAGTGAAGATGACCTGTTAGATGACTTTTTCAGAAGGAGAATCCAAATTATTAAAACACTATCTATTTTTAGGCTTTGTAACATATATAATATACTTTGCAAGTAAAATATGACCCTAAAATTTATTAATAGCTACTTTCCTTAGACTCAAAAAAGGCCTTGGGTTCCGAGACAAGAGATTAGAGAATGCCAAAATAATACTAATTTGTATCCGCGCTATTCTGTCAGATTTGTAGTTTATGCACGTCACGATCTGTCAATGTTCTTTTTTTATTTACAAACTGTAGGTACGCTTCCCTCTACCATAGATTATAATCACGATCACTGATAGCGTGAATCAAAGTCTGCGAGATAAATCGCTAAAAGGGGATAAATCTAAATCGTCGTTGACGTTTATATTGCAGCCCACACCGCATCGATTGTTTCCCGCTGTTTTCCCAAAGCGCGGCTTTGACACAGAAAATTGGCGCCATTTTATTGAAATCGGATACTTGCATCAACATATACTATTTTGAATAATTGTTTTAATGTATAGCGTTTTTATTGAAATATTAAATCAACAATTTTTTTGTAATCAGTCTAATATGAAATTTCCTAAATTTTAAATATAAATGAACGAATTATTAAGACGTGTAATTGGTACTCAGCCGAATAATATGATGTCTATTGCATGACCATTCGAGATTAAAGTAGGTTGAATATTTGATACACAGAAGTCATCAATTTGTCCGTATAATATACCATTAAATGATCATTGTCTTAATGTTAATATCATAGAGCGGACATACGTCTCAATTAGCCAGGCATGTAACAAATTGCGGGGGACGAAATTAGCTAACGTTCAATCCCTCAGGGCTAAATGAAATATTGGCTGGTATTAGGAAAGTTTAGCTTTTTTATTTCTTTCTCCGGTAATAGCTTACGTCAATTTAAGCTAAGCTACTGACCAATTATTGAGTGTTATGAGTCTTTATTTGTTTAATATTGTGGCTTATGTTGTAAGTTGCAAAATTAGATTACGAAATGCAAGTAACTAGTATAACCGTGTTCCGTAAAACGCCTTCAGTCTTTAAGAAGATCATCAAACTTGTGTGCCAACTCGAAATAAGTTTTACCGAGATTCGAATCCACGACCTAGTACACGTATACTAACCACTAAGCCAGGGAGGTAAAAAATTGCATTTTCACTTACTAAATTTCTACTCAGATGTTCAATGATTTTAGTTTTTTTTTCTAAAAATGCCACACAGTAAAATGCCACCCTGGCGTTAAATATATCTGTCAACATGACACATGACATAATGCGTCGCACTGACAAGCAATTTGCTCGAGTGTGGCCAATATTTCATTAGAAAAAACTGCAGTGGAAATACTGGAATTCTAATAAAAAGTTCTTTAAAGTACTATAGGTGTAACTCTTCTTGTATTTATCATATATAATAAACTATAATTTATTTAAACACTATATTATGCGTGTATCTAAAAATTAACTAGTTTTTTAATAATTTATAATTTCCGTCCCTGTTAGTGATTGTACAAAAATTTGTAAAAAAACATTATTTAGTAAATAATTATACACAAAAGAAACAATAAATGTCATACAAACAGAATATAGTAATGTATATAATGCAAAATTACTAGTATGACGCCGATATTATGAGTTGATTTGGCTCATGTTATAAAAATGAACAAACAAAATGAAGACATCTATTGTGAACAACATCCCATTAGCTCATTAAATTCGTTTACAAATAAAAGCGTAGTTTTTGTAAACGAATTTACTTTTAAATCTGTCAGCGGGGCGTTATGTTTTGGTACACATGGTAACACTTCCTAAGACCGCACACAAAATCGGATATTTTATTAGGCGACGATGTATTTGTCGTTTATTTAAACGTTTTATTGCGGATTATTAAATATCATTTATGATTGAATACCAATACCTAGGTATAGGTGGTAGAGAAATCTCAATAGTGGATAAAGGAAACTATCTAAAGTCGTTTATCTGAAGTCTATTGACTGTTAGCTTATTTTATTATTATTTACATATTTTATATATTATATAACGCATATTTCTGTTGCATATTAAGAGATATGATTAAGTCTTTAAATAAATTCTACCAATAATAATATTGTATTACTTAGTATAACTATCATTCCGTTTCTATTTCGGAACATAGATACAAAATAAATTTGTAAAGTCTAAAGAAATCGAAAGCCAAAAATAACCGGTATTATTAACAACTATTCTGTTGACTTCAGACGCTCGCATTTGTCATTCTCCTACCGTAACGACACTATTAAAAGAGCATCTTTCATCCACTCTATAAATAGTCATATGTCTTTATTCCCGCTAATAACAATTTAGGCAATTAGGTGACAAAAGGAAGTGTACCTTTGGGGTGTCCCTAGGGATCCCGCAGCCCACATTATTGCTCTCCCGTGATTTATTAACTGCTACCAATTTTATTAGTTTGCTATCTATATTTTTCTTCTTCTAAAAAGTGACATCGTCTTTGTGTATGCAGTTTTTTTTTAAATTGTGAGATTATCCAAAAAGTTTTTATGAATAAGAGGGATGGAATCATCTGCATCTTTTTACTGTATGCTTTACGTTTTGTGTATTGCAATTATACCAGTGCTTTCCAACGTCCCTCAAGGGGGCAATTTGATTGTTAAGGGGGTTATTCCATAATTTATTAAGATATTACAGTGCTTTCTTCCTAAGAACTTTCCTGAACAACTTCCTAGTGATTTCTTCCTAAATCCTATCATTTAAGTTTCTCAAGTGAACAATTTTTTTTTAATATTTAACATTTTGTATGTAACATCCCCTATGTTGTGTTATGAGGGCATAAGAATATTATAAAGACTATATTATAAAGACTAAGATGACGCTTGGGGCAAAAAAGGTTGGGAAACACTGTATTATACACTCTATGGCATTTGAAGTAACTACAAATCAAAATTAAAAATTGGTTGTTTTTCCAAATACAAATCCACGATTTAGACGTATTTTAGTATTGTGAGTTAATTAAAAAGACATAAATATTCAATCAGCAATATTTTATGTTTTATTCGTGACTTGTATAATTGTTTGTTACTTGATAAGGAGGTAATTTAAAAGTAATTATTTCAACTCTTTATAATAATTGTCTTTCCTAATTATTCAAGAAACTGTAGAGATATTTCCAGAGTTATAGTACAATGTAATTTCAATTATAAGAGTAAATAAACTAAGTGTTTTTCTTACGCGTATGTAACAATGGGGCGATTACGTACAGGTATTTTTTGTTTCCTTCAGATGGTGCAAATAAAATGTGAAGGTATTAGGAAATGTTTAACTCCAATTACATAATTAAGTTAGCTTATCTACATAAATAAAAATTAATCGCAAAATATGTTTCTAAGCTCAAATCGGTGGACCAATTCGAGTATTCTTTTTTTTCTTTGAACTCTGAGGAATTGTGTAGGGAAAATTTGAAAAAAATAATAAAATAATAAAAATCTATTTCTATTAGCAGTTGGTTTTTAATCCGGAGAAACGAACAGTATCTATACAGTAGCATAGCATGTTCTATTAGTAGCTATTAAAAAGGTAGGCTAAGTAATATTAAGGCACAACGAAGTTCGCAGAAGCTAGTGTTTAAATAGAAATGATATAAACAAGTCAAACAAAAAACAATACACAACCACTTTTTAAAAATCTACCTAATGAACTACTTTAAAAAAAAATATTATTCTATACATGATATTAGTTTGATAATGTGATATTTTATCACGACAAATAATATAAGAATTGACTAATTGATATGACTCATAACGTAAAATGTAAAATTCCTTTAAAGACAAATTTGCACGCCATTATGTGTGACAGAATATGCGAACTTTCGATGTACCACCACAACATTTTTGTAAGCAATAATAATAAATTATTATTATTATTGCTTCACATAAACAATTAAAGATTTCTTCATCGTTCAATTTAGGATAAAATCTGGTTATTAATTATGTTTATAATGAAGGTATATAACAATTATTAACTCTATTTCGCATTACAATTTGACAGTTATAGAATGATGGTTACTAAGATTTATACGAAACATCAATTACACTAATTAATTAGGCACCAATATTTCTTAAAACAGAGCCACAAACGAGCGGGAGGCAGTAAATAAAACATAAAATCCTTCAAGTGCTCTTAAAATGGATTCAAATGGTTTGTTGTGACTACTTGGGCTTGAAGAGGTTGTAAAAAATATTATCAGCCGACAGCCACATCAAAGGGGCGTAATCTTAGAACGCCGTAAGGACTTTGAGATCACATTGGGACCATTTTCAAATGCTGCCTTTTCCAATGTTTATTTATTTCGCAATCCTAAGCTTACATTAAAGATATAGCCAAAAATGGAATACATGTTAAATACAATTAGGTTCAAACATTTCAAAAAGCACTAAAAATTATTATGTAAATAGGTAAATTTAACTAAGTGATACCTAATTCGGCTGTGTGGTATAGTGTGTGTGAAAGTGTGGGGTGTGCTCATGGTGCAGATGATTTAGCGCTATGGATATTCTTAATACTAAGCATATTCCGCGATAGCTTAAACAGGTCGAGGCTGAAATAGTGGTTGTTGTATTACCGGGCTGTGCGATATAAAATTGAGTTTTTATCAATACATGAAAAAAATCTAGTTAAAAAAATGGTTAAGTAGTTTGTGATGAAAATTTATAATTTTAAATAACCTTCTCCAATACGAATAGTTTCGTGTGTTGATTAACAATCTACTTCACATAGTTTGCCAACGCGTAAACTATAATTATACATTGAAAACAAATGCGCTAATTGTTGAATGAAAACTATTCATTAGTATGAGTCGGCAGCGGCTTTTCTTAAGATAACCATCGCTCGTTATTCTGTCACGGCCGATGCACTAACTGCCGGAGTACATTACGCGTGCACTGTTTTTATATATTTCGAATGTTCGGAATTTGAAATTTTAAATATTTGTAATATTTATGGGCTAGTAATTTATGGATGCTCTAGAATTTAAGCGCCTCTTTGTTGCATGCCGGTGTCGCCAGTTTAGCAGAGATAATTTTTTTGACAGGTAGGTAGGTATAGTAATGATTTCGAAATTATATCGTTAGTAAATATCTTCGTTTTCGAAGGTAAGCGAAAGTACTGAATGTCAGTTTAAAATAATGATTATTCTAATGAAAATATTGTTATACAATTTTCGTAACAAACGTAATAAATCGTTAAATTAAGCCTTGTTCGAATATTAACCTACAAGACAAACGATTATGTGGCAACACAGCTCATAAATTTATTCACGAAAATACAATGTGCAATGTACAATGTGCAATTAACTAAATTTAATTGTCGCGTAGGCATGACAATATCACTTGTGTGTGACATAAATGCAGTATTGGGCCATTCATATTACGTAAACGATTTATTTTTAATAATTTATGATTAAGTTAACATAAATAATGTATGAATCTGTTCTGATTTCCTTTACGACAGCGATTTCCCATCATATGCCTGCCCCTTTACTTACCTACTTATTACGTTACTAGGTATGTTAATATTATTTTATATAGCAACACTTCAAATTCTAACAGCTGTATATAAATAAAAACGAATCACAAAAGTCGAAGACCGCTGGACCAATACAAGTATTTTTCTTTAATGTATTCCTTGAATTCCGACGAAGGTTTTTAAGGAGGGAAAAATTGGAAAAAACATTTTTAGTAATTATATTTTTATTCTGGAAGAGCGAATAGAGTCTATGGGGTATAGCAAAATATTCCATTTGTTGGTGAACATATGGAACACCTCTATGACTTTTTAAATTTTGAGATTTATTCTTTTCAATGGATCAAAATTTACTCTATCGTTATTTCGTATGCAGATGAAAAAGGATCGTTTAAATTTTGATTATACTAATGTAAATAAAACCCTTCATAACTTGGTGTGTTAAAGAATAGAGCTTTTTATAATTACATATTAAAAAGTTTAGGAGTCCTACATTATGTGTTTGAGGTTAGTCTTTCTAATCGAATTCCCAGATCGATTGACGATAAAAATTGCGGTTTTAGCGGTAATGTTGGATCAATTGAATAGGTAATACAATGGTCAACGAGCGTAAAACCAATAAACGTGACTTCTACTCCCGAATATTGTGTGAACTAGGTCCCTGGTCCCTGCTCCCAAGTCTCGTGAGAATGTGGTTTGCGGGATTTTCCTACTCAATTTTTTTTATTTATTTATTATCCATTTAAAAGCTTATTGAAAATCCACAGCTTTTTTTGAAGATAATATTTACAGTTTTATATTAAAAAATATATCTAAGTGAAACGGATTACATAATAAGTAATAATAGGATAAGACAATTTAGTAATCATTTATTGGTTGAGGTGTGTGTGTGTGGGTATGTGAAATGTGTAAGTGTGTGAGTCTACGAGTTAATGTGATTTTAAAAATCCATTCGATGTGCTTATCTCCTTCGAAAAGATGCGTTTGGAGATAATTTGGAATAAATTGAGGCTCGCGTACTTCTTATTATATAGATTTAAAATACTTACGTAAAAGTGTATGAAACAGCTCAGTATGAAGTTTGATGATGGGATACCTACATTCTAAGTAATTCGGTGCAATTAAATATGATTGTTCCAAAACCTATGTAGACACATTAAGTCTGTTCTCTTACGTCCAAGTTGATGGTTCAATTTGTATTGACATGAAATAAATGTACTCAATAAAATCAGATTTTGGTTATATGGAGCTTAAAAAACCTAGTATTATTTACATTGTTAAATATTTCCTACGTGGGTTGAAAATTCTTGCTAAATAGATATTGACATTTAACATAGTTCCTAGAATAATCAGCACATACATTAAAACTGTTTGAATAAATATTGGAAGTACAAGCTATTAAACAAACAGAAAATCGATTATAAATTATGTCAATATGACGGATTTGCTAATTATACACGTATCTACAACGAGGATTATGACTGCGTAGCGTTGTATATAGCCAGTTTGCATAAAAAAGAAAAGTTTTTTTGTATATTTTATGTACTGGTATTAAAAAAACCATTTTATGACTTTATGGCTAAAAAAAGAAAGCAGTTCATTCAACAAATATATGACACATTTCTGTGGTGAAAAAAAAGTTGCTAATGTCAAATCTTGTTTGAATTTCGAACACTAACTCTGTACAATATTTGTATCAAATCTGTCACCAAAAAAACCGGATACTTATCCCCAATTAAGAAGCTCAGAGAATGGTTACGGGCCATTGTGCCGGCATGTCTGTCTGTCTGTCTACAAACGGCGGTAATCGCCCGTGATGGGAGTCGAACCGTTCACTCGCGACGCCGCTTTTAATGTGAACCGCTTCATTTTGAAAAAAATACAGACTGAATAATGTGTGTGTTAATTTTGGATAATGACTCCACGTTTGTTTGTTTTGAGACAGCTTACAGATGGATAAAACTATTTCATTTCATATTTTATGTAGCGTAACTATATCATTATATTTGTAAAAAAATATATGAAATTTGTCATTATTGCATGCACTTCTAAAATCTTCTTCACTGTGAAAAATTAACAACTAATTAAAACATTATAAAACCTCTTCGCTACACGTAACTTTTTAATTCAATATACAACACTATCAATTTACTGTTTAGTTGTCGCTGACAACCATCGACACGTCGTACAAAAGAATTCAAAAAAGGAATCGAAAAGAACCATAGATTCAAAATAGCTCCACGTAGCACATAAAAAATCTATTTCTAGATCGGTCCGTGACCGTCGAACGATTTTCTACCAATCAACCGATCAATCAAGTGAACGATGAATGAAACACACGTCACTTGATTTTGCCACGCTTTTTTCGCTAACGAGTCTAGAATTTAGTTGATTTAATTGATATTTTCACCGTTGGTAAACTAACTGATTGAAAACTATTATATAATCAATATATATTCACTATTGCGCATACCATCTAACGTACCTTTTGTTAGTAGTAGTCTTGTTAAGTGTTTTATGAACGAAGGGTCAACTTGAGAGGCGTAATTGAATATCCTGTCTTGTTACAGACCCATTTAGGTGGAAAACAAATGAGTCTCAGCACTCACACGACTTCAACATATACTCGTATAGTACTTTAGTCCAAAGTTATTTATTTCGTTACTTATAATACGTATCTTCGACTAATCTGTGACTGAATTGCTTTCATCGTATTTGGGAACACTTAATTAGGGTAACATAGATAATATAATGAATCCAATCTACGACAATATAGTCTATAGAAAGCGTTCATCTTGTTATCAGGCACTAAAACATTATCCGAGTCTATGACACTGCAATAAAGCGCCCGCACGGCTAAAATGTAACTCGTCTGTCATAAAATGTATCATAAAAATACGCTCAGCTATCTACATTTTAACGAGCACACAATGACATACGGGCATTCCGTTCGAAGTATTAAAAAATTAATCAGTGCCAACATTGTATCACCCGTTCTTCATTTCGTGAAAGTTCAATGCGAGTTTCTTATCTATATTTTGTCTATTGATGAAAAGTGTATGAAAATCTGATGAATTGTTTAAAAGAAGGAAGAAATAATTTTTTTGCATTTGAATATTTATTGATTTATTGTTTGTATTTTGGTGGAAACACAAACTAGACATAGGTTTTCTGTCCAACAGGACGTCAAACAAATACTATTATAATTATTACTAAAGGTATAGCGTAATAAGTCGGTACATTATTATTAAGCTCATCAAAACATTGATGAATTATAGGTAGCCGATGCAAGCAACCTCTTTTAAAGAGTATACATATAAATCTTCCTTTTAAACCCTGCCTATTTATGAAAGCTCGAATATTACTTTATATAAAGAACAATTGATGAAATATTAAGCATGTTTCCTCGTGTTATTCAGATCAATGGTATGTCAGCGGTGAACCGCACATATTAATAAAACTTAACGTTGTCGTTAAGTTAAACTGCCTATCCTTTGTATGATACAGAGGTGCTAATGTATAATTTCTTTGAAACGTATTTACAACTTAGCGGCTAAGTATCCGCGATGCGTCATTAAAAAAAATATTCAATGCTTGCAATTCGCTCATACAAAAGTTATGGAAGACATATTATAATTATATCTTTACTTTTCAAAATAAAACTGATTTTACTAATAAATGTATATATAATGTTTTCATACATCGGTCGACCGCTGGTTATATTATTTCTTAAATATATTTTATTATAGAGTTTAAAGGTTAGCCAATAAAACATTCACAACCCACAAGGTGTTATTTTTTATTCTAACATCGTTTGATGCAACCTTTCAAAACACATTAGGCAGAATTCCATTGAGTCACCGTCACGTCCAATTTCAAAGAAATCGAAATAAAGAGAACAATTTATATAAAATCGCGTCGAATCGCTGCGCGGGCAATTCACGTATTAATCACGGCCTAATCGCATCCTTAACTAATGCGAACCTCAATTAGGACTGAATAAAACACCCAAACTGCCAAAAAGGTAAAATTCAAAGACATCGTTAGGATTTGTGATGTAAAAAATTCTTAATCTGTCATGGTGTGCAGTCTGCACCTGACGCAATGACACAATTCGCGCCAATTTGATTGTGTAGTCGTTGGATGTCACTAAGTTTCAATTACATTCGTATTTTAAATTTCGAACTAAAGGATAACACAGATAGCGTTTATTAGTGTAAAGAATGTGAAGTCTACGTAATTCAGGTATTTAGTGAGTTAACAGTTTCCCATCTGTATCACGATTATTTAAATGAAACAAAATACCATCACGTTTTGTTCTTGCAACCGTGGTAAAAGCCGGTGTAAAAGTTTTTGTCTAACTGATTAAACGATTTACGTTTTATACGGTTCAAAAGTTCAAAATATTGTTCCTTTATTGGATTATAAGTTAACCCCAAATACCCTCAAACATTATACATCCAAATACCCTCAAACATTCACACACCTCAACCAATCAATTATTAGTAAATTGTCTTGGCACCTAAGTACATAATCTTCGTCGTATATTATGGTGTAATCCGTTTTGGAAAAATTTTTGATTTAAAAATTGTAAATGTTATCGTAATTAAAAAGCTGTGGATTATTAATAAACTGTCAAATAAAATTAATAAAATGTTTGATTAAAAATATATAATAATACCTTTGCATTTAGCATAATAAAAACTTCTTGTTGATACTTAGCTACTAATTTTCAACGGTTTATAATAGTCTGTAATTAAAAAATGTTTCTAAAATGTGCTCCTAGCTCAATTGTCGAACAGCGTGTAATCAATATGGCATCTCGTTACTAGCTAGGGCTGTATAATCAATAAAGTTGGGAGCTCGATAATCGATACGCACGGACGTAGTATCGACAATTTCGTGACGCTCTTTCAAAATGTTGACTTTTTATTTCAATTAACTTCATACCTCGTTACTTTTTTTCCTTAAATACGTAGAACTATGTTGTTACGGACTTGTGGGCATGGCTGCTACAAGATTTTCAAAGGTTAGCTTTGATAGATGGTTATACAGTTTAAATAACGTAATATTTATGTTCCGTCTTATTGATGTTTTTATAAGGAAACAAATCTACTTTCTTGAAAATCTCAATAGATGGGTGTGTAATCTTCATTCTTCTCTTGTTTCAGATGGTCAGTCAAATCACCTGAACCTCTTCAACTCGCGGCCTCAGCCGAAAAAGAAACGAAAGTCCAGAACGGCTTTCACAAACCATCAGATCTTTGAGCTGGAGAAGCGGTTTCTATATCAAAAATACTTATCCCCAGCCGACCGAGATGAGATAGCCAGCTCTCTCGGTCTGTCCAACGCCCAAGTGATCACCTGGTTCCAAAACAGACGAGCGAAGTTGAAACGAGACATGGAGGAGCTGAAAAAAGACGTAGAAAGCGCTAAAGTCCTCTCAGCTCACAAGAGTTTCCTCGAGAATGTCACAGACTTGGGCATTTTAAAGAAGAAAGCTATGAGCATAGGGGCCAGTGAAGAGGCGGCGACGAATTTAGTTGTGAATGCGTCCAAATGAAACGAGGCGGCGCGTTCTATCGCGCCAGACGTCTATGACAGGCGTTTACTCGATTATTAAAAATCGAATCGAACTATTTAATTGTCGATAGAACTTTATCGAATGTGCTTCGAAATAGTGTTTTTATTCAATATGTATATAATTAGACGCTGTACAAATGAGTATAAATGTGATTTATTTAAGTACTTAATAGAGATACTTAATTTATTTATTAAATCTGGCATTAAGGTCGTCGCAATACAACAATATAATATATTTTAATTTATTAACAGTTTTCAATTTTAAATCAATGATATCCCATATACGAAACTACCAATTACTTGTCGAAGGTTTTAAAGGTCTTTTTCAACAAATCAACTGCGTCAACAGTGCTCCTTACCGTACATACAATATAATCATGTTGTAGAACATTTGTATTATAAAAACATTCCTTGCTTCAAAATATTACTCCAGAAGCTCATTAAGGTTGGTATTCTGAAACCTAGGTTTCAACTTAAATCGGTTAAAAGCTATCAAATCGAAATTGATTTAATCACACTGGTACCATTTATGATCTTCAATATTTAAAGAATAGATAAGAGATAAAACTAAGATTTCAATATACAAAAAAAAACAATTTTTTTTTGATAGTCGCGGTTTCTTTATAAATCCTGGAAAAGGTGAAATTATCGAATGTGTTCGTAAATTATTATTGAATATTTGGATCGCTCGTGTATAATGAGCATGCGCATGGTATTTCTATTATGAATTTTGGGATATTATTGTTACCATACGTGCAATAAAATTTGTCTTTCATGCCAGATATTAACCCTATTGTAAATATTATAGTGTACAGATTCCTAGTTTTAAGTTAGCTTTGTGGATCACTTCAAAATTCATTTATGTTTAAACTATTAACACAAACTATAACAGAAATTCATCTTAGTAAATTTTATAAAATTATTAAAATATATGCAGTATTATAATTTCAGCTCTATATTGTTATTTTATGAATACAAGATGGATGTTAATATATTGTAGTACCAAAATATGTTAAAAATTTAGTTGAAATTTAATTTTGAAGTGAAACAACATTATTTTATTAATGTGAATGTAAATTTTCTTTATGTCGGTAAACTTAGTTTATTGTTATGAATAAATAGTAGGAACACTTCATTTAATTTCTCAATATTAATTGTTTTACTGTAATAATATATTAGAAACATTAATGCAATATATATAATTTGTCAAATACTTGTCATCGTTAACATACAACAAAAAGTGCTTCATACATTCATAGTGCAATTATGAAATTGTAATCGATATTTTTACTATCTGTAATATTTCTTTCTCTATGACATTAGAAGTGTAGTGTATTAAATGTAAAAAGGTGTTAATATTGTAAAGTTGTAGCGAAATATTAAATTAGCATTAACCCTCATAAGCGTAAATCTGTCAACTGTCAACACATTTGACACTTGACGGCTTCAATCGCTCAGTTTATGATTAGGGACGCGTTTATCTGTCTAATTGAAGAATCGATATAGAGAAATAAATGTGTCAAGAGTTTCGACGTGTCTCTTGAATTTAACTATTCCTAGGTCTTGACATATGTGTTTTAATCTCGTTCCTACTATACTTATTACTTAGCTACAGCTATGTGCTATGCTGTCGTAAATTGTTCTTTGTAAATAATAAAATTTATGTGTTCTCAACTATTTGTTTTTTTAACTACTGGTTTAATGCATCAATTCAAAATGGGCCAAGGATTTCATTGCTGGATCTAAAACGTATTTTCAGTCAGAGATATCTAATAATTATTTTTGATTAAAAGATAATTAAAACTGGTAGCTCATTATATAAATGAGTCATATATTTCGGTATACATACAAAACGAAATGTCTTAGGAACGACACTAGGGGGAAATGGTGTTCAGGTTTGGATTACACGACAGTTTATTAAATACAAATTGAAGGTTCGAATCCAATTTAAAAACTTCTTTAGCTTCGAGGGCAACTTACCTATGAATAAAAATGATATTGTTGAATGCGCCTGTCACGCTAAAAACACGACGAACCAAAAACTTTTCACTGTTTCCTGAAAAAACTGTTTTATTTGTAGGTACTGTCTCTCCTTATTCTACTCCCGTATGTCAGAATCTGAGACGTGTATGACATACTTTGGGCAATTCTCAATTCTGAAAATCCTTAGGCTTATAATTAAGTTATTCCTAGGTATACACATTTCAAAACACTCTGAAACTCTAAAATGATAAAGTTAAGTTTTAAAAAATTCTTAAGAAAACCATGATATCTTAAACATTTTATGGATTTTGTAGTGTAATGCTGGTAGAAATGTCGCTCATACAAGTTTATTTACGATGGGTAAAACCGAGTGTAATGCATAATACCGTATACAGCTTTGTTCAAAGGAAATATATTACAGAAGCAATCTTTTAAAATTTACAAGTTAGTTAGTACTAATAAAGAAGAAACATTAGTACAGACAACAAATTACTCAAATAAAGTGAAACTCTCTTTGACAAGAGACTTAAGTTAAAATGGTGTAATTGAACTGAATAAGCAACACAATTTTTTTTATTATTATTTAATTATTAACGCTATCGTAGTTATTGTACTTTAAATAATAATAGAATGCTTACAACGCCAGCAAAGCACTCGCCAGCCCTCTGGCATTCAGAGTGTCCACATATCACTTAACATCAGGTGAATTTTCTGCCCTTTTGTCCCCTGACCTATAAAAACGTCTCCTAATCTTAACAGAATACTACGCCGACACCAAATAGTAACATATAATATTAGTACAAATAAAATAATCATTTAAAATATATTAAGCAGTGCTACAACAATGAGAAACGCAACTTAACACTTATGAACAAGCCTCAGTCCAGCCTAAATCTATATATATAAAAGAAAAATGGTCTTCGTTTGAGGCTCCTTCACGCCTAAACCACTTCGTATCGACATGAAACTACCACCATTCGATGCGAAATTTTTCCTAGATGGTTTATGGCTATTTATTTATTAAATTCCAACGTTCCTTCATTTTTTTATTGCTGTTTTACTTTTATGAAAATTTATCCATACGGACTTCACCGCGGAAACATTCGGGGAGGCTTCCTAGAACCTCTAAACGTCAACATCTGTTAAAAACTCGATTTTCGAAATATTTCAATTTTCTTAGCGGGAAGTTAAAAAGAAGAATAATAAAAATATGAAAAAAAATAAAATAATGAAACAAAATTTATTTTAATTCGTCCAGCAAAGCGGGCGCGAAACGGCTAGTGTTACATAAGTCCAAATCTTATACCCATTTGATAGATAAGAATGTCAGTTCCTACTTAAACTAGCCAAACTTACTTTTATTATATAGAAATACAGATAGTCGGGAGGCTCATCTGATGTTAAGTGATACCGCTGCCGCCCATGGACACACTCAATCCAAGAGGTGTCGCAATTGCGTTGCCGGCCTTTTAGGAATTCAAACGCTCTTTTCTTGAAGGACCCATTGTCGATCTAGTTCGGAAATCCTTCAGTGGGCAGTTGGTTGCACATAGATATGGTGCGTGACAAAAATTGCCTTAAAAACGCTCAGTTGTGGAACGACGAACATCGAGACTAAACCCTAATATTAGGTATTCCTAATATTCCTAATCCTTCGAAACTAGGATTCCCTGCTTTGTGGGCAGCTAGGCTCTTCAATCCAGCTCTTGGATTAAATTCTACATAACACTAACTATAACTTTACTCCAACACAAGAAGTATAGTTTCAGTTTGGGCATAAGACAAGTTAAGAATTAGATGATTGTTGGTGAATGTTTAAAGTTTTGAATTGAGAGTAAACTCTGAAAGAGAACAAGCGTTGTGCGTTTTTTCGTGTTCATTATTATTACAATATGGAATGGGGTGTTAAAGAAAATAGGATTGCAGTGATCGCCTTGCACAAAGTGGGTATGGAGCCGTCGGTCATAAGACCAGACACTTCAAAAGCTTGGTATCAGCCGTATATTTTATTATATATTATACTTCGTCTGTCGAAGACCGAAAAGATCGGAACGGCCGCGTGCTGTTTTTGAGCCAGAATTCGTCGAATCCCCATTAGGAAGCAAACATTAAGATTCCCGCTAGTACCCTGTCGCGTATTATGAAACATGACCTGAAGCTCGTTGGTTTCATCGATATACAGGACATGCCCTAAATCAATCTTTACAATCATTCTTTACAAAAACAATCTCGCGATACGCAGGTGAAAAGCACAAAAATCTCCTCTTTACCGATGAAAAAATTTTACCATTGAAGAACTCTACAACAAACAAAATAATAAAGTGTACGCTCACAGTTCTAAAGAAGCTGCACAAGGGCTCGGAAAGGTACAACGTGGTCATCATCCTGCGTCTGTGATGGTTTGGTGGGGCGTGGTTATCAAGGAGTCACAAAACTACATTTTTGTGAAAAAGGCGTGAAAACTTCAGTCAAAACCTCTCCAATACATTTTTAAAAAATATACCGTGGACTTTGATCTGATCACAAGGCACGAACTACCCAAGAATGGCTTGAAACTAACATTCCGTACTTTATAAGAGCTGAAGACTGGCCCTCATCTAGCTCAGACCTCACCCCTTTAGACTTCAAGTTATGGTCAGTTTTAGAGGACGTGGCCTGCTCTACTCACGGAGACATTGAGTCTTTGAAAAAAAAATTTGGAGCAAGCAGTGGCAACATTTCCCTTGGAAACAGTGCGTAAATCGATAGAATCGTTGCCAAACCGATTAAAGGGCTGTATAAAAGCCACCGGTGGCCATTTCGAATAGATTTTTTTTTATTTTTTGCTGAGGCTTTAATAAATATATAGGTATAAATTTTAATAATATTACATTCATATTCATTTGTAACAAAACTTATGGCTGGACTAGGAATAGTCTACGATTAATTAAGTGCAGTGTTATAAGATATTTGTAAAATCGATTCGTTACATTGATACTTTCATAATTCGTGTATTCGCTGTTCTGTTTGATGTCCATGTCGCGTGCCGAAAGCACATAGGCGGATGGGGCGAGTCTACAATGTTATCTTATGATAGTCGTAAGTATATTATCATTACTGTTTGACGCTATATATTTTGTATGTAATTGTTTATGTTGTCCAATGCAGATGTTATAGTTGGGTTTTTTCAGAACGATATTTATAGACACAGTATATATAACAAATATAGTGTTGAATAATAATAGAAACTCCATTCCTAAAGCAATCAACGAAATAATATAATAAAATATTATTTCAAAAATATAAGCCTGTTAGATAACTATCTTTTTATATATATATAATTCCACAGTACGTGTGTATGTCACTGAACTCCTCTTAAACGACTGGACCGATTTGAATAAATTTTTTGCATGCGTTTTTGCAGCCCGGCAGATGGCGCTGCAGTCGGTAATTTCATATTTTGTTTAATATCCTAATCGCTTGAAATATCATGCAGAACACAGTCCGCTAATCTTAATATATATATTTATTGTGTGCGTGTGTATGTGACTGAACTTCTCTCAAACGACTGGACCGATTTTGATGAAATTTTTTGTGTGTGTTCAAGGGGATCTGGGAATGGTTTAGATTCACAAATCAGCCCGGCAGATGGCACTGCAGTCGGTACTTTTATACTTTGCTTAATATCCTAATCGCTTTAAATATCATGCAGGACAACGTCTGTGGGGTCCACTAGTATACATATAATTCTGTGAATATGTGGTATAATATTTTGAAGCCGAGATAGTTTTAGAGGCTAAACAAAAGAAAACCTATTTTTTTACCTACACATACAATGTATAATTTAAAATCTATATAAAAAGAACCATCATTCCTAGTTTTATTTTGTTTCTGAGAGTGGTGTTTTTTTTAAATAAATTAAAAGCTGTTGTAGTAGAAGAACAAGGCACAGCCTCCACCTAAACACTGGCTCTCTCTCTCTTAATTATAAATCCTTATACGAGAGTCATTCTACTAATTTATTTATTTACACTTTGTTGCTTTATGATATAAAAATTTAACAAAACTACAAGTAAAGGAAAGGCAACTGGCGGCCTTATCGCTTTCGAGCGATCTCTTCCAGGCAACCACTGTGAGAAAAGAAAAAAGAAAATGTATTAAATTACAATTTATGATTTAGTTTCAACGTCATTTTAACATTCATATTCAATAACACATTTTTTTACAGAATATCAATAACAATAAAGGAAAATTATATCTATTATTTATTTGGCTCGGCAGCTACTGATATGTACCTACTTAAAAATATACAGTGTATTTGTGAAAGTATATAGGTAAATACTAGGGATGCATCGATACGCTACTTTGCCGATACGATACCGATGCCGATACTCTTATAGAAATATCGTCGATACCGATACCGATACCAACGCTTATTGATTTAAAATCAAATTAAGGAAAACTATATCAAGTTTAGTTAAAGTTTATAATTTTTATTAAAAAAATATATATAATATATAGTCACACACTTTCAATAATATTAAAGGTTTAGTTAGTTAAATTAGGAATAAAGAGTAATAATTAAAATAAAATAAAAAACTGTTAATAATTAAAATTAACAATCATAATATTTTTGTAATTGTGTATTTAATTTAATTTGGTATCGAAAAAATACTAGTCGCGATAGCAGTGAAAAGCCAACTAAATGATCTTCAAATCTACGTTCAATCAAGTCTCAATGATCGTTGAATCGGCTATTAAAATATCGCCGATACCGATATATCGGCAAACCCAAAGTATCGCCGATATATCGGTATCGGCATCGGTATCGGATGCATCCCTAGTAAATACCTACTTTTAAAATCACTTGTGTACACCTCACTTTAAAACCTATGTCAATTTGCATGAGCGTTCGAAAATTAAAATTGTTAAAACTGTACGAGAATTGGTTACGGATAAGTTTGTTATTTGTTAATTGGTTGCTTTACCGCCGCGTCCAACACTGTTGACCTCTCTTTACCTAGAAACCTTCACGATCGTGAGCTCTACATAAACTGGCGTTTTAAACTAACACGCATAAACTTTGGTTAGTTTAAATGTTAATTTGATACGTTAACTACGCCTGTGTCTTTACACATAATGAAGCGTAAACAATAAATAATTGTTTTAATGAGAGTGAATGAATTTGGTAAATACTGGAATCACTTAAAATATGAAAGTTACCTCCGTGGACGAGTGGAAGCGGACCTCCAAGCGTGATTGCGGGTTCAATTTAAATTTTGCAAAGAAGTTTATATGATGTTTGTGTCGTAAATACGTATTTTTATATGAACCTAATATTTTTTTATGTTACAATGGGCAAACGGCCACGATGCTCACCTGATGCTAAGTGACACCGCCCATGGACACTCACATTGCCAATAGGCTCGCTAGTGCCTTGCCGGCCTTTTAAGATTTGTTACGCTCTTTTCTAAATACTTCAAGTAATAGGTAGAAAACGTTTGTCTAAAAAAGTCTGAGCTAGTTTAAAGAGCTTTTATGATAAAATTATTTCAAGTAGGTATACAGATATATCAACCCGTAATAAATGAAGTTCAAAAAATTCACAACCGTATTGTAAGGAAACTTTAAAAGTTACAGGTAAGCCATAATTAAATACAAAGTACAAACATTTCATAACATCTTTAATTGTACGGTAACGAAATTACACGTATGCTGTATAAGCAAAGAAACCGCAGAAATTAAACTCAAATAAAAAACACATTGAGGGCGGTAAAAGCTGTTAATTTCTAAAAGTAATTAGAATCGATATTACAAAAATTTCAAAGCATCTTTGTTCAAAATAATGCTATAATTTTGAGGTCAGCACGCGTGATGTTAGGGTGTAACGTGCTTTGTAATATGTGACCAACTTAACTACGCCCCTCATCGGTGTACGTTAAACTAAGAAAATTTTATGTAAACCAAAAACTATACAAGGGATATTAGTCTTTATTGCATTTATGAGAAAGGCTATAACTGCATCATAAGTCCTAATAATATGACGATTATAACTGAAGCGTATCGAACTTGGTAATTTTTAAAGCGCGCAAGAATTCGCAGGCCAAAATACAGTGGTAACGAAACAGTTGTTGATTTTGAATGCAATTCGAAATTTAAAATTACGTACAATCAATATGTTATTTTCGTTTGTTTAAAACGTGGAACCCCACATTCAAGGTGTCTTGCAACTATTAATTATTTCTTTATTTTAATGATAGCGGATGTCTTACTTACATTCTATTAATATGTGACTATTATGAACAGTAAGTAAACATTTTAACCTCTTGTTGTACATGCAATTCTATGACAACAAAGTTTATATTTACTTTAATAGTAGGGTTAGTAAACGTTACTAAAGCTTTTAAAGACTATTTTTAATCCAGAACGTGTTTTTAATTAACAATTCTTCAACCCTACGTTTATTCCGATGCCTTCATATCGTCTGATACAATCAACTAAAGCAATTTGAAAGTATTGGCCCGCAGAGCCGCTTTTGCATTCTACTAAGAACTCAGTGATTCAGCCATATGGCTATGGAACCGTATGGGTCCATGGTCTTCTGATCAGCAGTATGCATTGATAAGAAAAGGCTTCGCCTATTAATCTTAACTATAAATCCTACGGATCACTAAAGCTTCCTTTGAAATTTTAAAAACAAAAATAAAATTGGATAAAACTTGGTAATAAATAAATTGGTGTTGTACATTTAGCAATTTATAGAAAAAGTCGCGGGCTTGGGCTAAAAATAAAACGAAAATGAATAATTACTTTAGCATCTGGACCCGCCTTTGGCTATGGCATCTGCTATCTATTAATGAAACCTGGCATTGGGCAAGAGGAAGACGCATCATATTTTGACTGAGCCGACAAAAGAACAGGCCTAAAACAGGCTTCATAGTGTCACCAAGCAAAACATTGGGACATAATAAGTAGTGCATCAAGAATGTTTGCAGAGGCGCGGGTGGATTGCATTTTCGCCACTATGCGAAAGCGGTGCGCTTCTTTGGTGCGCCGGGTGCGGGGCAGCTCCAGCAACATCTTACGGATGATAGTCGAAAGAATGGAGTGCCCCTATTCACGACACTGCTCCGACATCTCCGCAGGGCTTTGTACCTGATAGTTTTTATTTAACTACTTTTTCCTTATTTTTACTAATTCTCTAACATAGATCTTAAGAAACTATTGTTACTAACTCACTAATCAATCAATGGACTGTATTTGTCTGATTAATAAAAAAAATATTATTATTATATTAATAAAACGTTATAATTGTGTAAAAAAATATTTATTTAGTTTTATAAACAATTAGACTTCCTCACTACTTGCAAATGTAGGTATGGGTAAAAATCGACCACTTTGAGCCAACCAGTTTTAAAGAGCTTTTTTCTAAACAAAGAATTGTTATAGAAAACATTAATTAAAAGTATCTAATTCTTATAATTGTATACATACTAGCTGCCCCCGCGAACTTCGTTGTGCCATGTATATTATTTCTAGGAAATATTTTTTTAGTTCAATAAAAATAACTATCTACTATAATACAAAATAAGGGTTGATCGTAGAGGGGTGAAAATAAGGGGTTGTAACTATGTATTTCTGTATGCTGTATCATAAAAAATAAAAACAGAAAAAATATCTTAAAATAAAACTTCACACTTCACATTTAGGGTTTTGAAAGATAGATAGTAGCCGATTCTCAGACTTAATAAATATGCATAAAAAATTTAATAACAATCGGTTGAGCCGTTTCGGAGGAGTATGGTAACTAACATTGTGACACGAGAATTTTATATATAAGAAGATATATATATATATATATATATATATATATATCCACAAATATATTAATTCGCTCTTAAGTATCACCATTACCCCGTACACTTTTTTTTACTATATTAACGTTTATTTAAGTGTTTCCTCACAATCGCCTATGAAAAGGATCTTCAGCCTACTATGACGAATTAACGAGAAATCTGCTTTTGACGAATGGTTTTGCACATTTTGCTACTCCATTATGCATTTATAAAGGCGTCTATACACATCCAGATCGGTAATATTTCTAAATAGTCACTAAGTATATGAAGATAATTTATAGCGAAAATCTTACATAGGCTCTTTATAGATATTATGAATGCATCTAATAAATATTAACTATGCTAATCTAAAAGATGGCAGTACAACTTTTGAAGTTCTGGACCTCAAATTTGTATATCTGGTTTATGATTTTAAAAAATCTAATAGTTTGGTGTCTAAGGAATGCTGGTTTCCTCATGCTGTTTTCCTTTAACGTACGCGCGAGTTTTATATAGACAGAAAGTCCATTGTAGCATAGCTGGGTTCGTACCTACGACCTCAGGGATGGGAACCGCACGCTGAAGCCACTAGACTAACACTACTGACAGTGAACAGCTAAATAGTTCATTTATAAGTGTTCAAGATCCAAGCAGAGAAGATGAACAAACCATTCTCGCTAAACAGCCCGAGCTGAGCTGTCAAAACGAAAGCCAACAACGAAGTTCCCTTTAAAAAAAGCAATACATAATTACAAAAATCGCCTCAAATATTAAGTGTATAATCAGCCTAATATTATGCCTTAGCAAATTTAGGAAGCCTCAAAACGCGTCGAGCCAAATAGTGTTCCGCGACAAAAGAGATGAATACACGACAATAGGTTATAATGAAGTGGTCCTGTCATGTTTGTGACTTGTATTAAAGTACAATTATGTTGTAATGGGCGTTTATTGGCGATTAGCGATCGTGCACTGTGAAACTTGCATTTCGAAATGTACAGTCGAGGACATAATTTTATATATCAATTCGTTTATGGCAATGGCAAGATATTTCTATGAATTAAAAGGCTCTCGGAAAAGGTAATTAATTTAAAGTTAATTAAAAGAAGGAAAACATCGTGAGGAAATCGGCGTGTTTTACGAAAAACTACGACCCCAGACAGCGAAACATGGCTTCAGCTACCTTAGATTATAATGAAAAGATATCTTTAAAACAGATACAGTATGTTTGATTATTATTCTTCTTCTTTCAGTAAGGTTAGCTGTCAGTCTCGTGAAGTCTTCTCCAGCCAGCCTTGCCTTGCCAGATGCAGCAACTCTTCCGTCTCAATACCAGTCCACTAACATTACCAAGCCATGATTTTCTCCTTCTACCAACACGCTGTTTACCCTGAATTAACCCATCACAATTAATTGAACCCGTATCTACTCGACGTCCGGCCACAACTGAGCGTTTTAAGGGCTAGCTGCCTTTAAGGCCAGCTGCGCACCGATATATTTCCAAACCAATTCAACTTCTTCCTTTCAGGGTCTTTCAAGAAAAGAGCGTACCAATTCTTAATTAACCAGGAATGCACTTGCAAGAAAAAAAAAACAATTAAAAGTAAATTATACTCAAATTAGGATTAAACTTTTTCACGCGACTGTAAAACATCTCAATAGAGGAATGACGCTAATAAAATTAGTGAAAGGAGCTGTCTGTGCCCACTCGTAATGTCAGTCAGCCCCTCGCTTTGCTTTCATTATTTTTGATTCATAGCTTATGATATTAAAATAGGTCATCCGAGATGTATTAGAAATACTTATTTCTGACCACTTAACATTTTGGGTTAGTTATAAATAAAAAGATATTTAGTAGACAGTACTTACAATTTTCTTAACCTACAAATTTATAATAAAAATTATTAAAAAGAAAATCAAAACAAATTTAAAAAGTTTGGTCCCTGTGGCAGACCTTTGACGCTGGCAGCATTTCCTCGCTGTATTGCGATACTTATTCGTTGAGCCAGGAAAATGCCAGCTCTGGGGTCACCGGTACTATCTACTAGGCGACAACTTAAATCTTTAATAAGCGCCTGTGCACTTGAACCCGACCGCCAAAGAGTCTCTACTCCAAAGGGAACTAAATGATGGGGGAGAGGGAAGATGTTGGAGGAAAGACTCGTATATTTGTGCCATTTATTATTTTTGCCTGCTCTGCAGCCGACCCAGCTTTTTTGATTGTCTGAAGAAGGTGAGACAGGGCAAACGTGTCCACACAAAAAGAAAGAAAAGAAAGAAAAGAAAGAAAAGAAAGAAAAGAAAGAAAAGAAAGAAAAGAAAGAAAAGAAAGAAAAGAAAGGAAAGAAAGAAAGAAAGAAAAGAAAGAAAAGAAAGAAAAGAAAGAAAAGAAAGAAAAGAAATAGAGAAAGGAAGAAAGAAGAAAAGAAAAGAAGAAGAAAAGAAAAAAGAAAGAAAAGATAGACAAGATAGAAAAGAAAGAAAAGAAAGAAAGAAAAGAAAGAAAAGAAAGAAAAGAAAGATAAGAAAGAAAAAGATAAGAAGAAAAGAAAAAAAGAAGGAAAGAAAGAAAAGAAAGGATAGAAAATAAAAAAAGAAAGAAAAGATTGAACAAAAAGAAAAGAAAGAAATGAACGAAAGAAAAGAAAGAAAGAAATGGAAGAAAAGACAGAAAAGAAAGAAAATACAGAAAAGAAAGAAAAGAAAGAAAAAAGAGAAAAGAAAGAAAGGATAGAAAATAAAAAAGAAATAAAATAAAGAAAATAAAGGAAATAAAAGAAAGAAAACTACTGTATTAGTGTAGTAACAATAGCTGTCTTGTCAGGAGTGCGACAAATGCATATAAAAATAATTTGTGCGTTCTCCCCACACAAAAAAAACCCCCTTTTTAAAAATTTTAAAAAAAAAATATAACAAAATATAAAAATAAAAAAAATTATATAAAAAAAAAAAAAAAAAAAAAATTTTTTTTAAAAAAAAAAAAAAAAAAAAAAAATTTTAACCTAAAAAATAAAAAAAAAATTTTTAAAAAAAATTAATTTTTTTAAAAAAATATTTAAAATAAAAAAAAAAAAAAAAAATTTTAAAAAATTCCCCCCCCCCCCAAAAAAAAAATTTTTTTCCAACCCCAAAAAAAAATTTTAATTAAAAAAAAAAAAAACCCCAAAAAAAAAAAAAAAAACGAAAAAAAAAAAATGTTACACTAAATTTTTTTCCAACCTCGATAAAGAAGTTTCACTTCAATAATTCTTCAAGTTGTTTTTATGTTACTTAACGTTAAGTTATCTATTTAATCCAGGTAACCCGGTAAGTTAATTAAGGTAAGTCCATTTATTAGCCGCGGTAGCAAATATCTCTCTATCTTTGTAGACACAGTAAAAATATCGATTTTGTCAGTTTTTACACAGTTTTAAATGGTTGGAATTTCACTTAATTGTTGATGGCGGCTATATTAAAAGGTACTGTGGTTTTAAAATATTAAAATCTAGTTCTTACTTTTTGCCTATTTTTCAACAGTAAAATCTCGATATTGTTACTTTGGCTGAATACACTAATATTGTATCCACTGAAGATATTTTTAACTGCCACAGAGATATGGGCCTGGTATGTTATAACATATATACTATAGTATATTAACAGCCCCCAGTGTGGGCGTTCCACGAGCAAATATTGAGGCATATCTCAAACATCGAGGCTCAAATTGTCGAATCGATAATCCAAGATGTTTGCCCAATAAGTTAGTATCAAAAAAGGGGCCAATAAAAACAACGGAAGGCTTTTGTCGGTGCCTTTTGGGCAATAAAAGTGGCCATTAGGTGTCCTATTAACGCCTATTTCGACATAATTAGGACCAATTCACTACTAAACCGGCATTCGATTGTATAATTGTTTATATTTTATGTGATCTTTTAATATGGCGTTTGAATTTGAGATTGTAAATGCCTTTTGTTTTTCTTAATTAAATGATGAATGTATTTATTGTTCAATATGTATAGGCTGTTTCAGCGCAGAGGAATCAATCAACCATGTAGTCCTGGAATGTGGCTGTGGCTCTTCAAGGAACGGTAATCATCGGAGCAATGCGCTCCGTGGAGACTGTGAAGTGTCCAGGAAACTTCTGAGCTTCTGGAAGGAGGTAGGCAGGCTTAGATGCTCATTGGGCATCTAAGTGCTGAAAATAGTCTACACTACACTACACTGTTCAATATATTTATGATTAATCTTTGTACTGTCTGTGATACTCACTGAGTGATACTCACTTAAGTAGGAAAATCGTATGAAAACAATTCTTCTAGTGTACTGTGACGCCGCATTTATCTTTTTAATATAACTAATGTTTGTATGTGCTGATGTGGTTTAATATATGTCAATTTCGATTCCCGTAAAGACAAAAAACTAAACGCTTCTAAATTTAGTTCTCAACATAAGGGCTTAGGGACGAGAAATTCTAGTAATCCGCTACTCTTCAATCGCCAAGTTTTGTAAGAATATGTAATCAAATGAAGTATAACTAGGTAAACTACATTTTAAAAAAATATAGTTCAAAATTTATGTTTACCTACTATCATTTCTCAATTCAAGAGCGTAGAACCGACGAGAAGAACTGGCTGAACTCTTCGTCACTATTTTAAGTCGCCAACGTTCTTTTACAAAATGTTATACCTGCAACCATTACATCATGCTCCTTATCACACACAAGGCAGAAAGTAATTAATACATAGCGGTAAAACACCGATCCAAGTCCGAGTAGCAACAAGTAGTAGTTCACGAGTACTACGCATGGCCACCCATCGGCCTTTAGTAGGGAGAAAGACTACCCGACGCATGGTCAATACGGAGCATGCAATACTATAATTCAGAGGTTATGTCCCGTACCTTGAATCTCTATTCTGCCTCAGTAGTCAGTATCCTTCTTTGAACGCAAGCAATTCCTCTGTTTCGAAACAATTACTCTTTCAGGTATCACAAGACTGCCGTGAATATGTTAATAATTTTAAAAATAGATCTACAAATTCCTTCTACCACGAAGTTTATTACTCGCCACGAACGTAAATCTCTATGAAATATCAAAAGGCGTCCGAATTTATATTGTTTACGTTTACAATTAATATCAAACGAAATATCATAATCGTAATTTTATTCACCTTTGAAGTGAGGCACTTGTTTGGTGGTATATTATAGTGTAAGAGGCGAACGTTACCTACCTCAACGAAGATATCTGTGCATTCGTACCTTTGTAATAGGTAACATTCAGAGGCGAGACTTAACGCTTAGATTTATGTACTAAGGGTCTGTTTCACAATGTACGGATAAGTTCTACATAAGTTCCAAATTAGCTATTTATTACTTATTGATAGGATAAACACAATTGTTGCGTTTCACGACTGTCAGATAGCGCTATTCGTCACATAAAATCCATCATAAGTTATGAGTCCGATGAATGTCAAATAGCACAATTTAAATTCCAAATAATTTATGTGTTGCATAGCTATTTGGTACTTTATCCATACATTGTGAAACAGACCCTTAGTATTTTTAATTACTGTAACTAAAGAAACGGAAGGTTTAGAGTTGAAAAACCTTAACATATACTCTTTTATTTGTTAGACAGCTTGCAGACCAATATTACAAAAAATAAAAAAACAAAAGGCAGGTTTTCTCGGCGATACCTACGTGCTCTGTTCACGAAAACTCTGGCTTCAATGGCTCTCGCACCAAATGAGCTGATAATTACTGTAGCATTCTCTGTTTTGCCACAAATGGAGTACCATTTGTGGCATATGTGACATGGGTAAGTAGTTACAGTAGTAACTACTTACCCATGTGACAACCATCACCCGGTATTCCCTATAGGTGTACCAAAATCCAATAATCTGTGCGGGTGCAGGGTCATATGATAAGCAAATGTATTGGAGTTTGAGATATGGAGTCAGTGATTGAATCTGGACTCTTAATACCCCAGAAAAGGGGCTATTTTATATTATTACCACCCTGGCTACATGAAGTACCAGGAGTAATTTTCAACGCTTCCAACAATTATCGTTATATTCCAACTAATTTAGACAAATCCTTGAAAAAAATATAAGCCTAAACCTCCCTTATGAATCAGGCTATCTATAGGTAAAAACCACATGAAAATCCGTTCATTAGTTTTTGCGTTTATTGAGAACATACAGACGCAGCAGAGGACTGATTTATGTAGTGATTATAAAAACGGTTCTAAGTAATTAAGTACAGGATTTTGATTTTTCAATTATTTTAAATACCAGTAGCGTCTATGATATAATTTTTTCACAATATATAAAATTAAATAACATTAATACTTGTATAGGAACTATTTGAGTCCTGAAAACAATACCCTGGTCGATTAATCAGTCAGCCCTTGGGCTATAGTGTTAAAGGTGACGTAACGCAGATCTAGCCCACAGTGTATTTTACGAGGCGCGGGCGCAGCGTGATGCTTTAATCTCTGAAATTATCATTAACATCCTTTAATAAACGTCAATCTTATACATCCGTCATTGATTTTTCTTAAATGCTTACATAATTTTGCTTTAGAGGCTTAAAAAATCTAAATCCCGCAAAAAGAAAAAAGAACAAAGTCATCCTGGTTTTAAGAATGTTATAATTTGTAAAATTAATACTTTTTTGTATAAGCATGGCAATTATTGGATATTCTATTGCATTTCAAATTATAATTTTAATAAAAAATCAACTGAATTTTATTTTTTATTACAATGAAATATAATAATCCTCGCGTCTAATTTCATTTAGGTACCTACTTACTTTTACTTTTATTATCTACTTAATATTAAAAATTCTGGTAATAATAATTTAAAAATTAATAAAAAGAACACTAAAATAAATTTAAAAACACTTGGTTTTTATTGATTTTAGATTTATTAAATTTAATTTCTAGCTCATCTTTTAAATTTGGAATTCCACTTGAAATTATTTTTTTAATGGTCAAAATTTTAAATTTTGCCTGCGGTAAACAAATTTAACGTTCCGTTACGCGGTAATTATCGAAAGTAGTCGGCACTATATATAGACTGTTGTACCCGAAGTGCTGATATCTTAATACGACATGTATAAATACATGTCAGAGAATAAGTGACAATACAGGGCTACGCAACCGTTGGTCAGGAATTAGATACAAAACAATATTTTCTAGAAATGTCGATGTCTTTAATGTTGATTTTATATTTTTGTATAGCTTTTTGTCATCCGTATTTACATGCAGTTTGCATTACAAATTGTTTAAAATTGTTTCATGTTAATTAGGAATTTAGCGATAGTAGATTTGTCAGTTTTCTGTTTTTTGCAGGTACCTTTATTATATTAGTTCTTAGTATTGTCTTTAATTGACATAACTTTCACACATTTGATAATAAAACAATTTTTTACCTGATTGACACCGTGACCACGCACGCTGTAAAGCACGCGAAACGTCGGTTAAATTAAAAATTATGAAAAATAACTTATACATAACTTCAATCCGGTAAAAAATTGTTTTATTATCAAATATATTCGTTCTGTAATACTATAGATTCATAAAAAATTTACACTCTCATTATACATAGTTGAATGGTTGGTAATATATAAATACTTATTTCTAATCCATATTTGCCACATTATGTATATTCTTCTGGCCGAGTCGGCCTCTATAATCTTTAATGAGACTGGCAAGAGCCACAAGAACACTGCATGGAGATAAACCAACTTCATAACTTAAGGTTCCCATTGAATTATTAAATGACACAATTATTTTCAGCCCCACACGGAATCCAAAGTAGTAAGTAGGAAAACAGTGACAATCTGTCAATATTTTTCAACCAATATTTAATTGATCCATAATAATTTTAATGGTATTTGCGTAATATAGATTTAGAAAGATTAAAACTTAATATTTTTTAATTTAAATTAGAAATACAGAAAGTGTTGTCAAGCCCTGATCGAAACGAGACAGGTCAACAAAGGGGCGGTCAATTTGATTGGATGTAGGGATTTGTGATCTGAGCCACACATACTTGTAACATCACAGACATTTCACCGACATTTAATAATTGTTTCGATTCGATTCTGATCCGGCATTAGTAATTCTAAAAAAAAACATTTTTTATTCACACATTTAACGCAGGGTTTTGAGTTCGATTTCCATTGCAATACTCAATGTTCCGTTTTTTTATAAAACAGAAGGTTCATCTGATGTTAAGTGATACGACGCCCATGGACCAGAAGGTTCGCAAGTGCGTTGCCGGCATGATGGGTTTTATCAATGGGTACGCTCTTTTCTAAAATAGCCTAAGACGAATTTGTTCGGAAATACTTCAGTGGGCAGCTGGTTTCACATAGTGTTGGTGCGCGGCAAAAACTGTCTTAGAAGACGCTCAGTTGTGGAACGACGGACGGCGAGGAGAAACGGATGGAATTTCTGCCTCGACGTCCGATAAGAAAACTCAGCTGCAAGTATTAATCCGAACAACCCCTGTGAACACTCTTCGTGGTAAATGCGGTAGAAGATAGAATGTACCATTCGTAGTCACAGTCCAAATACTATTATTCCATTTTCGAAAATATCTAATCCAACACGATAATAGCGTTCGAGACACTTCAGTTAGTGCGAACGAGAGGTGCCGTGCGAGGGAGATGCAAGACCAGAAGCGCCGCTCACGTCAAAATACGTGCTCCATTCGTTTTATTGCCCGCCATTGTTGTGCAAAGAGATTATTAAGTTTATCGATGTCGATAGTTTTGCTTTGTGGTTATCGAGTGATGAATGCGAATGAATGTTTATTATTTATCGATAAGGACCTCTATTATTTATAATAATTTAATAGTAAAGTGTAATCTGATACAAGTCTTATGGATATAGGTTGCCAAAGAAATAGTAGTAGGTACATAATATATAAATTATTTTCACTTTAAGCTCAGTAATTCGTTATATTTGGAAAGACATATATATTATATAATCTATATCTAATCAATCTAAGACTCGATTGGTATAACTTAGAAATAATTGTATATGTTAAATCAATAAGTATCAAATGTCTGTCACAAATATGGTGAATTCTATCACCGAAAGTAGTAATTTGTTTTTGAAAATAAAATTTAATATCTCCAGTATTTGATTACAGGTACATCAAGAAGATAATAATTTACAGAAATTAAAGTTTTGCGTCATATCTTGGGATCAACAAGCAGGGATGGGTCATTGAGAGTCCGAAAAAACGGTATATATAGGTAACTATGTTGGCTAGGGAACCCTATGCACATCAAGTTGGTTGAGTCATGGTTGGGCGGTGAAGGAAGCAAATAAAGTAAAGTTAAACTGATAAATAAAAAAAAAAAACTTGAGCGCAATTTACAGGAGGTGACAACAAGACAGGGAGCGCTGGAGAAAGTCTTTTGGGTCATTTCGAAGGCCGAATACACTTTGTGGGGGGGGGGCCGGGAAAAGTTGGTTGAGTCCAGGTTGGGTCTCAAAGCAAGCGAGTAAATGTCTTGAATGGAGTTCTTTATATTAGAATGTAAGTCTAACATAGAAATATCTTAAAATTTAACTTTAACTTGTAAACATTATAGCTTTCGCTATCGATAGTTCGACCCACGCAAATCTAAACTATCGATAGCCCAAAGCACATCTCTCAGACCGGCACCGCGGCACCATCAAAGGAGGCCACCTCTTTGATGTGGCCGCGGGCTCGCGCCTCCAAACGCCATAAGCGACAAATCCATACGTCATCCTCCTGTCATTATAACGCCTCACAATCGGCCCGGGAATGTGGAATTACTTACGAGACAATATAAATTGACAAGGCGGTTTAATAGCGGTTAGAGTGTCGCTTACGAGCCAGTCAATGAGAGGACAATGACATCGTATCGATGGCATCGCGATAATTAACTTATTGACTGGCTGTTTAGCATTCGCATAAAACGCTTTTCAAAAATAACTATATTATGACATCATAATCATAACGTGATTATTATATAAATAATTTAGTTGTTGAAAATATTTGATGCGTAAAAGGCGGTCAACGCACTCGAGAGTCCTCTATCATTGAGAGTGTGCGGACGGTAGTATCACTTAACATAATGTTTCAGGGCGAACTTTAACTGAATACTACGCTAACACCGAACAGTAATATACCTGCTTACAAAGTCCCGTTACTTTAGGACAAATTAAATAATCATTTAATATATTAATTAGTGTAATGTTGAGAAGTCGCTTAGAATAAATTAAATTAGAAACGAAATCCTTGCCACTTAACACGTAGGTATACTTGTTAAGAAGCCTAAGACCAGCCTTATTCCTCCATTCCCGAACCTTTGAAGTAAGTTATGTTGCCTTTTGTGTAGAACAGGGGTTCTATAAAGAAAAAATATGAAGGAAATGCAATTCTTAAAATGTCATAGTTAGTGATGTATCTAATTATGACAGTTGCAATCGGGTGAAGACATAAACAATTGATGTTTTACATATAAATACGCAAATTGTCTTGCCTAAGTCATTACATCGGCCATTACAGAACCAGATCTAAAGGCCGTTTGGAATTTTGCATAACAAATGACCATCTCATCAATCAACTAACAGACTCTAGCCACTTCAGTCCCGAATCATGTAATTAAATAAATTTAACGGATAACCGTGCATAATTAACAAAGGTACAGTCCGTCAACCTTTATCAAGGAGAAAAATCGTCTAATTCACACCTTAAGAGGCCATTTGCCCAAAACATTCGGTCAAATTAATCTAGTGGTACGTTTTTTAATGTTTTCGAAACGACAAAGTTTTGACAGAGGTGTGAAGATAAATGATGGCTAATTGCCGGACTGTCTGAGGGCGTGGTGCCTAATCGGCCAGCTGTTGACCAATTTAGGATTCATATTAGTCATTTGAAGAAACCTAAGTGGGTGCTTGAAGGTTGCATCTAAAATGATTGATTTATGGAACGTAAAATATGAATGTTGGTCTAGAGGCTTCAGCGTGTGACTCTCATCCCTGAGGTCGTAGGTTCGATCTCCGGCTGTGCACCAATGGACTTTCTTTCTATGTTCGCATTTAACATTCCCTCGTACGGTGAAGTAAAACATTGTGAGGAAACCGGCTTGCCTTAAAAAAAAGGGGGAGGGGGGGGGGGGGGGGGTTTGGGGGGGGGGGGGGGGGGGGGGGGGGGGGGGGGGGGGGGGGGGGGGGGGGGGGGGGGGGGGGGGGGGGGGGGGGGGGGGGGGTTGGGTTTTTGGTTTTTGGGGGGGGGGGGGGGGGTTTTTTGGGGGGGGGTGGGGGGGGGGGTTTTTTTTTTTTTTTTTTGGTGGTGTTTGGGGGGGGGTGGGGGGGGGGGGTTTTGTGTGGTTTTTTGTTTTTGGGGGGGGTTGGGGGGGGGGGGGGGGGGGGGGGGTGGTGGGGGTTGGGGGGGTGGTTTTTGATTGAGGGGGGGTTGTGGGGGTTTTTGGGGGTTTGTTTTTTTTTTTTTTTTTTTGGGGAGGGGGGGGGGGGGGTGTTTTTTTTTTTGGAGTTATAAAGGGGGGGGGATTTGGGGGTGGGGTTGGGGGTTTTTGGGGAGGGGGGTTTGGTTTGGGGGGGGTTTGGGGGGGTTTTGTTTTTTTTTGTTTGGTTGGTGTTGGGTTTTTTTTTTTTTGGGTTGAATTGAAAAAGACCTAAAAAGTCGATGGCCGGTGTCAAGCAGAGGCTGTTCACTTACTTGCCTATTAGATTGACAAATGATACCTACAGATATCTGCCAGACCAGACCTAAAAAGGTTGTAGCGCCAATGATTTATTTATTTTAAAATATGTACCTATACTAACTACAATAATTAATTATGCTTGTAACGCTCTCTGCTGTGTTACAAAACGAAAAAAAATAACTCAGTGACGTCATAAAGGCATTGAGTATTGACGTTTGCTACTGCGACTACAATCGATTTTTGAACTAAAATAATAATAGTAATTGTACCTATAGTCATTTTTCCAAAGCTCGTTTCAGATGCGGTCGCTTAATAAAAAAACGTCAGGCGTATGACGTAGTAAATGCAATTAAAATTTTCGTTTTAACTTTAGCTTCCGATGAAGTTGGTCATTATCAATCTTCGTGCATCGTAGTAAATTAATGATAAAATTCAATTAATTTTAACGTTATAAATGTAACGTGTTAATAAATTAACGTCGCGTTGTTTGTTTAATGTAATAATAACAGGTGTGGCTCCAATGACTGTCACGCCTAAGCAAAAAAGATAATTTCATTATGCGCAACAATTACACTTTAATTTGCAACTCATTTCTCTTGCAAGAGGCTAAAAGCTTGTCAAAAAATCGGTACGAGTTTATCAAATTCGCGATCGTGGGAAGATTAATTTGAGAGACCACTTTATAATATCGGAGTGTCTACCTGGATGACTCAGCACTCTTTCTATTAACTTGCGACCAGTCACAACAGATCTTTTCTCCTGATACAGTGATATGAAATTGCTTAACGCGGTGTGACTTTTTGAGGTCAACCTAAGCTGGTCGTATTACGACTAATGAGTAGTTAGCTTTTCTTCTCTGAGTGAACGTGTCATAGATAATTCGATTTAATGGCAGGGCTCTTTAATTATCGAATTAGGGACGTCTTTCGAACGACTTTGTGATCATGTTAAGAAAAAAAGTGTGTAAGTTGCGGTGGAATTTGTTTATTTAAGGATTTTAAAGTAAAATGGGGTTTTCAATAATTCAAAGATAAATATCGTCCCGGATCGCGATTTAGGTACAGGTGAATATTCATTGCTTTTAAGAAATATATTTCTGTCTCTCTTATTTTAACATTTTTGAAATTTTTTTACACAGGTATATATGACATGAAGCCCCGTAGAAAGGGCACAGTGCAGACACATGTGTAGTATAATTTTTCTTTACAAAATGAACTTGTCTTGTGACTCTTTCAAATCCAATTTTGAAACGATACCATCTTCCTAACTTAGTAATCCACAGAAACAAATATTTAAGGGACGGAGTTTGAACTTACGTCTTAAGGTCAAAATAGCTTAACCACTCAACTACTCTTTAATATAGTGAATCTGTTTGACCAATAAGTAAATAAAATAACACCATTTGCGATAAATCTAGTACTAGGTGTATTAAAAACTCGGTCGTATATTTAAACGAACTCGCGAGGCGGTCTTTGATTTATAAACAATACGTCAATGACGTAAGCTTCTTTAGCGGCTCAGATTTATTGCTAGTGCTGCGCGTGCGCATTTGTTACTGGGCAGTTGTCGATATTTTTTTATTTTAAGATAATTCTATTATTTTGATAAAGTTTTATCGAATTATGTTTTATGAAACATATCATATTCATAAACATTTAAACTTTAGTGATTTAGTAAAAAAAGTAAAAGAGTCAAGTATTAAATAGAATTTTGTGAGAAATTTACTTAGTAATTAAACAATAACTGCTATCATTTTTGCATAACTTAATTCTAAAACAAAACATAATTTAAGAACAATTTGTCAACATATATATATATATATATATATATATATATATATATATTTTACTTTAATTAAAAATTATAGTGTATTAAACCCTCAAAAGTAACACAACAACACAGTAACCATGTAGAAATACTGAAATCTAAGGAAAAACATCGATAAGCACGCACACCACTTCGTCTTGAATCAACCCTTTCGACGTCTCACTAACTCACTACACGAACGCATTAACTCCGTCTCACTCCAACAGTTACTGTTGAGTATACCTATCTCTCTCACACGTCAATAAGATCTCCCTTTGTCCCGCCGCGGCGGCTCCTTTGAAGTGAAAGCTCCGCCCAACGGCGCCCGCCCCGCGCCTCTTTAATTCGTCACAAGTTAATGACAGTGCTTTTAATTACAATCGGAAACGCAATTTTCAAACTGACATAGTTCTCGATTCTAATCCGCTTTCTAAGTATCTGTTTGGGAGGTTAATTTACGAATTTGATCTGCGCAATTTGTTTCGTTCAAATGCTTAGAACTAAATCTGTACAAAGATATTGCAAACTTAAATGTTGTCTGTCACCACAGAGTATTTAATTATTTTCAAAATATTAACTAAGTTTATTTATAAGAATTGTAGATGTAAAAGTTAAAACATACCTATCTAGTTTAGGCTAATCTAACCTAACGATTTGATATAGGGAATCATTTACTTCACCTAATAAAACTGAAATATAAAATAAAAATTGCAGAGCTGAAAATATATATAAGTACTAGCAGACCGGCCAAGCGTTGCTGTGGCTAAGGTTTTTGTCATATTACATACTACTTACTAGCAAACTATTCAAGGGAAACGGTAGGAGAACACCAGTCATGGGGACCACCATGCTTTTTTGGTGGTTATGCCATTAAATTGTAGCTTATGTGAAACGTTGGTACTTTCAACACAGCGCCATCTGTTAGAATTGTGACTATCAAATAATAAACAAATATTTTGCAATAAAATAATATTGCGGGTATAAATTGAGATGTAAGTTATCCTATCTTTTAAGTTAGATCAAACTGCATACGGTGTGCAAATTTGATTGATATTGGTTCGGTAGGTTAGGAGTCCATAGCGGACAAACAACGTGACACGTAATTTATATATATTAAGATAATAATTAATTATAAAATCGTAGATTAAACTAATAAGAACACTAATTATTGCAGTGTATGCCTCAACAACCCAATTAAATTTAATAAATATAATTCGTAAAACTGTATGTTCCTTTAAATTAATTCTATTTCAGATCAGTTAATTTTGCATGACTGAGGCGAAACGAACTGACGCGAGCAATTGAGGGAATTATTACGAAACCTAATTTTCTAAAGGAAATCTATTTTCCAATAACCATTGCTAGACTTCATACAAATCCCACGCTAAGTACACTTTTCAATCTCATCACTTTGATGTTAATTTCTTGAAATCCTGTTCACTTCATTCGTACGATAAGCAAGGCATTCACTCTTATGTAATTACTGGCGGCCGCTTCAAAGGAGCCGACGAGCACGGCGGCGCTTTTGTAGTCTAATAAACTTCTTTACGGCAACATATAAATCTCAACTCTATATTGTAGGCGATAAAGTGCAAATTCACTTAAATAACAAGACTTTTCTTAACACCTTAACGGAGTAAAGGGTGGTATCGGTTAGGATTTTGCCACGGATATGTCAAAAAGAGGTTTTATTGCGTTGGGTAAATTAGACCGCCCTGGATGAAATTAGGTCATTCTGGTTATAAATATGATTGATTTTAATTCTTGTTAGTCCGAATACATTATATTTTTAGCGAATTTAATTGATTATTGACGATACTAATCGATTTTATAATACAAACAAGTTAAACAAAAAAAAACATGTAATGATATGTTCAATGTTGTAACAAAATCCAGTTCACAAAAGTGCAACACGTGTGTTTTATTAGAAGTGTAATTATATGGTGATTTTTATTGTTCTTAATTTTCAGATTATTCATTTTGAATTGCCAGACATATTCTTTTTATAATTTAATATGCCATTTCAATAGCCATGTTTGTCTAAAGATTGTAATTTGTCTAAATACATCGCGTGATCAACAATTTCTTTAAACGTTAATATTTTACAAGACTCATTACGAGTCATACATGGCTATTGGCTTGGATATAATTATTTTATGGTTTAACTGATTTACTATACCTTTTTTGTATTACTTTTTTTATTCAATATAATTATAGTCTTTTAAACATTGCAAAAGTGTCGAAATGAACCTAATTATGCGCTTAAATTCTGAATCGTGGGGTTGATATGGAAAGTATGCTGGCCTAGTTGCTTGAGCGTGTAACTGTCATTCCTGAGGTCGTATTTTTGAAACCCGGCCACCAACTTTTCTGTCCATGTGCGCATTCGCACGTACGGTGAAGGAAAATGGAATGCCTTAGACACAAAAATTCGAGGGCGTGTCAGGCACAGAAGGCTGATCACCTACTTGCTTATTAGAAAAGGCAAATGATCACGAATCAGATACAGAAATTTGAGGCCATGACCAAGGGTTGTAGCGCCACTGTTTCTTTTATGGGATAATATATGAGATCGAAGTCGCCGTTAATAACATTTTGGACGAGAAGGAACGTGCTCTAATGGTAGTATATTTTACACATACGATACTCACATAGCAGATACGGTTAACATATTTTTATATAAATTTTATAGACATATTTATTTCTTAACCTCCCCGAACCATGTGGTGCGGGACCTCATTTTATTCACATACTTATTTTATTACAAAAACTCGCGAGAGGAATGGCGTAGACTTCTCCAATATTGTAATATTTGTTTTTATAGAACAGGGGGCAAACGGGCAGGAGGCTTACCTGATGTTAAGTGATACCGCCGCCCATGGACACTCTTAGAATTGAAAGAATTGGTACGTTCTTATCTTGAAGGACCCTAAGTCGAATTGGTGCGGAAATACTTCAGCCGGCAGCTGGTTCCACATACTGGTGGGGCGCGGCAAAAAAGGTTGCAGCGTCGCTGATTTATTTATTATATAATAAGTAGTAAAGATCGACAGCCTTGTGGACAGAGAGACTGTATAATATTGTTTCCACAATACAACTATAAACCCCTTTTTTATAAACGAAAAAGAATTAACGAGACTTAATGATTTAATGAGGCTAGCTTTCGAACCAAGAACTTAAATAAAAGCTACTATGAATTTAGAATTAAAGCTAAAGAAAATTAGAAACCAATCTTGCGCAAGTACTGAAATAATAGATCATTGTTTGGCCTTTATTATGGCCACCCATATCGTAATGCTATCTCCCTCACACGCGCTCGGTGGTCTGTAACGAGACAACTGGAATGGCCGAATCACCACATAACGTTTTTTACATGATTACCTCTTCAATAAATCTCACGGAATAATGGACGTGACAGTATAAAAATTGCATTAATTCATACTTATCGATACTTCAAGCGTGGACAATTAATCATTCGATCGAATATTTATTTATTTAGAAAAACCTTATAGCTTTCTGAACTATAACATAAAATAATTTTAAATCGGAACGCCAATTAGAAGGCTTACAGACTTAACCATAATATGAGAACGAGAGAGAGTAGGTTGTGTGTGTAACTAAAGCATGTGTGTTGAAATCAGCTTGATGCTGTGACATTAAATGTCAGATTAAGGACATTTTTGTAAAAGATTTTTTTATTCGGTATTTATTGGTAACTTATCATAGATTACTGAAAGGAAACTGAATGAAAATCTAAATTAACACTTCCATAGGGCGTTTCATTTGAAATCGCTCGTATTTGGTTCTAATTGTAGACGTTGATATAATACGTCTGATGATGATAAGGAGGGAGCTTGTAGTTTATTGTTTATCAGAATGCGAAATCGTAAAATGACTGCTTCACGATTGATTTGAGCGCGACCGCCGCTGCGAAAACCGCTGTGTGAGTTCGTAAAGTGAGTTACAGAATCGCAAGGCTGGTGTCTACAGCTAAATTCTAGCTAATAAACGAATAATTATAAGTCATAATAGTTATCGAATACTTTTCAAAGATAATAAGGGCATTTTTTAATAGTATTAAGTTGAATAAGAAGAATAGGCGAAAGCATTGAAGATCATAAAGAGTATAATCTTCTATTATAAAGATGAAACAAAATAAAGCTATGGAGTAGGCTCTATGGTAAAACAATACTTACAACCAAGGGGCAGATGCAAAGGGCATAACAGATAGAATAGCCATTCTTAATAAGATTCGAAGAAGAGATTTTGGTCCCTTAGGAATTACTTAAAAGTAAATATTTCCCAATAGGTAAAGGTAAGGTAGCTAAGAAAAAGGTGTTCAACTTATGTATCTTACAATGTGTCACATACGGCTGCCAGACTTACGCATTATCTCAGAAACATCTTTTAAATCTGAAGACAGGAATGAAAAGAAGCATAATAGGTATAAAACTGAGACATCACAATAGAATAGAAAAGATAAGATTAACGACCAAAGTCGAGGACATTATAAAGAAAAATTGTATTGTTATGGACAAAAATTATTGCAGCATGGAAACCGCGAGATGGAAAAAGGAAAAGAGGAAGACAGAGGAAGTGATATAAAGAGAAGAGGTGGCACAACTTGGACAAGTTAGAACATTAGAAAATAATGGAGGCAGCTGGAAGAGGACTATGTGTCACAGGACACGCTGAATGCTGATTACCAAAACCGGCACATCTGATGAATTAGATAAAGTTAAGTTATGTAACTAAAACAAATGTTTATTTATATTATACTGGGTGTTAGCAATAAAGGCTTAGTAACAAAAATAATAATAACGGCATTTTTTATGTAGGTATATAATAGATAAAAATATGTAATTAAATAATCGTAAATTATCGCACAGAGAGAGAGAGAGTGAGATAAAACAGTCCGTTATTAATCAAGGAGGACCCCGTGTACTTATAATAATTTGTGTTAATTAAGATATTAGCTGCAGTTACTTTAGAAGTATTATTTTTTAAACAATGTTTATTTCAGACGTGATAATTAGGAAGTTACAGCTCCCCAAAACTACGGAAATTTTCAAAAAGAATGAGAAATGCAGCATTTCCCAATCCATCTTTCGGTTTATATTTATCATAATTTCGTCTAATGTCAGTCCCGTAACGCAAATGATAACTTCACTGTACTGTTTAGGGTTGTCACTTGCTTATATGAAAATTGTAATATTTTGACTACTGTCAAGTTGTTTATATCAAAATCAAAGTAATCTTAATCTCATTATTATATTTAAAAAAATTACACTAAATTTTTACTAATTTTTATTTACTACTAAATAATATCGTCTATATTATTTAGTACAAAGTATATATGTAGCGGAGAGTTTATTGCCAGTTCTTCTCTTCCGTTCTACGCCCTTGACTTGAGAACTGGCACTAAATGTAAAGTTAGAAGCATTTCATATACATTTATTTTTTTTACGTTGATAAGTGTACATTGTGTTACCTATATGATTAAATGATTTTTGACTTTGACAATCTATTTTCTAATGAGTTTGCAAGAACGCCTCTGCAGGTGAAGGTCTCCTCCAAGGATCTCCAGTATCTCTGTCATGGGACCGCTACATCCAGCTCGAGCGAGCCGTTTTGATAATGTCATCCGCCCATCTCGCGAGCGGTCTTTCTCTGTATCGTTTCCCTATAGAGCCTCCCCACCGGGTCGCCCTTATAGTCCATCGCTCATCTGACAGTCTTGCTACATGCCCTGCCCATCATGTAAGGTTTAGAGTATCAATTAGGGCAGTAGCTTTAGTAATGCTTCTTATGTTTGTGTGCCTTATTTAATCTACTTTTATATATATGTCGGAGGTTCGACAAGATTAATAATTACAAAGTTGGTATCACTACCGTCGTCCGACATTATTACTTAATATTTAAACACAGTCAGTGCGCACGTCCGGCGCAGGCGCCGATCGGAAGGCAACTCAAGCTCTTCACGACCGATTCTACGCACTACTGACAGCTTGACTTTGACAATTGATACTTTACAACCTGTAAGATGTCCATGATATAGCGTGGTGTTGCCATTGCGTGGTGTTGCCATTGTAATCAAACAAATTATAACTTAATCTCTGACACGGCCATTCTGATAACCAACGCGCTCTCGCGTTGCTGCTGCATGTCACAGCCAGCCTAATTGCCGTTTCACCACGCAAAACATAAGTAAAGCTTTTAATAGCTTTCAACTTCACACCAATCAAGGCATAGATGCCTTCGTATTACAACTTTATTGGATAGAAAAGCGTTAAAGCTTTCAGCATCAATACGCGGTCAAATAAATTGGAGACCCAACTACTGCAAAGCGTTCCAGCTTTCAGCTGATCATTAGGACAAAGCGATGAAGCTTTCAATCCATCCTTGTCACAAAGCGTAATAACTTTTAGACAACATAAAACCTTTTAAAAATCAATAACGATCATAAATTGTGTATTAAATTAAATACCATCACGATCTAGACCGACAAAACTAAAGAAAAATTCATCTCCTCAATTGTTCACGGCTTAATACAACAATTCAGTTCAGACAACATAAAGCCTTTAAACAATCAATAACGATCATAAATTGTGTAATAATTAAAACACCATCACGATTCACGATCTAGATTCTAGATCGACAAAACTAAACAAAAATTCGTTATCTCCTCAATTGTTCACGGCTTAAATACAACTTAATTTCTCGGAGTAGCGAGGTCTCTCCGTAAAGCCCGTGAAGTGCCCAGGAGACTTCTGTGCTTCTGGAAGGTGCTAGACTGGCTAAATTAGCCAGGACTAATGAGTGAAGCGAAGTGCGGAAACTGAGTCCACCAACCTTAAATCTTAACCCTTAATCCCCCAAACTTATGAAACACATTACCAAATGGAATCTGTTTTACAATGACATAAAATTAATAATTCATGATTACTATGGGGTCAACACATTCTGACAACTCAGGCAGACTAGCCAGATATTTACGCAATCATTCGTGGCACACATATTGGGATCATTCGAGCATACTTTAGTGAACTTACATGGACAATTAAATTTTTCAGTTAACTTGTTAATTATTCGTCAAAACGTATTTTATCTCTTTTGCCTGCTCGTCCTTCCTACTTTTAGCTATTTGTCTTACTTCTATCAAATCCTGATTCTCGCTAGTATCAAGATCCATAGCTATATAGTTCACTCTAGGCGGACACTTGTAACAGCCAAATAATAATTGAAACGGACTCTCACCCGTACTTTTCGAAACAGTACAATTTAAGGCTAATTAAACTTTACCGATAACAGATTTCCAAGACCCGTTTTCATCATTTTCAGGTATTTTAAAATAATTAGTTATAACGGACATAAGACGCTCTACTTGCCCGTTAGCACGACTGACGCCTTCATGTAATTTAATAGACCATTCTTTACAAAGTTTTTTAAAATCTTGTCCCTTGAATGAGATGCCCTGATCTGATATAATACGCTTAGGTGTTCCGAACATATGGACAAAGCTTTTAAGGGCTTCGCAAGTAGATTTCGAAGTTAAATCTATGAATGAAGTTGGGTGACAAAACTTTATGAATGCGTCAATAATGACAATCACATATTCTTTTGTGATCCTACCACCAATTAATTTTCCGCTCGTGTCTATGTGTATGGTATGAAATGGTATGTTTTGGTTCACCATTAAACCTTTGGATTAATTGCCAATGAAAATGTTTGGGGACTATGACGCTACTCAAAGTTTTGCTATCAACTTGAAAATTCCTATACAACAAATTATTGTCTTTGTATAAGACGACCGAAGGTTAGCTTCAATAGTATCTTTTTCTATCAATTCTATAATTCAATTAACGTCAGATTCTAACTTTTGTTCGGCTTACAACCGTTCATTACTCACACGCGAAGCATTTACTTCCTTGCAATTATGAGGGTTAAGGCACAAGTAATCTACGTGTCGAATTCGAATTGAATCGAATTGTACGAATCCTTTCAAGCTTTCGGTACTCTATTTAGTAATAAACGCAGTCTTTTAAACATCGTCCTATCATCTTATTAACATCTGATGAAATCTAAAGGCCATGACTAAATTGGAGAAATATAATGCTCGCACAAGACCATCTTTTTGTTCCGATATCAATGGCAATGGGTAACTGTCACGCAAGGTATTGGAGTTAAGTTCCCGATAATCAACGCAAAGACTTCTTAACAAGAAATGCAGGGCTGGAAAAAGGCGAAGAGCTCGCACGGTCTTTTCGTTCCAAATCAGTAATAATCTCACGCATTACGCTACGTTCAGAAGGAGCCAACCTTTACGGATGACGTTATACAATTTTGTTAAGATATTTTTAGATTAATTTGTAACGTAATTTGTATTAACGATAGTATTAGAATTTCCACTAGTAAAATTTCCTTTATATTTTGTCACAATAGCCCTTAGTCTTTCAATATCGTTACGCTCAGTTAAGTCGGTGCAAATTTTACCCAACTCTGTACTTATGCTAAAAGCACGACACGCATTGACACTAGCATCGCGTAAAATCTTAGCGCCGTCGTTATTAAGGGTAAACATCAAACAAGGTGTTTTAAATATCTCTCTACCTAAGATTACGTCATACTGCAGCAAATGTGAATCAACAATGACAAACGTTATTTCGGTATGGAACCCTACAAACTTCTTTTTAATCAGGGAACATCCTGAACCACTGTCAATCAGTGCTTGCAAAGTATAACTGCCTTATGCAAATTTTGATTAGAGGATGTACAAACGTTGACCAATTTTGATTGTAAATCGCAATCTTTAAATTTTTATTCTCGTTAAATAAAATAAATAAATCAGTCATATCCCTGAACCCGCCCCATGATCAGTTACATTATAAAACAAATAAAATTAGAATGTCCAAGTTTGTGGCAATATGAACATCGCGTTCTACTAACTATTGGCTGTTCACTAGATTTATCAACAGACGTGCGAGGGTGGGTACCCTCATTTTTATTTTTATACGTAAAAATAAACAATGTCGTTTTAAATGTCCTACCTAATCAAAAAAATGGCAATGACCTGTAGTTAACTCGCATATTTTAGGGTGCTTAGAAGCATTATATTCACCACGGACCTCACATGTGAATTTCACTTAAGGTTTAATGTTAGGCTACGTATTCAAATGTGACACAAAACTCGTCGGAGTATTTTTTAAGTAAATCTGTGCGTACCTTAACATCACAATTTTATTGGACTCACCCAAACTTGTCTCCAGCCGGTCGATCAGCACCATTTGGTCACCGCGTGGTCACTCGAATAGTCCACCATATCGCGAAACAAGTCGTGAAACGTCCTAATTCCAACAAACTGAAGAGCAAGTCGGTCCTTAAACTCTTCCTAGGTACGAACACAACACACCACACACACCACACCCACAACGGGTACGAACAAGGAGCCCACGACAACAACAGAACAAACGACGGTAGATAAATCTCACTAGATTTAGCGTCCTTTTATCACCCACACTCGATGGTTTCTCTTTTAGAAGTTCTAGGTATTTTGGAAGCCTGCCATCATATTTTGAAATTTACTTCATAATTAGGTGTGAAATATTCACGATTTCCAGTAGCAGGCATTGCGGTAGGCACGCAGGATGAATTTTGTATCGATCCCACTTCTGATGTCGGAGATTCAACGCGATTAATAATTACAAAGTTGGTATCACTACCGTCGTCCGACATTATTACTTAATATTTAAACACAGTCAGTGCGCACGTCCGGCGCAGGCGGCGATCGGAAGGCAACTCAAGCCACAGAACACAATTACCTAAAGGAAGAACGACGACTAGGAACAGATTTTAAGATACGCGAATGTATCGCCACCTATTATCAACCCACCCAAAACTACATGTGGCGGCAAAAATTTGAATTGCCAGCAGGTCCAGGTTCCCCAGAAATTTATTAATTTCGGATGCATAGGCCATTTCATTTGTAAGAAAACTCAAATGAATGAGTTTTCTCATTCATTTGAGTTTCCTTACAAATGAAATGGCCTATGCATCCAAAAGAACACTAGATATTTAACAAATGATCTTGAAATAAAACAAAAACGTTTTCTCATTGAATTATTATTTATTTCACTTTTATGGATCCTTATTATTATTTGGACACGAAATCAACATAATTTTGTAATGTTCGTAGTCGTTTGAATTACCTAGGTAATTCAAATGAAAAGTTTCTTCTCTACAATGAAGGGCCTGGCTGCAGATTCTCGGGCAATGTAAGCGCAGGAATGAATACAGGTCTAATCTGTAATTACAAGAATAAATCAAGTCACAGTCCTCATTTACTATCGTAATGTTTTTAGGTTTATGTAGGTAGGCCTACATAGTTCAAACTATTACTCACTATGTTTAAATTATAACAAATTTTGGTTAAATTAAATACAATGGTGAGTAAAGTTCACAACTTACCTCATGCGGAACTGCAGTTCTTAGCAATGATTTTTAGTGCCATCTGTAAAATCACCTTCGTGGAAGTGATTTTGGCACAGCATCCTGTGCTCAGCATACAGCTTTTTTGAAAAGCTATTGAAGTGTGCTGTTCATCCGAGGGAAAAAGGTATTTTTTCCACAGGGTGCAGCTGAAAATAAACGGGCATAATTGTAGTAGATATCAAAGGTAAGGAGTAAGAAGCACGTAATTATTCTTGTCAAATTCAAGGCGTAGGTTCCATCGACTAGAACTTGAACTACATTGTATTTTAACCACGACAATTTGACAGTTGTAACAAAGACCAAACGTTGTTGACTGCTTTCTTGGGGAATGCAAAAAGTTCCAACGTTGACGTATAGGTTGAAATATTGTCAATCGATTTGATGTGATGTTAACTAAGAAGTTAATTAGTTTAGTACGTACCGCAAAAGATTCCGAACTCCGGGATTTGGAAAACGAAACAAAGAAACGTTTTCCTTTGCCGTGGATTTGCCACACTTCGAACACCTGCGACTGTCTTCTTTTCGGTTTTCTTTAGCGGCCGACATTTTCAGATTTCAAGAGTCACTATCTCGTATTCACTGTGAAGCACTAGAGTCACTATCTCAAAACGGGCACAAAACATAAACGGAGGAATAAAAACTCAACTCGACGTTCGTAGTTTGGGAAAATGACGAAATAGCATGGAAAAACAAAATTTCGGGCCTCAACAACACCGACAACACCAACCTTGATGTAAAATCGCCATGTTGGTTTTCTAGGTTCTAGGACAATGTTGCTATTAGAAAATTTATTTAAGCATGAATGTTTATATCTTGACAGTGGCAATAACTGCCCAAATAGGTATTTTATTTCTCCCATACAAAGTTGATCCCCTGACTCAAGCTCTTCACGACCGATTCTACGCACTACTGACAGCTTGACTTTGACAATTGACACTTTACAACCTGTAAGATGTCCATGATATAGCGTGTTGTTGCCATTGCGTGGTGTTGCCATTGTAATCAAACAAATTATAACCTAATCTCTGACATACATAAACATTAAGTACTTATAAAAAAAAGTGCGTGCGTGCAAAGTACACATGTCAGAAGTGAAACTTCTTTGGCAAACTAATTTTAGTCTTGTTCATATTTATACAAATCTAAAACTTTAGATTTCCGAGACTTAGAGGGAGGTAAAAAGATATGTTAGGAATTTAATGAATTTAATTGTCATTAAAATATTAAGTGTCGAAAATTTATACAAATTATAAATTTAATTTTTTAAATTTATTTCTTCGATAATAAAAACACGTGGCATTTTAATTTACAATTCGTCATTTGAGATTTCAATACATTATTTTGTATTAATATAAAATACTAATATTTCATAAATTCTCTTTACGTAATTCGCCCTTCTCACTCTCTCTCAATCGGTCTCAATCGCTCTCTCCCTTTTCTTCGACAAAAACACTGCACATCTCCGTGACGTTTTTTAAAAAATTTACCCTAATGCGCCTAAAAAATTTTCCCTTCAAAAACACTCTAAAACTGCTCCAAAGACCATAAATGGACTGCTACAAGAATTTTCTTCATGTATAAATATACTATGTTCGTGACTGCTAAGTTCCAAGTCGTTGGCGACTCCATCTGAAGCCTTAGTCGCAGCATATTTATAGTGGTAGTAAAAGAAATTGAATTTTCTTCCTCTACCAAAAACGTTTATACCTAGAGCGTTTATATTTCCGAATTCCTTTTTGGGCTGTTATAAAATAGATTCGTTTTTCTACAAACTGACTGCCCTATCTAATATAAGCGCAGTTCACACGGGCGGGATGGCGCGAATGGGGCAGGTAATGGCGGCCGATCCATCATCCTCGGACATCGCTATTGATTTGTTCAATTTCTGCATTAGCTTACCTAACATTAATTATGCACTTTCGATTTTAGTTAGCTACTTGAATTAATTTTAAACTACAAATTGCGGAAGCTATCTGATCGTAATTTAATAGATAATAATTAAAGACGAGAACAGTAACCGGGTCGTGAAATACTCAATTTTTAGGCTGTACGTTCAATGCCTTATTGTGTGTGCGATGTTTCTTTCTATAGGAAAACATTGTGAGGTCATGTCTAGAAACCAATATTGACGAATAAATCAGGCCCAGAAATCTGAGTCTCCTAAAAAGAAAAATTATTGATCAAGTAGACAAAATACTCTAAAAAAAATAATATAGAAAATGTAATCAATAATCAATAATAGTCAAATTAATTGTTCCCTTAACCCTTTAATTCGCAGTGTTGTTGCTCAACGACATAGTAAACAAAAAAAAAAAACTTACGTATCGTTTTTATTTTTAATGATTATTCATGTTCACGGCTTAGGTGAAACAGAACGCAATTTGAAAAAAATATCAAACTGTCACTTTATGCGCTCTTTCTAACATTCGTTTGCAAGATGCATCGCAAATGTTTGCAACGTCCGGATTAAAGGTAAATATATATTTTTTTGTGAGTATTAACTGATTTAAATGATTAAGTCACACTGATTTTATAAACTAGTATACCTACTAAATGTTTTAAAGTATTAATATGATTATTTTATCTTTTCAATAACGTTTTATAGTATTCGAAATAGGTGTGTTGTTGGTGAACAACACTGCGAGACATGCAGCAAGGTACTTGATGTTTTAGACGTTGTTCACGAGCTACACTGCCCGTTTACTAGCGTAATACTCTGCAATAAGTTTTTTTTGTTTCTTGAATGTTTTAAACCTTGTATACTATATTATATAACCTTGTATGCTATATTATTGGTTATGTGTGGTGAACGGTTTAGCATGTTTATTTTTTGCGTTGCTTTGGGTGTAGTTTGGTATGGTTTGATTTTGTTTGCTCCAGATAAAACCAAAATGGCAACGTACGAGAGCTATAATGGCGCTAGTACCACCAGAAAAGGCACCGTCGTCGGATAGAGTGGCTCTGACGATGAGAATCTCCTTCAAAAAGAAATTATGATGATGATGATGTAACCTATTGCAGTTCGATCCACAGTCTTATCCCTCTTCCTTGGACCGTATGAATATTTTGACTTCCGATGACGAAGACATAGAAAACATACCATCTCCTCATGCACCAATAGTATTGTCAGATGAAGAAACCGTTTCATTGTCACCCGTAATAAACAAAATGTTTCCCAGTGGTAGGCCACAGGAGCAATTACCTCTATTGAATTCAGTTTCATCAGTGCTATCTCCACTTATTAATTCCCCGGCTGCAACAACTCGTTCTAAAAGAAAGACAAACGCAGTGTCTAGAGTTGTCTCAAAACGAGTAAAGAAGTTTGTAAGGAAACCCTTAATATTTAAGTGGAAACGCAATAAATTTCAGCATTCAGCTATCATCGAATTACCGTCGTATGTACCACCAGTCGAAGCAACCGTAAAGTCACCCTTAGATTACTTTAACGCCTTTTTTTCAGAAAATATTTTCAAGTTAATTACAGATAACACTAATTTGTATTCAGTTCAAAGTGGAGCAGCCCGAGTATCAACATTACTATGATGACATTAGAGATTTTATCGCCATAACTTTGCTGATGGGTGTAGTACAAATGCCAAGTTACAGAGACTATTGGAGTAATGCGTTGAGATATCCCCTTGTGGCTAATATAATGACTTTAAAAATAGAAAAATACGACGATATCTTCATTTTGTAGACAACACAGACACAAATGACGACCGGTATTTCAAAGTTAGACCAATTTTGGAATGTGTTCGCAATAACTGTTTACAGCTTGAGGAAGAAAAAAAATACAGTGTCGATGAAATGATGGTGCCCTACAAAGGCACAAGAGCAGGAAGTAGACGCCAATATTTGCCAAAAAAGCCAAAAAAATGGGGCTTTAAAATCTTTGTAAGAGCAGGAGTATCCGGCTTAATATATGATTTCCTCCCTTACGGCGGTGAGGATACTTTCAGGGGGAGATGTTTTACAGAGTATGAGAATAGTTTGGGTCTTGGTGCTAAGGTCGTTATAGCACTCTGTAAGACCATTAAAGAAAAGCCTTCAACGGTTTATTTTGATAATTTTTTTACGTCGCTAGAACTTATTCAACATTTACGAAACGAATATGGCCTGTTTAGCTTAGGGACGATAAAGAATAATCGTTTGAGGATGTCAAACCATTTTGTCATCAGACAAGGTACTGGCAAAAAGGAAGAGGCGCAAATCAACAGATTGTGTGCAATGCCAATAAAATTGCCGTAGTCAAGTGGTTTGACAATAAAGTAGTGACATTAGCAAGTTCGTATGTTGATTCACATCCAAAAGAAAAGATAAAGCGGTATTGCAAGGAAACTAAATCTAAAGTTGATGTAGAGTGCCCACAAATAGTGAAGCATTACAACGCTCACATGGGCGGGGTGGATCTATCAGACATGCTGATATTTTTATCGCTCCAATTTTAAGACAAAAAGATGGTACATGGCTTTATTTTCACAGGCTCTGGATATTTGTGTTAATAATGCATGGCTGCAATATAGAGAATCACTAAACACAAAAAACAAAGTCTCTAAAAGAATTTAGGATAGATTTAGTGACAGAACTATTGCAGAAAAACAGAATTCATCAGGAAGATGTACAGGAAAATGATGCAGCTGTGAAAATAAAACTTCCTTCTGCTCCAAGACCACCTGATGCCGTCCGGTTCGACAATTTAGGGCACCTGCCGACTTTTGTAGCTCAAGGGAGGTGCAAGTACTGTAAAAAGGGATACTCAAGTATCCTTTGTAACAAATGTAACCTTAGACTGTGTTTGGTAGCCAAAAGAAATTGTTTTTATAATTACCATATTAGTGAGTAACATTCCTTAAGTTTGTTAAACGAACATTAAAATATATTTCAAAAAAAACGTGTTTTATCTTTTTGGTTTATTTCCTACAGTATGCCGCAGTGTTGGTTGTCAACGACATACATTATTCAATTTATATCTTAGAGGGATGCGAGTGTCGTATTTTAACGACATATGTTTTCTCGAAATAGGCACATTCTATATTTTTTTGTAATTTTTCTGTATAGTTTTAACTCATAAATAAAGCGTATAAATAGAAAAAAATACGAATTTTGAGAATTTTTTGTTCTGCGAACTAAAGGGTTAAGTGTGGCGATGCTATGCGACCTAAAGGCGATGCTTGGGCTCCGCGGCCCATTAGAGTCTTGCGCTTGAATTTTGGTTTAATGTGGAAAAATCTCGTCTGTGACGACCTTTGATGGAGACAATATTTAATATATAAAAAAATAATTGAAATGAAAACATACTTACCTATATGATAAAGCTTTAAAGTTATTAAAGAACATCGGTAGTTTTCTTATCCAGATTTAGTTGTTATTGCTTCCGTATTGTCCGCGTAAGGATTTACATACCTACTCAATTAAAGCAATCGCGATTTAACGTCAGGTTATATCAAAATAATTTCTCAAATTTAAAAATGATAAAACAACAGATGCATCGATTTATTCTAACATTTAGGCCGTACGTTCGATTCCTGGTTGTGTGTGCGATGTTTTTTTCTATAGGAAAACATTGTGAGGTCATGTCTTGAAACCAATATTGACGAATCAATCAGGCCCAGAAGTCTGAGTCTCCTAAAAAACCAAATTTTTAATCAACCAAAATACTCTATGCTCATTTAAATTACGTTCCTTTTATGAAACAGAAATATAATTTATGGAGTCTCCTGGAGATAAGAGAATACCTATTAGATAAAATACGATTTTATTATTTTTTCTAAGTGTTTTTCTAGAACCTTCTTACTGAAGCCAGGTCACATCAGTCAGATATAGTGTGTAGTGTGTGATTCAAGACCTACACGACTTTAGTTGAACTTTTATTGATTAATGTCTTAATGATTATATTCCGTTACTTACGATCTCGAATAAGACTACCTGTAAGGGTAATAAACGTGTTTAATATTATGTAGTAATCGTGCATGAGGTAAATTAAAGCTTTTTGTCAATATCTTATTAGCAGACGTGGTGATCAAAACCTGTTTAGCGAAGAATTATGCCGTCCGAAAGATTAAAATTGCCATTTATTATACGTTGTCAGAATATATAAATTTAAATACATACTTTTTAAATCACCTGTGTTACGTTTTGGTAACTCATACATGTATAACGTTTTTCAGAAAGACCTTTATGTCACCTATTTATAAATCTACTCTGAAAAACTATAAAACAGAAAAACGGAAAAACGTTGTAAGAATAATAATTTAAAAATTCAAGATATCTTCATTAGTTTCAAAAATGTTGATTGAAATAGAAAAAAACAATAAACATGTCTTTTAAAAACGCATACATCTACGTAAAGTTAGTATCGTAATAAAAATCACTAAGCAAACAATTTTATCTCCACATAAATTGCTCCGAATTATGTGGCATCTTCTCTCTCTGTCAGGGCGGGGCCAGCCGTGGTGAAACCCACGTATTTAGACCTCTCGCGTACCTCTTGTGAGGTCCCGATGGTAATTTATTAAGCGGGCCCCACACACTTTCGAAACGTCCATTCGAAACATAGACTATGAATTATCATCGAGGTTATTTTTTTTAATTTCCCGCCTAACGGTGCGAATTCAAACTAATTAAGACATTACAATAATACAGAATTTGTATGTTAATTCAAACATTTGAAGCTTTCTTATCGTCTTACATCTATTTTGAATTACATTTAATGTTTTATTGCGTTTTCGTGATTTCGAATTTTTTAAGACGGCAACATTAGAGCAAATGTGAATTGCTCATTATTTCAACACCAAATTGCCGGTGGGAATATTTTATAGTCCGTACAAAGGCAGAAATTGCGTAAAGGGGTCCTTAATAGGTACTTCTATAACTATAAATTAATTTTTAGTACTCACCTTTTACATTCAATGATGAAAGCTGGAACTATAATGTTTTTTAATTAAACCATTTACATAAAATTATCACCTATAGGTACCTACTGTAATTTAAATTTCTATCTAAGCCATTTATAAAATTATTTAAGCATTATGTATTTTAATCTTAACCAATGGAGTAGGTAGTTATACAAATTGATACTATCATTACCTACTATAAAATAGGCAATAGGTAATATGATAAGTTACCTATTTTATATCGATCTTGAAAGTACCTTGTACGTTTAGGTAATATTGTCTAAAACAATTTACCAATTCTAAATCATATAAAACATAGCATTTCATTGTTAAATCAATTAATGAAAATCGAGAAAATACATACCTAATATACATTTTTTGTTAGTCTCAAGTGGGTATATACTTCAACTGGTATCATTCCGGACGGAGATAAAAATAATACTTATTACTGAATAGATTAACAAATTAATCTTGTATTAATCTATAGTGGTTTAACCATCGCTTTATTCCTTAAACATTTCTTGCCGCTTACTTTTACTTGTTTCATTTGATCGCAAATAGTAACCCCCTCTATTACGATTGATGTTAACATAATATCTTTGCTACTTGATACTAGATGGCACTAAATTTTCAAAAAATCTACATTAGCGGACTTCGCTCATTGTTTTAATCTGTGGCTAGTATTTTTTATTTCATCTTTGTCTGTGGATTTTCTATAAAATGACGGATTCTGTCAAACGTCGTTTTCCATCTTTCAAGGATAAGACTCCAGAGTCCAGACCCAGACTACTGCAATTTTAATTATTTTTTATTTATTAAATTACTAATTGCTTATCATTTTCTATTTTTAAAAGGTGGTATGGTACAGTATTGTAGCAGATCTACATATAATTAATTATAACAATGAATCCTCAACTAATAGAGAAAGCTATCAAGTCTTTTAATGAATCCTGCCCAGCAGTTACTTACAAGGACCCTTTATTAGACCCAGCCGTTACGAAAGCTTTATCAAAAAGCTTCGTTCAGGTTTTAACTTCAAAGCATAACACTACTGTGGACACAAACTTAAGACTGTCAGTGCTTGAAAACATACGTAAAATATGCAAGGTGCATCCTGAAGGCCATTTAAATATACACGAAAACCATACTGCAGCGCTTGTAGACGTTTATAAACAAGCCGTTTTTTCAAACAATACGAGTGAAATTGACCAAAAGTTAAGTGCCTTTTTAATCAGAACATGCAAAGATACTGATATGAAATCATGTTATAATATTGATATCAATCCAGAATTAGTTCAGGCTTTACTTAATTTAGATTCAAGTATTTTTAACAATTTATCAGACAGTATTATTAATTGGAACACAAGTGATATAAGGTGTTCTACAATATTGAATAATTTATGGGATCAGAACATTCTCCGCTCAGATGTTGTTATAAAAATGAAACCAGAGATAGAAAATATGTTATTAAACTTATGTGTTAAAGTCCTTGAAAATAGAAGTCTTGACTTAAACCTAGAACTAAGCGACATTACATATCAAAGATTGTTGTGTACTAGTGCTGAAGTTCCAAATTGCTTTCAAATTTGCAGTTCAATATTAAATTCAGTATTAACCTCTACCAACTACGATTCAGTGATATTAGACTTAGTTTATAATTTTAAATGTATTATAAAAACTAAAAGCAAAGATCATTTTTCCAGCTTGTACCCTACAAGGTTAATCCATATAGTTATATTACTAGATGTAGAAATTCAAGACCTACCAGATGATTTTAAACAAGATTATATAAGAAAAACTGTTGGATATCTAAAAGAAATGCATAATACCTCTCCAAAGAATTTTACTATGTTACTCTCACATTTTCCTCAATGGTTTAATGAATGTTAAGGTATTTTGTATATTTGTTTAATTATATTAATGTCATTTAAAGTGTAATAGTATATATAGGTATAGACAGTTTTCCTTTGAATAAATACATGAGAATATATACAACTTAGTAATTAAAAAAACACTTGGATTTAGATTAGGTCATAAACTGTATTACAACTTGTAAAAAGGCTATTGCTAAAATTTAACAATTTGAAGGATTTTTACTGTAAGGTAAACCCTGAAGTCTAGGTAGGTATTAGTATTAATAATACATTACACATTGTCATGAGTCTTGTATCTAAAATAAATTGTAAATTAATATTTTTCATTCTAATATTTTTATTAACTTGCTCTCCTTATATTCCTGCAAAAATACTAGCAATAGTTGTACCATGAGTTTGACAAATACCTATATGACGGCGCAAGCGGTGTTGTGAGATATTCTATACAAATATATATATATTGATTATTGACCAATATGAGCAAATATTATGTCAACCACATGGTACAGCTGCAAGTGGCAGACTTGGCTTTACTAAATAAATCTCGCCTAACGCCTTGCAGCAAGTTATAAAAAACCATTTAAAAATAAAGTATGTATGTAAAATATGTTGTAATAGTTTTTCAAACGAGTTTATAATGATAGATTTCTGATGACATGATACAACAAACAACCAATTAATGAATCTCCTTGTATATTGATATGTTCCAATAACGACCTAAGAACAATAGTTAAAGCGACTTTTAATGATGCTTCATGTAGAGTACATTATGGAGGACCTCCCGACAAAATCATTTTGGTGCTAGAAACAATTGATAGAAAATGGTTTAATTACACGCGTGTCACGTTCCAATCAGTTTTATACAAATAGATAGAAAATAAAAAATAGATTCCTAAAAAGGTTTTGTCTCTGAAGCTAACTCTGCATAAATTTCTAAATGAGACCTAGACGTTTCAGATGAATGTTAACACTATTATTCCTATTTAACGTAGGACCGTGCATTGACCGTAAAATATTTGCTTCATTGCAAGGTAGAAGGCTTACACGCCTACGAGCACCATGCGAAAGTCCAGATATATGTCCACGTAAATTATCCCAATATGGTAATATCAGATCGCAAACGGCACAGTGATATACGTTCGGACGAATCTAAAACAAAAAGATATTCAATTGCATTTGTCTAGTTTTAAAAGTATGTATATAACAAGTTATTTTTTTACTGAAGAAGCTTAACAATCTTAACCATTAGTGGCAACCATCGAGGGTGTAGTAAAAATAGACAAGATATAAAAATAGAATTAACGTTTTGTTTGCAATTTTAAAATGCCTAATCGATACAGAATAATGTAAATATCTTTCTGTAAACCATAACTTCAATGGTATATTGAGCACCTAGATTTAAAATAATAAAGTATTGTTGGCACCGGCGTGAAGGCCCATTTAGATGGAGAGAGTTTCTCGCCTCGAAGGTACGATACCAGTATCGTACAAATCGGTTTGAACCGTTTTGAGTGCGAGATGTTTCATTCAAGGATAGTATGTAGGTTTGCTAGGGTATTGTAAACGATTATTGCTTTTGGAATTCTGTTTACACGGACATAATAAATTTTCTATTGCGAGGCAATTGTCGCCGAAAAAGTGGAAGAGCATTGGTGTGAATGTTTAGACGAAGAAACTTTTTTATATATATTATAGAGAAGACAAACTTTCTCCATCTAAATGGGCCTTTAATAGGTTTTGATTTTATTATTGTTTTTTTTTAAATTATTTTATACTTATTAATACTTTACATGAACTATTTTATAATCACGAAGACCAATAAAATTTTGAATTATTCTTTAACTTTTCAAGAATTAAAAAAGTAGTCTCTCTTTTTTGATCCATCCTTAGCAATAATTAAAGAATGTTTACTCACCAATCGAATGAATTCTGACTTTTCATCATAGTCAGTCATAACATGACAGGCCAACATTTTGTCTACGTGGGTCTTTGTTTTGCAATGATTTTGAGCGTCGGATTTTTCTATAACTTCATTGCATCCAAAACATATGTACTGATCTGTATCAATTCCATAGTTTCCTAACAGCATAAACGAAGAATAATGTATTTGTATTTGATCGTTAACAAGATAAGAAGAGCCGTTAATTTTAAAAATGCTTATCATAAAGCTCGTAAACTTTATCTTTCTCCAATAAGTCTTTTCATGCTTACTCGGTCTCCAAAGGCCATGTAATTCTAGAAAACACTTGTGACGTCTTCCATACACATGAGACATTACCTGTCGCATGCTAGCGGAGACTCTCGTGTGGCACAGGGAGCAATAACCCCAACTTACTAGTGTATTAAATTTAATATAATTATCCTTGCCATAATTTACCAGTTCGTGCCTTCTTTTTCCGTGGTCAACGACTTCTGAATACTTAACATCGTAAGGCTTACCACAATCTGAATCCTTTTCATTTTCATGGTTATCTTTATGTTTGATCATAACCGCTATATCTGCTTTTACTGCTTTGTTACAAATCCGACATTCTGCTTCTCCTTTTTTATCATTTATTTTATAGTATTCTTGGCTCATAATAAGAAGTGCGCTATGAAGTTCAGGGTCAGTTTTAACTAAAACTTTCATATTTCGATATGCCTTGTTTGAATAGTTGTTTTTATATTTTTCAGCTACATCACAATCTTCAGTCATATGATCTTCCATCGTGCTATTGTCATGTACGTTAAGACATATAAAGCAGTAGAACTTCTCATGACTTAGCTGTAAATTAAGAAAAAATCTTATTTATTACTTCCAAGAAACAAATATACATACTAATAGCCGGCACTTAAAAAAAAGGTTTGAAGTAATCTTACCATTCTGTAATAATATTCATTGCATTTAACAGTATTCGATTGTATCAGATTAATTACGTGGATATTCAAAGTATTATGAATCGTTACATCTTGAATCTGTCTAGAGCATACGGTACAGAAATCTTTCTTTATACCATGCCATTCTAAGGCGGTCACTTGGACATCGCCAATAAAAACTGTACCATCTGAACACCTCGTTATTGGGTAATTCATTGTTTCAAATTTAGGTTTTTTTAAAACACTTTTAGCTGCAACATGAGAACTACATTGTCTATGTTTTTTAGGTTCAGTGGTCAGCTCGTTGCAGGCTTCACAGTAAAAATCATCTCTGATCTGTAAAAAATTGATTTTACGTGAATTTACCTCAAGTTCTACTTCCGACGCATCGCGACTTTAGTATTAATATTGTTTTCGTGAATACGTCCTACGTTTTAGGCAATAAAGAATAGATATGGAATTATACATACCTACTTACATTGAGCAATGTAGGGGGGGATACTGCCTTTATACAACATTTAGTGGCATTCATATCAAAAAGTAAAACCCTAATTCCGTTAAATATGCCAATGCCTTTATTTAAAAAAATAATAATTTGATAGGTTGGTATTATGGATGGAAGGTGACATATCTGTTTTATAGGCTTGGTTATTTTTTACCTTTGTTAAATGTTACTCATCCAATGTGGAAGAAAAGCATAACTGTAATTTTTAGGTTTTGAACGAATATTTAAAAAAGGCTGTACCATGATATTACTGCGTAATATTATCATTTGTTTGATTTTAAATGATTCATACTTACCTTGTACAAAAAGTCTCTTTTATAGCGTTCGTCGTATGCCTGCTTTTTTAATAAGCTCCTATGTTTTTCCCACTTCAGATGCTTATCCACAGTTTCTAAATAAAAAAATGACTCTTGGCATAACATGCAGTGGAAATCTATTTCGCCGCAAAGAATAAAATTCTTAAAGTAACTACAAAACTTTGCTTCAGTCATTTTCGATAATCAAAAGAAGGGATGAAATAGGAGATATTATTTAAAAAAGGTTGTTTAATAAGAACACATCACTTTTACCACGTTGTACAGTTACTAGTATTAATATAATGTGGAGAAGAGTATTCTGCAAGTTAATTATTTTTCTCTTATGTGGGTACCAACAAAAAATGAACAAAAAAATTATAGAGAAATTTTGCATTTTTAAATTTACAAAAATGACATATAAAAACTAATATAATATTCATTTCATAAATTTGTGATATTTTACAATTTAGTTTTGAGTCAACATACCTAATACAAATATTATACTTAAATTGCAACAAATTATTGTTGACCATAGTTTCGATATGCATATTAATTATTACATACTATGTCAATTGTCGATAAGTTTTTAAACGAATAGCTGTCGACTGTCGAGTCGGGACTCGGGCATCAAATGCGTCGAATGCTTGAATTGTCCCAAATAATGTAGACGTAAAATTAAACAAAATATGTTATTATTATCATACTAACCGTTTTGTTTTCGTTAGAAGAAGTGAAGTGAAGTTGTAGTATTTAAGTATTTTAAAATCTTTTGTATTTAAGTACTGTTACAAAATCAGTTTCTTTCGGCGTCTCAATATGAGTAAGCGGCGTCGTGCATCGTCTGTTGCAAGCCGAGGAGCTGATGGAGATGATAGTGATGACGTTGAGCTGAGCAATCCAGGCCCTCCACCATCACGCAAGAAGAAAAAATTGGAACCGGTAAGCACAAACACCAGTTGTAATTGCTTTTCCAGGTGCTATATAGAAACTATAACAAAGATTTTATCAAGAAATGCTTTACTATAACAACTTTGCTTTAAAATGATTTAAAAAATTTTTTTTACATTTTCAAACGTAAATGAATAAATATCTTGCAGGGTGAAATATGTCAACAATTGTATGACACAATTCGTTCATTCAAGAAGGAAGATGGAACTCTTCTATGTGACTCATTTATCAGAGCACCTAAAAGACGTCAAGAGCCCCAGTACTATGAAGTTGTATCTCAACCTATTGACCTGCTTAGAGTGAGTTAAATACATAAAGAAAATTGATCCAATTACTCTGTTCATAATTATATAGCTTAAAGTATTTTACTTAACAATAACATCTAATCTAATTCATGGCATGCACCTAGTGTGAGTAAATGAGTAAAATCATGTTATGGAACCAGTGCTCCTGCTATAGGCAAATCAAAGTTTTTTAAAATTCCTATGTAAATGTAATATGTAATAAATATACAGATACAGTCTGGCTTATTAGGAAGACTGTTATAGTAGTCAAAATAGTATGCATGTTTGTCTTAGGTTCAACAGAAACTAAAAACTGATACATATGAGGATATAGATGAGTTGTCTGCAGATATTGAACTCCTAGTAAACAATGCTAAAGCCTTTTATAAACCAGAGTCAGAGGAATATAAAGATGCTAACCGCTTGTGGAAATTGTATACAAAAACCAGACACAGTCTTGAAAGTGGTATGTTTTTTAATGTTGGCCGTATTTAAACATTTATCTTTGGTATATGTAAACAGTAATGATGAATGCTTTACAATCTTGTAGGTGAAGAAGTGAAAGTTCCAAAGATATCTCGAACAAGCTCATCAAGTCGCAGATCAGATGTGGCTGAAGATATGTCAGAAACTTCCACTAATAATGAAGAGGATAGCATTTTTGAAGAACTTTTTAATGCTGTAAGTGTTTTAAACAATTTAAATTTAAAAATCTGGATTTAACAAATAAATGTACTAGGTACGTAATGGGATTATGGACTTGCTATTTATAATAAGTATGCGGAAAACATTTTTAGAACTATATTCATTCAAATCACATCTTTTAAAATTTTGTCTTTAGGTTATGATAGCAAATGCAGATGGCCGACCACTTTATGGCGAATTCCAATTCCTTCCATCAAAACGACGCTACCCTGAGTACTACAATGTAATAGACACTCCCATTGACCTCAAAACTATAGCCCAAAAGATACAAGCAAGTGAATACTCAAACTTGAGTGAATTGGAGAAAGATTTACTGTTAATGGTTAGGAATGCCTGTCTCTTCAATGAGCCATACAGCCAGGTTTATAAAGATGCAAAAATGTTGAAGAAAGTAAGTGGTTTTTTCTGTACTGTATGGTCAGTTTAAGTTAAGAACTTAAAAAAATTAGAAACTGTCTTTTTGCGTAAAATATTGAGAAGTGGAACAAGTGTTACCTAAAACTAATGTACATGCCTATTATTTATTGAATTTATATCCCATTTCATCATAATTTTTATATCTATGTCTTAAATATTAAATATCCTTTTCAGATAATCCAAACTCGTAAGCAAGAAATTGAGCAGCATGGACGACCCAAAGTGTCTGAGCGTATTCGCAGTAAGAGATCATCACGTGTTGTTCCCATTTTATCTAGTAGAACTATGGCCATCATGGAACCCCCTGGATCAGATGGAGAGCCCTCTGTTACGGTAAATAAATATAAAGTTATAAGAAAAGTATGCTGTAGTTTAGTGAACTTTATGTTTTTACTAACCATTTTTTCAGTCAAATAATATAATTGTTACTTAATCTTAACGTAACATACTATATGAAGTTTTAATGAAGACAATTATGATACCTAGAAATGTGTCTGCCCCATTTTTAGAACTTTCTACATTTTAGTACTACTACAACAATCAAATAGTGAAGTACATATAATGGAAATTAAATTATAGTATAATATTGCCTGCCACAACATAGGCCATTGATCAAAACTGTAGTAGAAAGTTTTTGTGTAATAAAGATATAATTAAATGTCTTAATACAAAACAAAATATATGTTAATTTTTGTTAATATTGTGAGAATTATTTTGATTGATATCTCACGATATAAAAAAAAAGTGTATGAAAAAGTAAACCTTTAAAGGTTTAAAATATAACAAAATAATAATACAGATTATAATCTCTAAATATTTACAATTAAAATATACATTGATTACTTTTAGGACAATAAAGTTAGTTTTTATGATCACGTAACAAAAATCTTAAAAGCATTAAAAACTGTTTTAGGGTCGAGGTAAAACATTTCAGCCTTCAGACGAAAGCGAAAGCGATGATGATAAGAATGAAAATGAGGATTCGCCACAGTGGAAGTTATTAGAATCTGTCTGGAATCATATGGGCCCAGGTGGTGAGATTTTTTTACTATTTATCTTTAAATTAAATACGTTATGGATTTGTATGCCAGAAGTCATACTAAGGCCTACAACGCACTGGCGGCTGGCCGCTATGCGGTGTGCCGCTGCGGTAGGCCGCGGTATATGCGGTCTGCCGTAGCGGCATGCCATATTCCGGCTAACCGTCCCTATTGCGGTCTGCCGCATCATTCAACCGGTGCGGCTCGTCGCAGCTCCAGAACAGCCGGAGCGGTTGACGGTTGTCCGCAAATCAGTGCGTCGTTATCGTGCGGTTTCATGTAATAATCGATGTGCGGCCTACCGCAGCGGCACACCGCATCGCGGCCAGCCGCTAGTGCGCTGTAGGCCTAAAGAGTTGTAGCGTTACTCTATCATTATTAAAATATCTAAAATTGTTATAATAACTTAAATGAATTTGGTATATTCGTGTTTGATTGGTTGGATTATCCCAGTGAAATAAATCAAATTAGAGTGTAAAGCTAAGCGGAAGAAGTTTATTGTATGCAGTTCCAAAGAGGTTTGCATATATGAACTTGAAGATTTTGAGATCTTTCTCGTCGTTAATTTTCTGGGTTTCCAAAGTTAAAATTAGGTTCTGCTATCAATACTTAGGTATAAGATGTATTTTAAAAACACTGGGGATTATGCATATAATTAAAATTTGCCTTAAATACTTTTATCTAAATTTTTTTATGAGATAACTGATACGCCTATAGAAAACAAACACAGGTTGTGTTACGTGACGTAACTAAAAAGCCCACGTGAAATATCGGCGTTTGAACGGCTCAAATGTCTCAAAGCTCAAATTTATTTCAAATTGATTGTCTTAATTTTTATATAGAATAATAATTTGAAAATTTCCAAGACTTATATTTATTTTCACATTATAACGATGTATATAAAAAAAAGACTAAATAAATATCTATTGTTAAGTAGAGGACAAAGATAACATTTGTTGGTGCCCCACTAGCTTCACCATTCTGGAAGCTGCCTTCGAGACGCGATCACCCGGACTACTATAAAGAAATCAAGAACCCGGTATCTATGAACCAAATAAAGAACAAAATACGTCGAGGCAACTATGGGACTCTGTCGGAGGTGGCTGGCGACATGAATATTATGTTTGAGAACGCTAAACAGTATAATCTCGGCACTTCAAGGATTTACAAGGATGCTGTTAAATTGCAAAGGTAATTGTAGAACAAGGTTATTTAATATCAAATCGTTATATTTTGCAGTAGATTATAAAGAAATTTACTTCGATGGCGCAGTCCGCTTCTCTAGGAATTTCGTTTATCGAAATACCTTCGAAATCGACTTGCAGCAAAGGTCTTTTTTGAGTTACGACCTCCACACTTTAAAAAAAGACAATACTCCTCTCTTATAGGCCGACAACGCATCCGCTAACGATGTTCATCAGCGGCATCTGCTTGGCCGTTCCATATGCTCGTTTTACTTTTCCATAAAAATTTTGATAAAGGATTGCCTTTATTCAAATCTATCTTATTACAAGTTGGTCCCAAAGTTCTGTCACTGGCACATTATTTCTATATTTCGAGCAGGATTTTATAAAAAAGTTATTGCATTCTATTTTGGAATGTTTGACTATTGTTTTAAAATAAAAAACAATAACTTTCAGTAAGTTTTCACGACGGAGTGGACATTGAAAGAAGACCGAATAGTTGTTATTGTGTTGCACCGCTGTGGGCACTCGCCGAGTACCATTTTCAAGTTGCTCAAAAATTTTAATATAACGCTTAGGTTTGTGTACGGTACTATTGATAGGTACCTTGAAGTCTCCAGTGTTGAGGACAAGAAAATAACTGGCCGGCCACGCTCCGCAAGAATACCAGCAGTAATCAAAGCTATCAAAGCGCGGATAGTAAGAAATTCTGTCCGAAAACAGAAGTTGATGGCTTTGCAGATGGTTGTCAGTAGGAAAACAATAAAAAAGGTTTTAAATGAAGATCTTGGTCTACGAGCATACAAAAAAAAAAGTGGGAACTTACTTAATGCTCGTCTAAAAGCAATAAGGCTTAAGAGATGCGGGTGTTGTTTAAGGGTAGCGAAAAACCGACACCGTGATATCCTCTTTACGGACGAAAAAAATTTCGATAATGAAGAGAAGTACAATAAACAGATTGATACAGTGTAGCTAGGAGTTCTGAAGAAGCTAAAAATAAAGTTCCAAGGGTACAACATGGACATCATCCATCATCAGTAATGGTCTGGTTGGGAGTGTCCTATTACGGGCTAACTGAGGTTCATTTTTGCAAAGGGGTCAAAACCAGAGCTAAAGTGTACCGAGAGACGGTTTTGGATGTTGTAAGACCTGTAGACCCTATTTGGGGACATCACTTCGTGTTCAGCAGTACTCTGAGCTGCATACAAAGCCAAGACCACTAAAGCCTGGTTTGAGGTCAAAACATCGATTTAATTAGAATGAGGATTGGCCTTCCTCCAGTCCGGACCTTAATCCTTTGGACTATAAATTTTAGCAGGTCTTAGAGAGGAAGGTCTGTGATACACCCCATAAAAATTTGGAGAGTCTGCAGTCGTCTTTAAAAAACTCAGTCACTGAAATCGACATGAATATGGTGCGTGCTGCGATAGACGACTGGCCGCGGCGCTTAAGGGCCTGTATTAAAAATAAGGGAGGTCATTTCGAATAAGTTTATGTATTTCTATTCCTTAATTAATGTACTATGAATTGATATATCACTCATTAAAAACTGATCAGTACTTTTGTTTTTATGATTACATAAAGAATGGGAGATAGATATATATCAAAGTATCTTATTACAAGTTTTTGTTTAATTAAATAATCACAATGGGCTTGTGACAAGTATACCTTATAAAATTACAATTAAACGTTCATAATTTCAAGTGCCAAGCTTTCGAACACGCAAACGAACGTAACGATTTTTACGTATTTAATTAGCATTCTTAATTCTGCTACGTCATCTGTCCATCTTACGACTAATCTGTGAATGTTTTGTGTCACGTGACACAAATATTTAACTGGATTTTTAAAGCCACGTTTTATACAGATTACACTTTATCTTTCACACTGTCACATAGCCTAGTTTAAACTACAAATAGTTCAGATGCTTTTTGTAAAATGCATATTGTTAATAGGCTTATTGCATGTGAATATTTGTTTTAACATTCTCCTAACAATAAAACTACTATACTAAAAAAAACAATTTTTTTCTAAGAGTACATTGTCTTCACATATAATTATTTAACTAATGTAAACAAAATATTGTAAACGTATTTTAAGAGTAAGTGTGGAGTTTCTTGCCCATTCTTCTCCACACGAAACTAGGAAGGGGCAACTAGAATTATCTTTATATTTTGTTTGACGTTCAAAAGTGCCATTTTAGGTGGTCTAATTGAAATAAATGATTTGACTTTGATTTGACATTCATTTTTCATTCACAGAATAATGCAGCAGCGAGTCCAAGAGTTGCTAGATATCGTACAGAGTTCCTCCAGTGATGATGAAAGCCTGTCATCTGTAAAGAACCATTCACAAGCTACACCAAGACCGAGAGGTAATAAACGACCCATTTAAATTACTATATGCAATGCTTTCCTATATAGCTTTTGATAAATATTAAAGTTTATTTATTTGATAAATATGTTTGTATTGTGTTTATCTAAAAGTATTCTTCCAGATACGCCCATCAAGGGCGATATAAAATTCGGGCGGTCCTAAAATTATAATCAAATTAATACACATTTTATTATTACAACCTGGAAAAAGGTTTCGGGATAAAAATAAAATACATTTATTAGCGTTCGTTCTTTTAAAAATATAATTCCTAGGTTTTAAACTCTTTAACATTTATGAATAATTAAATTGTCAGGTCGTCCACGCGTAAATCCAATTGTCGCACCATCACCGTCCCCATCACCATCACTCAAACCGAATATGCCGCTGAAGAAGAAACTGCATTACATCTCCAAGCAGTTGGTGGAATTTACTTGCTCTGATGGAAGACAGCCCATGCTCCTCTTCATGGAGAAACCGAGCAAGAAGCTGTATCCAGAATACTATAATGTTATTGACCGGCCCATTGATATGCTTACTATTGAGGCTAATATCAAGGTAAATCAAAATTTAACTTAAGTACTTTTCCGTCTCTTTCTGTCTAATTTTGTTAACGTCCTTATGAAAAGAGACAAGAGACAATTTTAATTACATAAATGTAATATCTAGCAGTGTTTAGTTATTCATACCTGAGGTCGTAGGTTCGATCCCCGGCTGGGCACCAATGGACTTTCTATATATGTGCGAATTTAACATTTGCTCGAACGGTAAAGGAAAACATCGTGAGGAAACCGACGTCTTAGACCTAAAAGTCGACGGCGTGTGTCAGGCACTGGAGGCTGATTACCTACTTGCCTATTAGATTTAAAAATGATCATGAAAAAGATTCAGAAATCTGACCTATAGAGTCCTAAGACCTATAGAGATTGTAGCGCCACTGATTTATTTTTATTTTTTAAATGTAATTTTTAACTTAAAATTTCTTGTGTCTCAAATTATTATAAATTTTCTGTTTTACTAAATGTTTTCCAACAAGTATTAGATGTATCAGCTAAGAAATTATGTTAATTCATTTATTAACATTTAATTGCATTAAGGGTATACATTGGATACCTAAATAATTAAACCAAATTATTGAATCCACAACCTTAAATCGGTGTCAATGCGGTAATTAAAATAATAATAATAAACCTTGAAAAGATTATAACATTAATTCCTAATGAATTTCTATAATATTCAATAATTTCTTACAGAGCGATCGTTATACCTCCGTGGATGAAATGGTCTCAGACTTCCGCTTGATGTTCTCAAACTGTCGTCAGTTTAACGAAGAAGGATCTATGATTTATGAGGTAAACATTTATGTTTGAGAATCCATTGTAGTTAGCAAGTATTAGCCCGTAGCTGTTTACTAACATTTATGCATATTTTTGTTATTAGGCCTGCGAATGCTAATGCAAAGGGAGTTGCTATTGTCGTAAAATAAATATAAAAAAAAATTAAAATTCCGTATTTGGTAAAAGTCCACACATTAAACATTGATAGTCAAATCTAAAACAGCTCATGAATGTAATTGAATAGTTAAATAAAAAATGAGATTATTAAAACTTATTTTTAAAGTAAGATAAGATTTATGTGTCAAAATTATGTGACCACGCAACAGATGTAAGAGCTCCAAATAAGCTTTTGACAAGTGTCAGAGCTAAGTCTTGACTCTTAATTTGACCCTTAGTTCACACTTAGGCGCGAAACACAGAAAAAAGGCGTAAGGTGAAGGCGCGGCGCAGGCATCTTGCCGCTTCAAAACCCGTCAATACAAAATGTACTTTAGCGGCACGTTCTTAATTATACTCAAGCGGCGTGGCACAGGCACGTCGTTTCGTCGCCTGTTCAGCAAAGCGAGCGCATCTTCGTCAACTGAAGAGGAAGACATGCTATCACGATAAAGTCAGCCTGCGTCAGTGCAGTCAGCCCAGCCTCTTTGTGCCGTCTCTTCGCCTCTTTGATATAATTTAAGTCGCATCCGTGTCTTATATGTTCCACGCCGGCTCTGCGCCTGCGCCGCGCCTTCACCTTACGCCTTTTCTGTATGTTTCGCGCCTTAGATATCTGGATTTTAGCCTAAATTTACTTTTATGAATAGGTAAGTTCTTATGTCAATACTACTGATGAAATATATGTATAGCACGTAGAGATAGAAATAGCAGTTTTTTTTTTGGTATGTGTTCTTAATTTCATCACTTTTCATAGTTCCTGCATTATCTAACCTTATCATGCATCATTTTTATTTTGTCTAACACTAACATAATTGTTTATAGAAGAGGATGCCATACAAGCAGAAGTCTATCGTAAAGGTATGTAATGCCGGTGCTCATGGGCGTACAAAATAATATGCCGTGAATGTAAAGCTTGTCTTTCGAGTGAATTCTAGTAAATGGTGTTTAGTGGTTGTCGGTACGAGTGTACTTATTTAAAAAAAAAGGGTGCGTGTACTTATGTACGCGCGTAAGAAGTTATACTTCTTTGGCATTATTAAAAATAGTTTTTGATTGCTGCAAATAATTAATTACAATTAAATAATCAAAGACTCGAAAAGGAGTCATTATAGTCAATAAAGTTCAGTTTACATTTGAAAAATTAAATAAATAAATATTTATTATTATTCTCTTACATTAAGTGTAACATAAATTCTATTATTATTCGAATGTTTTTTTTAAATTATGTCCAATGCCGTAGCATCTTCCGTGGGCAACTTCATTCTGTTAATTTTGTGTCACGGTGCGCGCGAATCGTAAAATTTCATTCTCATCAATTTTGCATAACGCGCCTAAAGAAGTATAACTTCAAAAAGATTTAAACGGTCTCATGGAACATTCTAGTCTATGATGCTGTCTTTATCACACGTAATCAAATGGAGTGACGAGACTTTAATGATTACTTATTAGCATACGGTTCTTAAGTCATTGAAAAGTCTTTATTGTGCAAATACAAATTGTTTTTTGTATATTCCTACAATACCATGTAAACCTATTGGTCATATTGCATGCAGTCTACAACATTCGAACGTAATGTTAGTTAGTGATTTCTAACATGAGTTAAAACTACCCAACTCCGGGTAGTTTGCCGACAACCGCATTTGCCTATAATTAGAGTAAGCTATAGATAGCTCCTTCGTGTGTGTGTATATTGCCCTTTATCATTGACACTTCCTGCAAAACACTACCTTTTATATTATTCATTACAAGTACTGTAGATTAAAAGTTTGTTCCAGGACGCAAATCTATTAGAACGCGTCCTGAATGAGAAGGTGAAGGAATTGAACAGTTGCGTCGAAAGGAAAACTCCGATAAAGACCATAAAACCAGCCAAGTCGCGCCAGCTCACACCCTTTGAACAGAAATTGCGCACATTGTATGACGCAATCAGGGATTATAGGGATCCTAAAGGTATTGCATTTTTGTCTATGCTTTTGTCCGCTGTTTGTACTGACATGACACAAATATCCCACGCTCTTTACCCATCTCAATTTAGGTGTTGTTGATTTAAATAATATAAGCTCTATAATTAAATAACGTTTTTATTATTTTTATCGTTAATCTGAGATAACCTGTCATTAACTTATTAGTATAATGTCAATTACGTACAAAACGTCTTAGTGTGGCCATAGACGGACCGCATGTTGCAGTCGATACCGACTGCTCTAAGCGGTCGCCGCACGGCGATCTGCAGTTTCCATACTAAATTCATATCCGCCATACATGGACCGCACGACCAGTTTCTGAGCGGTCGGAGCAGTCGCTCTGCGGTCGAGTTTCGTCGTGCGGTCGACTGCTTAGAGCTGCCGGACCCACCATACACGGACCGCTACAAGCGGTTGCTGCCGACCGCGCGCCTCTCCCTCAAAAATAATAAAATACTAACTAATTTATCTAATGAAACCACGGACATTCTAAAGTAGTTGAAAAAAATTTAATTGTCTTCTCTCAGCTGGGGATACAAAGTATGAAATATTCCATGCTGTTCTCTTGATTGTAGTATTGGACGCACTCACATACTACGGTGTCTTCTACGCCTACACTTGCGTAATAATAGTACAAGTAGCAGTGTTTCTTCATCGAGTTCCATCTTGTAAATGAACTCGCATCAGTATTATTTTGCGGTCGAACACAACTGCTCCAAGCAGACGTAGCCGACTGCATTATACGTAGTAGTAGCGGTCGTGTTGAAGTCGTGTACTTCAACACGACCTCTCTGCAGCAGTCGGTCTTGACTGCAACATGCGGTCCGTCTATGGCCAGCTTTACGCAGCTTATTTAGGAATTCTGCAATACCTGGTGTTTCGCGTTAAATTAATTATGTCTTTTGTTTTTTTTTTTGTGAATTTTGAACTTTTTAAATTGATATAAACGTGATTTTATTACATTTACATAAGTTCAACCTTTATTTTTCATTACCTACTACCGTATGATGATAGTTGTCATTCTTAAGAAAGATCATTGACAGTTGTCTCAAACAAAACTCGCAAGCGCTGCTTTATCCCGTTCGCTATTTTAAGATGCATATGAAACGTGTTTAATAGTCAAATTCTATTATATTATTTTTTAGCTAACCGACAATTAGCACTGATATTCATGAAGCTTCCAAGTAAAACGGAATACCCAGATTACTACGAGCTAATAAAAAATCCCATAGACATGGAACGAATCGCCCACAAACTAAAGAACAGTGTCTATACCTCTGTTAACGAGTTGGCATCGGACTTCATACTAATGTTCGACAACGCTTGCAAATATAACGAGCCAGATTCGCAGATTTATAAGGACGCGTTGATCCTGCAAAGAGTTTGTTTGCAGACTAAGCAAATGTTGAGGTTAGATATTATGTTATTTACTAGGAATACTAGATTTTTTAATCCGTTAATTATTTTTTGTATTGTCTCTAACTACTTTAATTAGCTAAGGGATTTCGTAATTACAAGTTGTATATGAATATAGTTTCTTGACGTGTTATATATAACACGGCCTAACATTTTCAGTTTTTTATTATTATTATTGCTTAAAATTATAAATAAACTAAGAGTACAAAGACACTCAAAAATATTTCTACAATCTTTTTATTTTAAGAAAATACTATGATTTAAATTATTAATTTTTCTAATATATTTTAAGCCGATGTTTATACCAAAGTCGCGTTATTTTCTGGTTTGACAGACTAGTATTTTATCTGATTTTAGCGAGTTTTGTAGCATTTGACTTTATTTACTGACATATTTTTTATAGGGAAGATGACGATGCAGTACCAGATGTGCCAGCGGCAGTACAGGATCTCTTACTGAATCTTTTCACTACAGTATATAATCATCAGGACGAGGAAGGGAGGTAATATATTCTAATGCATTAGTATTGATTGTTTATAAAGTACTTTTCCCTTTTTTTTTTCAAAAGAGCTTAAGTAAAAAAAATATAATAAGACGACTAAATAGTATGACTGTTTTAATGATAAAAACCGGTTCCTTCAGGTTACATTTATTAGAACTCTGATTGTTAATGGATAGATAGTGTTAATGGATGGATAGATAGATCTAATAGTGAAAGTAGATACATTTTTTTAATAGACATCGAACGAGAGGCCAAACGCCGTTCGTTCTAGATTTAGGATTTGCATCGTAATGAATTAAAGGCCATATTTTAATAATATCCTTTTTTAACATTATGATATAAATAATATGCTCGCTTCAATCTGTCAGAAACTGTATTTTATTAAAATATTTCAGATGTTACTCAGATAGTATGGCTGAACTTCCGGAACACGATGAAGCGGCGAATGGCGAGAAAGTGCGCGCCATTTCATTGGACCTGGTCAAACGTAGGCTCGACAAGGGTCTATACAAACGGTTGGATCACTTCCAACAGGACATGTTCGCTGTGTTTGAGAGGTTTGTGTTAAAGGCCTACTATTTAATACTGTTTAAATACATTTCTTGCTATGAGTACGAGGTATATTTTTTAAAATATTACATTGAATGATATACGTCAAAATTTATATAAAAAACAGTATTAAAAAATTTGTTTTATTTTAAAGAATGTAATTATCTTCGCTTTACATTTACAACATTTACTTACCTTATTTCGTGTTTACCATCTCGAATAAAATCTTTAAAAAAATAAAATTGTAATTATTTTTTTATTATAAAATATACATATATTTGTATTGACTTGATTATTTAGTTGTATACAAGATATGAAGATTTACTTTTTGGTAGAAAAATACACGTTATTTAACCATTGGTATTTTTTAAATCGGTTAAAAATTTTCAGAGCCCGTCGACTTTCACGTACAGACAGTCAAATCTTTGAAGATTCTGTGGAGCTTCAGGCCTATTATATAGAACAACGTGACATTCTATGTCGTAATACTTTGGTAACTCCAGCCTTGAACTTCACAAGAGATACCATGACAACGTCAGTGGAACTGGTGAAGCAGTGCAAGCTGTTGCAAGAGAACGATGAAGATGATGAGACCAGGTATGTTTCACTAAATTTCTAAAGGGGGCGTCCATAAATTACGTGAGGTGTTTAAGGGGGGGGAGGGGGTCGAGTCAAATCTCATTTAATCTTAGGTTGGAGAGAGGGGGGGGTCTCGGCAAATATCACGCAAATTTTTTTCTGATTGAGAAAAGAAAACTTAGAAAAACGGTTGACCCTAAAGGCCATCTCTGCAACTTTCCGCTAACTCCATACCTAAACGCTCAACATTTCACTTATTTTGTTTTAGTCGTAAATAAAAGCACTAAGCTAATTTTTTTTTACAATAACAATCCAACGCGTTTACGTAAGAAAACCACATTTTGAAAAATCTCACGTGAGATTGAGGGATGGGGGAGGGGGTTGAATAGAATCTCACCAGGGGGGGGAGGGAGGTACAGAAAATTTTAAAAAACACCTCACGTAATTTATGGACGCCCCCAAATAAAATTGCAAACAGTTAAACGAAATGTTTTTACTCAAAGTAAGTTTCCGGAAAGTCTATGATGACCTCGACCTCGATATAGGTAACATAATTTACACTTACTCGTCAGTAAAGAAATACATAATAATGCTTCTAATCTTACATTTACTGCCAGTTCTCAAATCAAGGGCGTAGAACGGGAGAAACGAACTGGCAATAAACTCTCCGCCACTCTTTTTAATCGCCATTTTTTTTACACAACGTTTGTAAGGAGCTGCAGCCATTACACCATGTTCCACATGACATATCAAGTAATAATTAATAATAACATAGATTAAAAACAAAGAGTTGTCCTCTATCAGCAGGAGGCATGGTGAAATAGGAGCACGCACTTACATTCTCGTGGGAACAACACGCAAACACATAGTCGAAACAACTAACATCACCGCATACACGAATTCAAGTACGACCAGTCACCACAAGCAGCACCCGTTCAAGTTCCAATGATAAACAATTGAAGATATTTTAACTTGTACTTAAATAACAAATAAAGATGATAATTGACGGATATAACTTTTTTAGATCGAGCACAGACGAATCCCTTCTATCAGGCGGTGCACCTCCCAAAACGCAATATGGGAAAGGAGACTTCGTGTATATCCAGCCTGAACGTGGTACAAAAGAAGCCACTATCGTGCAGATCGAGAGGTTGTTCACCAATACGGATAATGTACCTATGGTTTACGCTAATGTGTATTTCCGGTAAGTTTAAGAACTAAAGAGTTTAATATTTATATGATATGAAAATGTACTTAATTACATAATCAATTTTGCATGAGTGGTAATCAAATTAATCAGAAGATTAGCCTTTATTTTTGTAGCTGCTCCTTGGATAAGCGTTTTTTTTTGTATTCTAGAAAAAAACAACTTGGAGTGTAAATATTATATAATTTTTATTATAGATAATTATTTGTTGCATAAAACTTTCAGTCCGCACGAAACGTTCCACGTGCGCACGCGCAAGTTCCTTCAACAGGAAGTGTTCAAGACTGAGACGCACCGTAGTGTGCCTTTGGAACAAGTGATTGGACGGTGTTATGTTATGAATGTCAAGGAGTACTTCAAGTTTAGGCCTGAAGGTTTGTTATTCATACTAATCCCATGTTTTAAATTAAAATGAATTTTCTTCTAAAGTACGAATATTAGCGCTGTGGAAAACGTGGGTATTATTATTATTTCGTGTGTTTCGTTAGTAATCAACGTTATGTCTAATTAATTAATTTTTAAAGCAACTAATTTATAAATAAAGAAGAGGCATATTTTTAAAATGGGAGCGTTCAGGTATTACATAACGAATTTGGGGGTGGGGGCCTTTCATAAAACGTTACGATGCGGGGCGGGGATTGAATTGGGGGGGTAAATATCTCCAAAAATTGTGTGACGTAATACTTGAACGCTCCCTAAAGTATAAACTAAAAATAGGAACTTAAATCGTAATTTTTCATATCATACGTTAAGAATATTGTATAGTAGTTTTAACTTTTATTAGTATCACTAATCGAGTTCCTTCCTTAAAAATCCTTGTCATAACCAGGCTATGCTGACAAGGATGTGTATGTCTGTGAGAGCAGATACAATTCAAAGCATCGCTGGTTCAAGAAAATCAAGGTTTGGGAAGGCGCTGAGAAAGAGGCTACACTTTTACCACGAGAGGTGAGTGTCACTCTGGCTCCCGTATATCATAAACATATTGGATTCCGAAACATGTCTGATAAAATAATCACCGTTTTTACCATAGTAATTTTATCTCTTTTTATCACAGCGTAAATACAATTTGACAGAAAGAGACATACAGTTAAATAATGCTATTCGATTTTTATTTATTTTATGAATAGGGCGTTAGACTTTCATTTTCCAAATGGACATAGTATTTTGACGCAAGGAAAATTTAGTTTGCCTTAAAACTTGTTTAAAATCAAACACATGTTACCTATATATAAAAAATAATTTCTGTTCGTTTGGCTCGCTAAAACTCGAGAATGGCAGGAGCGATTTGGCTAATTGTGATTTTGAAGGAAGGTTACGTTGCGAAAAACCGTTTTAAAAAAAAAAAATTCAACGATTCCAATAAAAACTGTTCCTATCTGGGAAATATTTGATGTCTTAGAAATAAACAATTATTGCTTGGTTGTTATATATTTCAGCCTTCAGAAATTTGTGTTTCATAGCTGTAGTATGAAGTCCAATCTCTTTGGTCTGTTTTAAAAAAATTGTAACAAGTTTTGACACAGACATACGTAGGTGATAAGTTTACTGGGTCATTTAGTCAGTTATGAAAATACAATTCGATTTTTTTCCTTGAAGCCAATTATAGATATTTGGTGTGATGAGTGATTATTAACCCTTTACTGCATGATTTTTTTTTGGACCCAAAAAATATATGTTACGTAAAAAATAAATAAAAGACACGTATTTTAACAAATTTCAATTTATCAAAAAATACGTAAGAAAATCAGGTTTTTCCACTTTGGTTTAAATGTGGCACAATGAGCAGAAATTGCAAAAAAAGGATTAGATAGTATGAAACAGCAGGAAACAATTCCTCTTCTCATTCAAGCATAAGTTGACTTGACATTTCCTGCATAGCACGTGGGATCTACCATTGCACTCAGGCACTTTGCAACGTTGCCTGGATGACCAGACAGGCAAGTGATCCAGCTGGTCAAGACGAACATCCTGAGATGGCATTATTGCAATAGCTCCTCTGGACTTCTTCTCTTGGATTACATTTTCGATAATATTGGAGGATGGCCGTCCGCGTTTGGCGACTGTGCTGGGCTTATTGGTCATAGGAGGGCTTCCGCCACAGCTACTTTGAAATCGCTAAGGGGCAACCATGCATCAGCGTCAGCATTTCTGCGTCTATATAACAGCCAAGCATTGACTGTCGTCATATCTAAAAAGATGAAAGAATATGCGGTGATAAAATTTTTGTGATCTGATCTGGATCCTGTAATAACCAAGAAGTGCATCTAACAGATCCACACCTCCCATATGACTGTTGAGTCGGCAGCCTTTGGACAGGGAACAGTTTGGTACACTTTTTCTTTTTATTATAACGTCTCACTCTGTCATAGGTTTGAAACGTATGTGATGCCAAGTTTACAACTCTGTTGTCATACCATGTTGTCACAGATATATCAACATTTCCACGGTTGAAATTTTTTCAACTGTAGACCCCGTCCTTTCTTTTCAACTCCTTTTGACTGGAACTTTATGTCCTGGAACGGGTTGGTTTGATGGCAGGGGCAAAAACCCTGTTTTGTTAAGTAAACTAAAAGTGGAGTGATGTATACCAATTGTCAAAGAAAAGTCGGTAGTTAGTAGGGAAGGTTTTGAAGCCGGACGACAACATTGCTGAAGTGTGATGTTCGGAAATTGCCATCTACTGTTTCAGAAACATGAGACCTGTGTATAGCTCAAAGTCGTAGCTGAAACCAGAACTGCCGCTCAAGACAAAGTTCTTGTATCCCCACTTATGTGGTTTTTGGGTTGTAGATGAGACCGAGTTGGAATGTGTGACGGCCATATATTCCTCTTCGGAAAGTAGTAGTCGTTCTCTAACTTGGACAAGAAATGGCCTGAGTTTAGGAGAGGATAAGCCAACCGACCTTTGGGAATTTGGGTTGAGTTATCATTGAAATGTAAGAAACGTTTAATTTCTTCAAAACGATTACAGGACATAAACGAATTCACTTTAGGGTGTCCAAACCGAACTAGTAGTTCTGGTGAAGGCAGCTGAATAACTGACATCATCAGGCATATACCAACAAACTGTTCTATATCTGATGGTAACAATAGTTTGGGGTTTTTATGCATATTGAGTGTTTCTTGAGTAATGTAGAGAAACATATCATCGGTGAACAAATATTTGAAAAAATAATAGGTGTCTCAATCCATTATATAGCAGGCAAGCTGGTATTGCTAAGAACTGAATGCGTTTTCTCTAAAAACCGCCCTCCATCTAGGTGGTGAGCACGTGAACTGGACGGGAAGTTCTGAAAGGAATGTCGCATGGAGAAGATTAGGTATATATGGGTGGCGATTGAGGGTTTTGAGGTATCATATAGAAAGCTCTTCATAGGTGGTTAGGAAATTTTGAATGATGGATGTAGCCTCCATAAAATTTTTTGGGTCCATTACTACAACAAACAAAAGGAATATTTCGATGTTGGCTCATATTTAGTCCAGACATAAAAATAACATTTTACAGAGTAAAACCATAAAAAAACAGGAAACCTTACCTTGTAATGAGTTACAATATTTCACCAACGTTACGTATTTTTATTAAGAAAGGATGATAAATTTTTAAACTAATTTTAAAAACACGTTCACGCGGAGCGCCGGTCAAAATATTCCTTCTAACTTGAACTAATTTTTAGTGAGCTATACGAGAAGGGGAGATTTAGTAGGAAGCGAGAGAGATCTTTGAGAAAAAAGATTTATTTAAAAATAGGGAAAATAAAGGGGAAAGACAAATAAGTGGGGTTAAAAATTATATATGTTAACTTCAGATTCCGTTGGAGCCCAATAGAACAGTGTCAGTATTCCGTGAACGAGTCGAGAAGCATAAAGACGAGTTGGCGGAACTTGAAGTGTTGGAGAATGTTCAAGAGAAGGAAAGACCGGTAAGTACCTTTATTTAATTTATTAACATTTGACTTTTTTTAATTGACATTTATTACAATGTATCGCAATGAATAATCAATACGTAGTGTTTTCCTTTGATTAACACTTTTCCATTGTAAAACTATGTAGTATCTGTCATATTAAATCCGGATAAAATAAAGAGTGTATTTTTATCTATAAAAAATAAGCTTAAAAACTTAAAAAAAGCTCCGTAGCAGCGAAGATATTGAAGTAGCTTTTTACCTGTGCCCCGAGGCTTCGCCCACTTTAATTTGATTTACGAGAAAGGTTATATAGTCTAAATTATTCAATAATGGTTGAACAACACTATTCAATGAATACTCTGTTTTTATAGGACGTGGTAATGTACAACCCTCTTGGTACAGACGATGAGAACACATACTATGAACAGTATAATACAGTGTGTTCGGGCGTCATCAAGACAGGAGACTACGTGTACGTCGTCACTGATGGCGGGACTCAGATCATCGCGCAGGTCGACACTATTTGGGAGACTGGAGAGTGAGTCAAATATGAATTTCAACGTTTCTGTATAAAGTTATATAAACCAATGTGAAATAATTATTAATTACGTAGAAACGAATGCGAAAGAAATGAAGTGCCTGTGTGTCTTCAAATAAATATTCGTTTGGTATCAATTCCATACAAATATTGCTTCTATCTTAATATATATAAATTACGTGTCACGTTGTTTGTCCGCTATGGACTCCTAAACTACTTAACCGATATGAATCAAATTTGCATACCGTGTACAGTTTGAACTAATTAAAAAGATAGGATAACTTACATCTTAATTTCTACCCGTAATATTAGTTTATTGTAAATTATTTGTTTATTATTTGACACAATTCTAATAGATGGCGCTGTGTTGAAAGTACCAACGTTTCACATAAGCTGCAATTTTATGTCATAACCATCATAAAGCATGGTGGTCCCCATGACTGGTGTTTGCCTTGAATAGTTTACTACTATGTAATATAACAAAAGCTTGGCCGAGTCTGTACTTTTCTTTGTTACATTTTTATTATAGAAAAAAATTGTGTGTTTTTTAACATCTAGTATTTTTTGTTTCAGTAACAAATGCTACTTCCGTGGTCCATTCTTTATTTTCCCGGCAGAGGTGTCAAATATCATAAATAAGGTAAATCCACATTATAATCGATTTTTTTCAAAACCTTTGTACTTGAGGGTATTCAATAAATAGTGATAACGCGATACATTCTCCTTGGAAAGAAAGCCCAGCTCGAGACGAAACTGAATAAATTGAAATACGGTCTGTTTGTTTTATAACAGAACAAATGAAGATTTCTATAGTCGAAAAATTAAGTTCAAAGTCAAATCATTTTTTTTTTCAATTAGACCACCTAAAATGGCACTTTTGAACGTCAAACAAAATATAAAGATAATTCTAGTTGCCTCTTCCTAGTTTCGTGTGGAGAAGAATGGGCAAGAAACTCCACACTTACTCTTTTAAAATAGTTTAACAATATTTTGTTTACATTCGTTAAATAATTATATGTGAAGACAATGTACTCTTAGAAAAAAACTACTATACTAAAAAAAGTTAGTATACATGTTCCTCACATATTTACAAATATCGAAACCGTAGAATATTATACATTAAAGAGTAATAGTTAGTTCGTCATACTCATTTTTTATTGAACACCTCAGTACCTACTTGTGTTTTTCAGCCTTTCTACAAACAAGAAGTGCTACTAACAACGCTACACGACACCAGTCCCTTAGTAGGCATTGTCGGGAAGTGTTCGGTTTTGGACTACGATGATTATCTTAAATGTAAGTTATTTCATATGTAAGGTTTTTTTTTGCTGTTATGCAAACAATTTGGAAGGGAAAATATTTAAATTCTAATTCGTCATGTTTGTCTTGCGTATACACCGATTTTTAATTCCGTAGAATTCTAACAGCTACCATTTTTTGACATGCCAGAGATGGTAAACCTTTTTGTCCGGGCACATTTTTCAATTTCAATACGAGTCTGAACACCTGAGTCTATTCATACATTTTATTTGTTAGTGAATGTATTCATTTTATTAAGTGAGGTGCTCCACATTAAAAGTGGTTTAACGGCGAGTGATAATTACGTCCCTTTTCATCACAAACAGTGAAAAACGCACAAGTTAAGATAATATTTTAGTTTATTAGTTTTATTAAACCTGGAAAAAGTAGGTAGTGATGCCAGAAAGTAAAGCCGTAAAGAATAAAATAAAGTAATTAAAGTTATTTAAATTATTATTAGTTATTTTTTTTATTTGTTTTTTATTTATTTAGTTTTTATTTTTTTTTTATATTGTTCGTGTTATTGAAATATTTGTAATTTTTGTATTAGGTCACTTGAGTAAGTAAATATTAAGATTTACCTTTTTGTAGGTAAAACGTAGAAATACGAAGCATTTTTTTTTTATTGCCCTCAAATGGGTCAAATTTTTCCCTTCTTCGGTGGAGAACTTTTTTTAGTATCAACACTTTTGAAATGTCAGAATTCTATGAAATGTAAAATCGGAGTGTAGTGAATTGAATAAAACTTAACAATTTGTTTTATCGCTTTTGTTACAAGTAGATATAAATTGTTTTAATTTAACAATTTTCTTGTCTTTTAAAAGTCATTATAATTTTGCTTGAATGGAAATTTTTTTTTTTTTTCAGGTCGCCCTACAGAGATTTCAGAGAACGACGTATTCTTATGCGAGTCGCTTTACGACGAATCGAATCGCATTGCGCGTAAACTCAAGTCTGGTTTGAGGAAGTTTGAACACACGAAAGACGTTACAGTTGATGAGGTAAGTGGATAGAGGGCGTTGTGTGAGGGTATATTTCTTTTTCTCTTCTTTAATTTAGTTATTCTATCAATTCCGTGATCATTTTGCGTAAGTTAATAAAAAAAACTAAACTAATAATAGTACGTTGTATACACAAAGAACGTGCTGAAATCAGTTTATATAGAAAAATTTAATATGCTAAAAAAATGTATTCATTAGATTGAGCGGAAAGGTTCTGATTTTGGTTTGATGGCTCTACCAAAAACAAGTAGTGCTCATGTATATTCATATAAACAGTGGCCCTTTTACCGTTTAGGTCTGGGCCTAAGATTTCTGTATCTGTTTCTTGAACATTTGTTTATAACAATAGATAGGTAGGTGATCAGCGTTCGGAGCCAGATACAGATTTCTTTACGATGTTTTGCTTTACCGCATGAGGGAGTTTTCATCGTGCACATAGATAGGAAGTCTATTGGTGCACAGTCGGGTTCGAACCGACGATCTTAGAGATGAGGGTCGCACGCTGAAGCCTATAGTCGTATTTTTAATTAGACGAAGTCAACTGTCAGTAGCTAATGTCACTTTGTAAAATAATGTTGCCATATTTAAAGTAATAGTGCTGCGTTCGCTTGCGATTCTGTAACTCACTTTTCGAACTCACACAGCGGTTTTCGCACGGGGGGTGGCTCTCAAATCAGTCGTGAAGCAGTCATTTTATGATTTGGCATTTGATAAACAATAAACTACAAGCTCCCACCTTTTCAGAATGCCAATCATAAAATGACTGCTTAGACTGTGAGAGCGACCGCCGATGGACGTGGTTCGAAATTCTTGTTCAATCAGATGAATGAACAATGAGTGTGAATAGTTAATCATTTCAAACTATAAAAGAATATTATTTCTATTTGAAAATTGTATAAAAGTGCTCTGATATAAGTTAGGTACTAGTACTATGTAACAACAATCAGTTTTTTGACGGCTTATTACAAAGCGCGGCGCGGCGATTAGTGCAATCACCGATCATTAATTCAGGGGTTTTTACTTTGTCACAACACTATTTTTATTTCATTAAAAACTGACAACACCGTAAACGTCAGTTGACTTCGTCTAATTAAAAATACGACTATAGGCCAACACTGCTAATTCATATTCCAATAGAAAATAATGCTAATATAATTTTATACAGTATTTTACAACTAACCTTTTCAGATATACTACTTCTCCAAATCGCTGGGTCCGCCCGCTCTTGCATCAGCGCAAGAAGTTACGACGGCAGTTGCGTTTGCGCAGAAAACGTACAATCCTCATAGCTCCGATTCCATGGTAGGTAGACATGATAATAAATATATTTAACGAAACTAGTTAGTGACGTTTACACTTAAATATTGCTCTTAAATTAATTTTATTATAAAGACTAAATAGAATGAAATGCAGATGCATATTTTCATTCTATTTAGTCTTTTGAAGGCGTAAGTTTCCAGCAATTTTAGAATAAAAACATTTTTACTTCAAAAATGTATCAAATACAGTGTAAACTCTATATAACGACACTCAAGGGACTGTGCCTATTTTGACGTTACAAAGATGCCGTTAAACGGAAAGAAAAATCTGTATTAAAAAAAGAAAGTTTATTTCAGACTAGTGTTAGAAATTATATAAAAACAATTTATTTGAACGCTATTGCGTTGTCTGTCGTTTAGGTACTGTACCAGTACTTAGGTTGTATTTTTTTTTACTTATTTAATTCATATCTTGCGATATTGAGGCATCTTCGTGATAAAGCACATGCAAGCAAGCGGAATTTGTAAACAAAAAGAACGGATTTCTTGGAAAGTTCGGTACGTATAACGAGTACCGACAGTCGAGTTTATTTCTCGCTTGGAAAATAAAGTTTTAACTTAAATTTCGGCAACTTAAAAAGTACTGTTTAGTATTTAATTTTTGTCGTTATTGAGGGTGGGTGTAATGCTATGTAGAGTGTATCATTGTATGGAAGACAAGCTAAACCAACCAAATCCGAGTGATTTCGACGCTTTAGGGGGATTGTCGTTAAATCGAGAGACGTTACATGGAGTATACATTGTATATGTAAAAAGTTAATGAATTATTCCAGGACGTAAAGCCTCAATTCACGAATCTCATAAACACAACAATAGGCAGTCAGGACGTGGAGATGATTTTGGAGAACTCTCTCGACGATTCCTTAGCCTCACCCGCAACGCCCTTGTCAATTGGTAAGTTAATGTTTACTGAAACAATTGAAATTTGTCTTTGAGATATGATAATACTCTTAAAAACTCTTTTTTTATACTCTTTAAAATTCCTTACCATAAATAGTGAAATGGTCAATTGAACTCTTTTCTTCCTTCCTATCAAATAAAATTTATGCTGTGATGAGAAAGAGAGAGAGATGAATACTATAAGTCAAAACGGTGAAACTAGACTTATCTTATAAGAGAGTGAAGACATAACGACAATTTAAAAAAAAAATTTTGGAGGAAACCACAAAACAATATTTTTTTATTAATAATGTTTGGTTAAGGAACTAGACTATGTTACTAAAACTTATTTCTTTCAGGTGGTAATAGTAATCCATACAATCCATCTCTCATCCAAACTCCAACTCAAGAGAAGAGTAATACTTCCTCTACTCCAACAACAGGCAAGAAGAAGAAAGATCAGAAGCAGAAGATTGTCACTGGATATATTCTTTATTCAAGCGAAGTCCGCAAAGCTATTGTCGCTAATAACCCAGAATGTACTTTTGGTAAGACCTTTTAAATGATTCCAAGAAAAGTATTGTTACAACTATGTGTTATCATAGTAGCTTTGTCCGTAAAAGAAAAGCTTATTTTAATGATATATAATTGCAAATCTAAACAGTCTTTCAAATCTATGAAAACATCAAATTAAATTGTCAAGTCACATGTGTTACATATTCCAAAATGTCAATAGCCTGCTTCAAATTTTATTTGAAAGCCAATTCCAGTGAAAATCGATATGGTTTCGACGAAACTATTATTTGATGTTGTCGGTTAAAAAGGAAAAGGGAAGGAAAAATTTCGAATGCATATTTTGTTCATTTTTAAGTATTGCGCAACTCCAGTGCGGCAACTATTTACATTTATATCACATACAAACAATACATACACAAAAAAAATCACATTAAATATTAACAAAAAGACTATTTCTTACAGTATATTATGAACTGACTTGCCAGTTCTTCCCTTCCGTTCTACGCCCTTGATTTGAGAACTGGCAGTGAATGTAAAATTAGAAGCATTTAATGTATTTTTTTTTGACGTTCATAAGTGTCAATTGTGTATATGAATAAATGATTTTTGACTGACATGACAATTAAAAACGTAAGTTAATTTACGCAGTTCCTTAAATTATTTCCATACATTGTGTTATGTGTGCCCTTTTCGAGAGGTTAGATTTCAACGAGGGTACGAATAGTAAACGTAGATTAGATATTTATAAGATACATACAATACCTTTATAAGATACATGGTAAGGTCAAATTATTGACGCACTTTGTTGTTTTTTCTTAGCTTCTATATAATTAAATGTCTGATTCGTCACCAATTAGAATTCAGATAATCCCAAGTAAGATTAATGGTTTTATGTTTCAATAAATGGGTTGTGTTTTCAGGTGAAATATCTCGAATAGTCGGTAACGAATGGCGGTCCCTGCCGGGATCGACGAAGCAGAGTTGGGAAGAGAGGGCTGCCAGGTGCAACGAAGAGACAGCAGCAAGACTCGCAGAAGAGATGAAAGAGCTTGCTCAACATGTGAGTAGGAGCTTTTCATATAATTGTAGAAGGCAACACACACACAAACATATATTAGGCAATCTAAGCGAAAGTGCGAGCTTAGTTAAATTTATTTTTGGAATTGAATTCTGACATAAAAACTAGAGCTGATTTTTACTATAAAACTGCGGGTATTTATATAGACATGGGTAACAGAAAATATTTTAAATCAAAGTCGATATGGTTAGCGAAAATTCAACTAATTTATTGACCGTTTCAAACGATTCTTTGATCCACGACATAGATTTTATACTATTTTTTATAACATTTATATTTGTTTTCTATCATTTACACATCAAATTAACAATATTTCTCAAAATAAACCATCTCTCTCTCCTCAACGTTTCAGACCACGATGGAAATGACGTACGAGTGCGCATGGGACACTTGTGACTGCCAGTTTGAGGACCTAAATGATTGTATGGAACATTGCATTGGGGAAGGCGGAAATAGTAAGTACCTACGCATCCATATAATTTTTGATATTTTGTTAAATGTGTGCAATTTATAATGTACTAACGTAATAAAATTTTAACGCTGCTAGTGATTGGAACATTTATTGAAACAAAGAAAAGCAAATTGGAGCGTAAGTATTGTTTTTGGTGCTTTCACATTTTCTGATCATTCTCCGACCGGAATTATATTAAAAATTATTAGTACTAACTAATACATCTCGCTTTTTTACAATAGTAGGTGGTAATTTAAAATTTTGTATCACAAACAAGGATTTAACTTTTGAAGTTATACTTCTTTAGGCGCGTTATGAAAAATTTATGCGAGTGAAATTGTACGATGCGCGCATACCGTAACACAAAATTATCAGTATGGGCGCTGAGCGTGCGTGAGCGAGATGGGAATAAGACAAGCTACATGTAAAAAGAAATAGAATATGCGTGACGTTAGCAGCTATGCCTAGAATTTTGAATGGCCATAATCACATTTGTAGTACCTTTTAAACAAATAAAATTATTATTTTTTTCAAAGAAATTTAGCAATGCTTTTTCACAAAGACCTATTGTTACTTAGTTAAAAGGTTATGAAACATACCTAGTTATTAAATTGAATTAATAATATAATAAAATAATAATTATTATTAATATAAATTAATAATTGAATAATATACTAAATATTAAATATTGTTAAATTATTAACGCTAAATATTTATTATTAATTATTTAATATTTAAAAAAATAAAGAAAGCCAAAGAAGTATAACTTACGCTAACATAAATAACTTTACATAAGTACACGCACCGTTTTTTTTTTAACTATTATTAAAAAACAATATCATAGAAATTATTAACATCACCATGAAACGTTTAGCTACATTGTATGTCCTTCAAACACGTCCTTTTTTAAGGAAATATTTAAAGAAAATGATAAATTCGCACTTACAGCCGGCCACGTGCAACAACACTACCGAAGCGGAGCGAACGCTACAGAGAATAAAGAGTACCCATGTTTATGGCGAACGTGCACGCGCGTACGTAAGGGACAGGCGCCATTCCCGAATCTGCCAAGGCTTCTACGACACGTGCGGGACTTGCACATTAACAAGGGCAATGGAAAATTGACGGCTGTACATGAACGTTCACGGTAAGACACAAGGTTTTGGGGTGACCCTATTGTCAGTAGCTTTACTATAGTCGTGTATAAACGGTCATACTTTGTCTACAGAAAATTTGTGTGACGTCACATACAGATAATTCCATATAATTTTATGTTGCATTTCGGGCAACGTCTTATGTCTGGGCTCTTTGTAGTAATTTACCCGCGCGGCCTCACTGATGTTATTTGTACGAATTGAGAAAAGCTATTATTATATTAAGTAATCAGTACTGAAGGATTTCTTAATCCTAATCTTAATATAGATTTAAGTGAACTTTCTAAATCCCGAACAAATGTATAAAATATATCAAAGTGACGTAAACATTTTGCATAAAAAAAATTCCAGCTCAAAAAATCTTTGCTGTTTTTATTAACTTGCCTGTCTTTACATAATTACCGTACGGGTTTATTAATTTACATTCTGTGTCATTTTATCTTAATTAAGTATGTATACTTTATTATTTGCAGAAACTTTCTTCCCTCTACGAAGAAGCCACCGAAAGCTTACACAACGACGTTACGTGCAGGGGTCTTGTCACCTGGTGGTAAATATTCCTTTACAAAATTTAACTTCTTAAGTTACATTTGACGATTAATTTATTGATTATGTTTTGTAACTGAAAACAATTTATAAAGTTGACAGAAATGTCATTTATTAAATATTTTTTGTCATTATACAATATTTTTTCTTCGAAATAGGTTCAAAGGGGGGAGGGGCAAGCAAAAAGGGGGGCAATTTGCCCCCTTTTCATTTTTATTAAGAATCATGCCTGATTTAGCTCTTTTAGCCTATAGGCATAAATTAGGATATGATTTTACCGGAATATTCAAACTTGTCTTGCTATTTCTTATAGAACATTTATTTTATACTTTACTTCAAAAACCGAAGGCTGCTTACAATTCGAAGTTTTTTTTTTCAATTCTTAAATGAGTTTTAAATTTTTTTTAGCATCTCTTTCGGGCATGTCGCCGATGGCTCGTAGCACGCCAAGCCCGGGTTGCGGCGAAGGTGGAGTGCCCCCCACTGGAACACGACCAGCCTTGGAGCCCCTTTTCGTTTCCGCGCCACCCAGGGTGCAACGTGTCACACACTCCGACACATATATCAGGTAACTTTTTTATCTTCTCTAATATAACTTTATCTATGGTATCGAGAAAATCGGAATATATACCTCGTATATAACTAACTGTAGAATGAGTTTGGAAACAAATAAAACAATTATGTTGCTTAAAATACGTATTATATCTAAAAAAATATATATAGATAGAAATTATTTCTGCAGATGTATACTTTATTCATACTAGTAGTAGGGCTGGCCAATTTTATTACGATAAAATTTTCCGTTTTTGGTATCGTTCTCATTGAAATTTATTGTTAAATTTTCTACACAGTACAATAAGCACAATTAATTTAGGAACTGTTACATATTATTAATATGAAGGAGAGTAATATTAAACATAATCTTCACAGATACATTGAAGGTCTTCACTCAGAGCAAAAGTACATAACCCCATGGGAGAAATCTCTTACTCCGATGCCAGCAAATCCAGACCCTTCGCATTTTAACATGCACAAACTACCGGCACACTGGATGACAGAAGACGCCGTCAACGGATACTTGGCTCATGACAAGACACTTTCAGAGACAGACATACAAAAAATGGATCAAAACACAAAGATTTTGAAGGGACTTTGCTCTTTAAGAGATTTTTTGATGAAAGACGCCTATGTTATTGCTAAATCATATTCTTAAATCTCGAGGTATGTAAGATGATTTTAAATTTATATCACTTAGAATTAGTGTTAAGAATAAGTTAAGATTATGATAAGGTCAATGATTTTATATCAAAATAAAGTATTATTATAAGAAAATGCTGTTTTTATTGTCAGTTACATTATTCTTTTGATTTACAACCCCATTCCACAATTCAGCTGGTTTTCTAATTTATATTGAGAACAAGTTTTAAGTAATTCTTTTAAAGAAAAAGGTAATTATAATTATAAAAAATGCAGTAATAAACTTACATCACATTTTATTAAGACTTAATTAATATTATAAATATGAAAAATACGATACATTTGTATGGCATAACTTAACAGCAACTTAACTTAAACACTCTCTACCTCTTCTTTCATGAGCCTTATAAGTTCGTTAAATTTGCTGCCGTCAAATATGAGTACCTGAAATTAATATATCGTAAATTCCTAAATAACTTTTTTATCACTCAAAAAGATTGATAATAGAAGTACTTGAATTTCTAATAAACCTTTCTAACTGAGACTACATAATTTAAAAGTATTTGTTTCTTTAATATTTTTTTCTTATAGAGATTAATTGTAGCATCTAATTTCTTTAATTAATTTCTATAAAGAACTAGTTAATCCTAGACCAAGCCTATATGTACAAATACACAGAAAAATTCATTTGTGTAAGAGTAGGTGTTCAAATCACAAGCCCATTATATATGTTTAGCAACTAAGCTTACATTGCTATTTTTTAAAGGACTATTCTTAAAGGACAACAAAATTCAAATTAGAGTTATACCTTCCGGTATGGTGTCATTGCGCCTCCTTCATGTTCCCACTGAGAAAGTTCTGCTTGTTCAGTTACATCTACTTCGAAGTTAGCAATTGCTACGTCTAATAAAGGTTTTTCTTCTTGATTGGCAAACAGTATATCAGATTCATCATCTGGAAAAATATTCCCATGATTATTTTTGATTTTTTTTAGAGTATTTTTGAAATAATAAATATACAAGTTTTAGCAACAATGCTATTAAGGAATAAAGAGTATAACATTACTTTTAGAAATTAAGTTGTTCATTGATGAAATAATTTTATTTAATTATGAAATTAAACATAATTATTACTTTGACCTACCAATAGTTTTATAAGTTTTGCAAATCCATATAAGATACTGGAATGTATAAGGCATGTTCCGTTTTACTGCTCTATCCACCTCTGATTGTAATGAGGAGAAAAGTGGCACACTAATAGCTGCTGGAATGTTGAGGATCCTAGAAAAAATGTTTACATTAACCTTCTGCTGTAAATGCTTATTTTTATCTATTTTTATAATTTTTTTTTTTAAACAACAAACAAAGATGCTGGTTTGTTTTGTACTGGTTTGTAAGGTATGCAGAAAGTAGATCAATGTGATTACAACATGTAACTTGACAGGTGTACCTAATTGAATGAAATTGAAAAAAAGTTAATATAGAAGGATAAGAATTCTACAATTTTCCTGTACTGATTATAAATCAGCATATTTGATATAAACCAGTAATAATTTAGCTAGATATGTTATGTACATATATTCACAATGTATGTAAGGTAATGTACAGTAAGGGGACTTATTTTACCTTTCATTTATGATTAGTCCAACTTGGCTAGCATCATCAGACAAGACCTTGTTGACTAGAGTCTTTGTTTTTTCATCAGCATTGTCATTGGCTAGTGTGGTTAGCAAAGCTCTAATTTGTTTGATACATTGCTCATCCTGTAAGCATTATAATCTAGATAAGAAAGTAAAGTCCCATAATTCGTAATGAACTGTTTCACTATATTTGATAAATATTAAGTGCTGTCTAAAATGTTTGATATCTAAGTTAAAGTTAAATTAATCATGTGACCAATTAAAGGTGTAGAAGTGAAGCCTAAACCTAAGAGCAAATTTTTAATAATCTAATTAATAGAATTTTTAAGTAAATTTACCTTTTTTTTGGTGATATTGATAAGTGTAGTAACTCCAAATACACCATCACCAACATCATCGTCTTCATCATCAATACCATCATCTAAACATTGTTTTACCACACTGCCCACATAGTTTTGTGCTGAAATTATTAGTTTTGTAGCAATACTAATTACAGCAAGTGTTTCAAAAGTATATTTAAATAAATTTATACATACAAATAATGATTTGAGCTAGTGCTCCCAGATCAACATTTGATTTTAAGAACAGCTGCCTTAGCAGTTGTTTAATTCCATGGTAATCACAGTCTTCTGGATTCCTGCCTTCAAAGTCTGCTTGGAGTTCCTACGAGCACAAAAATCTTCATACAAACGCATAACTGAAAACTGATACTTTCAGATACATCGGGAATAATCCTGACTTTGGCTGTCGTTAAAAAACGATTTTTACAGTAATATTGCTAACTTAAGAAAACCTAATAGACGAAAACATCACTGCCCTGCTTAGTATTTTTAGAAAAACCTCTTTTTGTGTCGTATGTTTAACACGATGCTAAGTTAAAAGAACATGTGCGTTATAGGTTATATTATTACCTTCTCACCGACATAGTTTCCATCGGAATCAACGTCGGAATCCCTCTCGCTATCTAACTCTTGTTCCTCTTCACTTTCACTAACATTCTCTACCTTATTCTTTTTGTTAGACATTTTAATTAATATTTTTCCACGCGCCGATAGAAACACAAACAAATGACTAGACTTGGAAAGTGTCAAATTCGAGGATCTGAGAAATGAGTGACAGTTTACAATTTTTGATCCATAATTGAAAATCGTAGGACGAGATTTGAGATATTGCTTGAGATTTAAAACCAAAAAAAAATATTGGAAAATTTTAAAAACTCAAGATTATTTTTTAATGAATGGCTAAATTTTTGTGTACAAAGATGAACTTCCATTTCATACTATTTTTTCTAATAAATTAAAGATAGAAATAACGCCATCTCTGATGTAATCTATGAACGACTGTTGTAAAACGATTCAACAGATTTTGCTGATTTTGAGATTATTTGTTATATTTATTTTGTTTTAATTCTGAGCTTATATATTAAGATAGCCCTGATATAATCTATGAACGACTGTTGTAAAACGATTCAACAGATTTTGCTGATTTTGAGATTATTTGTTATATTTATTTTGTTTTAATTCTGAGCTTATATATTAAGATAGCCCTGATATAAAATAATAAAGTATTTTGTATTTTTATACATTTTTAGGGGATTAAAGCAGCCTTTATACTTCAATCTATAAACAGAAACGACTCATTACACTACTTACTTACTATGTTACTTATTTCAAAAAGTATATATGTTATCACTTTTGTACGAATGGAGTATTAATTATTGGATTGCATCTATTTTTATGCTGTAATATCAAGTTGCGCAAACCTCGAAATTTCGTTTCATTTCGATTACGGTCTTCTTTTTGTCGAGCGACTTGGTGTTTTAATTAACACGATTTAATAAAAGTATATTATTCTGTACCTTCAACCTTCTTATGAAAATAAAAGTGGTAAAGTATTCTTAAAGTTTCTTAAGAAGAAGAAATTATTAAACGTTACCTTTTTAAAATTGCAAATGAAAACAAAGTGTCATTTTAATATTCACTTAATGAGTATATTTTTAATTTGTACTACGATATCAAAGGCATCAAGTTCTACGAAGTCTACATTATTTTCTACGCTACTACAAAAGCGAAACGAAATTAGTTTAGATTTACAAAATACAAATATTTTACAAATTACAAAATTTGTATTTAATATACATTGTGCTTAAGCAAGTATTACTGGCGAGTAGAACGTCGAACGAACTATAATTATTATTAAACATTATTACTATTATATAAGAGATTACTACCTACTATTAAAAATAAAACTCCCAAAATTATCGAATTTAAGAAAGTTATGTATATCATAATTAGAAACTAATGAAATTTAACCAGACTGAAAAAAATAAAAGGGTTTTTTTTACAATTTGGACATAATATCTTTTTTTATCGTAGATAAATATTATAGCCACGTTTTTATACTTTTCGTAGACTGTAGACTAGTATGTTTCTAATTTGTGGTAAAGGGATTTATATCGTGAGGATATTATATAAACATAGTGGATCTGTCTTTCAGAAGAATGGAGAATCCTTAAAAAAAACTTCCTTAACTCCAGTTAAAAACTTTTCTCTTACTATTTAAGTAAGAGAAAAGTTTTAAACTGGATCAAATATCGTGGAACGAAATCGAACTTTTCACATTTTAAGAATTTAAACGAACGTAAAAACTAAATAAATTTTAACAAACTGTCTTTTCTTTTATTGGCGTCTTGTCTTTTATTTTGAAGTATAAAATATTGGAGTAGTTTATTAGTTAGGGAAATTTAAAATACAAACTCAAAGATTTGAATCTGGATATAAAGTCTAGAAGTCTGTCCCTTAAGTTGAAACTAACAAAAAATTATATCATTCTTTATATAAGTATGTTTAACATTTTTTAATTATCATTTTAATTTAATTATCAATTAAAGCAAATTCCTCATGAATACGTTTCACCTGAGTATCTACTGTTTTTAAATGTGTGTATAATGTATATGTAGTCAGAATAATCTTCACTGAGTAAGCTAGATATGACGCAGATGTAATAATATTATAAATAACCTTTTGCGCTTTTATTACAAAATTTACATAACGGGCTTTCCAAATTTAAAATTTTACCCATTCAAAAACTGTTTTGTGGTTAACGTTAATGTGAAACACGAAACAATTTCTAACAAGTTAACAATATTGTCGCATTCATTGATTTTTGGTTACGGTATTTAAATTAATCCCATAAATGAGAAACAACCCTCTTATTATCCTCCTCTTATTTATTTAATTGTACGGATTATTTTTGTAATATAAGTAACTACAATAGAATTTATACGAAGTCAACTAATTCTCTCATTGATAAAAACACCCATAACTGCGCTTAAATTGTTCTAATCAGATAAGAAAACTTTAGTTTCTATTGCTGCTACGATAAGTATTCATAGCGTCTTATGAAAACAAAATAATAACTTCTTAAATCAGAGACGTAGTTTTAAGAACATGAACTTGAGAATATAGCCCTCCTTCTCTTTACATAAAAGGAATTTTTAAACACAGGAGTCATCTGTGTTTGAAAAGTCCTGGTTTAATTTAAAATGTTGCGATTTAGAGTAGCCATAATAACGTTAATGAGTTCGAAGCTGTTAATGGCTATATAAATATTATAATTTTATTACTGAACATAATTTCTCTTTTAATCTGTATTAAAACGATCACTGAAGCGGAAAACAATATCGATGGGTCGCTCTTGTAATTTTAATGAACTACGCGAGAACACAATTTTCTACAAACAAGTCGGGAATACTAATCTATTTCATAAAGATTTATGAAATAATAACTCGCCAGATTTAATACTACAATTTGCTAATAATTCCCACGAAAACGATGAGAATTGTAGGCATGTTTTTTTAACTGGAACTTACTTATTCACAAAGAAGTAGGTTACTATTTTCTATAGTCAACATTCTTTCGACTATTTAGTAATTCTTATGAATATAGACAGACATTTAAAGCTAAATTGAGGTAAACTTGCTTTTGCTTATATAACTATTAGAGTTTTTTCAGTGATCTCTATGTATAGGCCTAACAAACCTACATTCCCAAACCGCACGGGGGTATATAACTTGGCTCTCCCTTAGTTCTTCAACCACAGTGGGTCGTCCTTGGACTGACCGCAAAACTTGATATTCTAGTTAGTTAAAAGTTCCAAAACAGATTCATGTAAACAAACTTTTCCAATTCTAATGTGAATCATAATTAAAACATTATACTGTATTTTATTTCGTCATAGTCGTAGAATAGTGACGGTTCTGACATATAGTAAACTTTACAGGGCAGCCATTTCAAAATAATATAATCATGTTAGTTTTTTTGTCATAACTTTTTTAATTCATATTCTGTTATTATGAAAATTGGCATACAAGCAAACAAAAGGGTTTGTTTTAAAACAAAATAAAAATAATAACATTAAATTACACAGTTTTCTAGAAAAATGCTTCTATGAGCGTCTATCGAATCCGTCACATTACCGACTGTATGTTATTAATTTGAAATTTAAAATACATGGATTTTTTTAACGTAGCCGTAATATTTAGTCAATGTAGTATCAAAATATGACAAAAAGTGGATATTGGTTTTGGTTTTGTTACAAATCCGACATTGTTCTACGATCATGACGATTTTATTAATTTAAAAGTAATATCTTGTATTTTAATGAATATCGTGTAATGGTAGCGGATATTCTATTACTAGGCTTGAGGCGTCCATTAACAAAATAATTTTGACTTAATTGTCGAAGTAACCATGACTTATAATTAATGACACCAAGAACAATAAAGATATAGAGTTAGTTAATACTTTTGCGAACAAATATTTATTGTATTTCTAATTGTTATTTGGATAGAAATTACTTCCTTAATTAATCCTTTTGTGTGTTTGTGTGATTAACTTGTGTCACGCTCTTCATTTCTGAAGGCCGTGTTAGTGACGCTGCACAATGCCCTCCACTCCCCACTGTCGTCGACAAATCTTCGCGCCCGGGAAACCTTTTACTTGATTGGTCCAGTGAGTAAAGGATGGGCCTTAAGCTCTAGTGCCTGCACTCTGCCACTCACAATAAGTTCAAAATTTTCTGGATCGCTACGTGTTACATATATATACCGTACACAATATGTATCTAAAGTCTATATCTACTTGTAAATTGTAATTGACCAATTTCGGTATAAAAATATATATCTAATAAAACTTCATAAAGCTTAACTCAGATACTGACTTAATTTTGTTTATTAAAAAAAAATCAGTGGCGCTACAACCTCTTTAGGTCTTGGCCTCAGATTTCTGAATCTGTTTCATTATCATTTTTAAATCTAATAGGCAAGTAGGTGATCAGCCTCCAGTGCCTGACACACGCCGTCGACTTTTTGGGTCTAAGACATCTCGGTTTCCTCACGATGTTTTCCTTCACCGTTCGAGCAAATGTTAAATGCGCACATAGAAAGAAAGTCCATTAGTGCACAGCCGGGGATCGAACCTACGACTTCAGCTATGAGAGTCGCATGCTGAAGCCACTAGGCCAACACTGCTCTCACATTTTTTTATTACCTTGCCTTTAAAGAAAATGTTTAGCGCTGCAATGTTACTGTCACATTTAAGTCAGAATTACAATACCTTTCTATTCTAATACAAGATTTTGTTTGTGTATACGCGGTGCAGGAAATTAACAGTCGGTTCATTCGGTCCGGTACAATAACATTTCATACTTAGTTCCATTACCCACACCGGCTTATCACTATAGTCTATAACTCTCCCATCTACGCAGGTTATTTTATGTAACAGAATTGTATGCGCACTCTCCAATTCATAACTAGCATAGGTTGCGTTGATTCAATAGGATTTAACAATAAATTAAAAAGTTTATTCTTGTTACAAAATCACAAGGCATATTATACTACATATTTCTTATACCCTGGAAGAAACCAAGTCAAAGAAATTCCATATGACAGTCAGTGTTATAAGTAATATTTAACAATGGCACACGGATATCATTGTCGCGTGAACATCGCTTCATTGTCTATTAATGTCGTCCAAAAAGGTAACAATCGTGCGTCCTTTTATGAGGACCTAATGACGTGACCATGATATAATAATTTATATGTTTACTATGAATTTAAGGGAAGATAATGAGCATTTTTTAACGTATATGATATGAACGCCATTTTTCTATACGCTTAAATTTAGATATTTTTAGTATAAAGATTAATTAATTTTATTTTGCCTTTATTCTGCAAAGGTTTAAAAGTTTACTTATAAATGCTAAGACAAGCTTATATATATAAAGGCGAAGGATCCATTTACCTTTCTTAATCTGTCTAAATGTGGCATAAAAGAAGTGATTATTTTAAATTACGATACTAAACTCTGTGAGATTAGAGTAAGAAACAGGAAACAAGGATCTGGAATAATTCAAATAAATGCTTTATTCTATATTATATCTGTATATAAAGATTTTGGTTTTATTTGAATGTTTCTTATTGGTTTTGTCGCGTTCTTCATAGACTGTAAAAGAATGTGTGTGAAAGTGACCGTATTAATAATATTATAGCGTCTCGTGTTATCTTACAACTGAGGTAAGATATCTGGAAATGATAAACGTTCCGTATCCTGACTTTTCGACTATATTTTTTAATCTTTCCAAAACAAAAATTAAGGTGTTTTAAACTTGGCACACTTTCTTAATCTACGCTTTGCGTATCTGAAGATGTAGTTAATCTGTTGTTATTGCTATTGATTTCCTAAATTGGTGATTAAGCTTTACGGATCCGTGGATAAGCGTCCATTAAATAACGGCTACAACTGACAGTGGTTTAGTTGAAAACATGGAACAATAAGAAATTCATTAATAAACAGTTTTAAGAGAATAACAGCGTTTTAAGATTCAAAAAGGAACCTAAACGTCCATTAAATAACAATTTTTAACTAACGCTATTAAATTAGTACTATAAAAGGCGCTTAGAATTGTTTAATAATTAGATTTCTATATAAGGTTGTTCTTTTTTTATTAAGGTGGTTGTAACAGTATATACGATACGATTTATTTTTACCTTACAATAAAAACATTTGTACTGTTAGATAAAGACCAACGTACCATAATCTTAGTGTGCCGTATTAAAAGTATCGCTATTAATCCTGGATAGAGATAGGAGATGGCTACGCGCCTGCGGGCGCTTCGCAGATGACAAAGACAACAGTCGAACTACAGACTCAAGGCGCGCCACTCGATCGCGCCATAATTCAGTGACATTTCGTGACATGTGATTTTCCCGCGCAAAGTTTGTCTATGAAAAATTTATTTTGTGACGTTTCAGTGCTTTTTTAAGTTAAAAAAGGTTTAAACCTTAAGGTGATTATTAAAACAGTGGAACGCTTTAAAGGTTTGTTTATGCCTACTTATTGGGTTACTTTATACGAACTACTTAGTAATAAGAAAGAAATTTTTCAGTAAAATAATATAATATTTGATTTAAACCTTAAAATAAATTTAAAAAGATTCAATCCTTGAAATACATTTGAAGTGTTTAAATAAAAAGAAATCGTCTTATAAATATGTTTTATTCTAAATGTAGATTTTATTAGTGTTTAATTTTGATATTAAGTCAATATCCGGAATCATGATATTAAGTCAATAACGAAACAGAAGATACTTTATAAGTTCAAATCAATTTACTCTGAGTAATCGAAAGTTATTTTCAGTTTGCTATCTTTAATACGAATTATGACGCTTAATTTATTTTTGTGTCATGAATCTTTGATGTAGAAGTAATATTCTAGTGGTCATATTTATAATTTAAATGTACTATCTAGAATGCACTTAAAACATTGCAAACATGCCTTTGAATGTAAATAAACGTGACATAAGATTCGAACACATATATAAATAAATATAGTCAACTTTTGAAAGCTTAATATAAATGTACTATATTAAATCCATGTTCTGCAATATAAAGAACATCACAAGATTTTTATATTAGAAGAAGAAAAATAAATATTTATCAAAATATACAATGTATGTAGTCAAATTAACAATAGTGATAAACTCATTACCGAAGCGCTAAAGTCATAAATATTACTTAAATAACCAGCTCTAACATAAAACCAATTAAAATTCTTCACGAACGAATAAGCCAACGTGCGTAGACACTCCTAATCTGTATTTATTTTAAGAAAAGATTTTATTAATCCCCCACAATAGGACATAAAGCATAATTTTCTCTAAAAGGCAAGTAATTGTTGACGCGTGTAACCTTCTTACGTGCGTGGTAACCATTGTCAATGATATCTATTATCAAACCATAGACTTGTCAACTTCCGTGTATTAATATCACTAAAGTCTTCTTTCTTTACCCTCGACATCAAAGAGGTGAGAGTTTTCAGAAGAGTGAGCTTTTTCTGTGTGAGTTACAGAATCGCAGGGCAGGAGAACCAAAATAATTTATAAACCTAACTTGAAAGATAAATTAAAAAAAGATGAAACTAGATGGGACGTCTTTTGATATGTTATATTTTTTTTTAATGGCTCTGGCACGATTTGTGCTTTAGCCAGCGTCAAGTACAGGATTTTTTATAATTCGTGATTGTCTTTTTTTTTTAAATTCGACCGTGTCCTCCATGTACGGTTTAAGCACTCGCCCGGTACCGCACAACCCTCCCAAAGGCCGAAAACAAATTTTAAATTAAATTAAAACTTGCCCTCGAACCGGGAATCGAACCCGGTACCACTCACCTAGCTGCCACTTAATAAGACCGCTAGGCTATGAGGCCCCCTATGTTATAATTATATCTTGTCATCAAGAGATATATTTCAGCAATGCTTCAATATTATCATGAGTGCATCATCGACAATGCGTTCAAACCACGGACAAGATGAAACCTAATGTTATACTCTGTAGCTAAACGTATGTAAATCCCTTTATCCCGCCAACCCAGATGTCAGTACAACCTTTACAATCCTATGTTAATTATTTATTATGTTTAATCAGCCATGTCTAATCTAAGTCGTGATATTGTTGATTTCATTTTGTTTGCTTTGAGGAAGCAAACCTAGGGATTTATTAAGGTTCTTTATTGCTATTGCTAATTTGTCTGAGAATATATCAAAGACGCAACGTTGATAAGATTCGCGTTATTTTGTTTATAATCCGTAAGACGTGGTAAGATACGAAATATTGGTATTTTTGCATAGTTGTTTTAGATTTAACCAATTTTAAATATTATATATACGTATATATACTTACGTATAATATTTTTTTATATTTGTCAACATTAAGCGAACTAAGGACGAAAGCGATCTTTTCCAATCTCTACTATCAAAACCTGGCAAAGGGGGTAATTAACTATTGATTCTATTAATTCAAGGAACGAACTATTACGCTGTCTATGAGTCTTGGCACTTGCTCATAAAGAGCTGGCTAAATTTGAATAGTAATAGACATACAATTTATTACTAACAAAACACACACACAGAAACACAAAATATCAATAATAATAAAAAAATATAAAAAAGAATTAAAGATAATAATTATTTAACCATTTAGAACTATAAAACAACCAAAATTGTTCGAAAAAAATCTCTAGTTAAATCAGCGTCCTAGTTTTTCGCTTATAGTACTTTTTTTGTTAAAATAAACATTGCGTTTTCGAAGCCTTCGCTAAAGCTTTGATGGAAAAAGGCTGCCGAATGGAATACCGAACGTTTCGTGAATATTTTATTGTTTACAAGCTCTTTGACCAGATTATTTGTTTTATTTATATTAGAATTTGGGATAAATTATTATACTAGAATTCCTTTGGATTGTTGAACTTATAGGAAGATGGCGTCGTTCGAATACCACAGGAGCAGAGATGATACAGATGGACACGGAAATCTGTCGGTTATGCTCGTACGCCTGCTCTCGTGTTGGAGTGTGATCAGAGTATTAGAGTTACGAAATAGAGAGTGCAATTAATATGGTACACACACATACTATTGCATAATCTTCTGCGTAAATGGTCTCGTCTCTTAATAAAGTATTAAAGTATAACAGGGTTAACACACCAATTCACAAAGACTTCACTACATGCAGAAATTTTGCTTTCGATTATGTCATAGATACGGCGTAGTAAGGAAATATCTTACGTAGCAAAAACTTTTGCAGTGCTTTTAAGTTTTCCGATGAAACTCAATTGACTACTCAGCTTAAACTAAAACAAAATAGGTCAGTTGTAGGGAACCATTTTTGACTTCATGACCTTTACTTTTAAAGAACATATTTTATCCAACCTCATTCAGGCGAGAGTTTGTTTAAAGCTATTCAAATAATATTGTTTGTGGTTGCCGGATGAAAGTATCTCAGTTTGAGAATGAAATTACTATTAGTACAGGTTCTAAAAAAGAAATAAATTATTATTGTTTGTTATGCTACTCTGACCTCTACTTACAAACTTAACAACGATACTATTTAAATGAAAGTTAAGAGCTTACACGAATACACATGATGCATGTGGGGTGTGCAATTGGTATTTTTTGACGGTGACAAATTTATTAAAATTATTTTATTTCCTGTGTGTATGTGTGTGTTACACATAAATTATTTACAAAATTCTTATTCTGTAATAATAATAGTTAAACATTGATGAATAGAATTAAAACAAATTTAGAAAGTTTTATCCCTGTGGAAGTGTACCTTTATAGCTGACATTATTTCCTCGCTTATTAATTGAGTAAGAAAATGCCAGCTCCGGCAGCACCAGGTCACTACTATCAACTATTTAATTAGCGCCTGTGCATTTGAACTCCATGGCCCAAGAGTCTCTTCTTCAAAGGGAAAAAAAAATCAAAGGAGGAAAGACATATAGGTATATTAACAATTTATTATTTTCCACCTGCTCTGAGGCCTCGCCATCTTTTTTGCAAGTCCGAGAAAGGTAATACATGGCTAACGAGCTCACACAAGTAGCATCACTTACCAAAGCCCGCCCCATCCTCCAAAAGATCAAAGACATCTATCATAGGCTTATGATGTTGTTGGGAGCGGCATGGCGAGTAAAATTACCTGCACTATTTTGGCAATGGAGGCTAGGTGTCCAGCATACTTCAAAGCCACAAGTCGAAGGCTGATGGCAATTCGAAGTGATCCAGTAGTATATAAGGTTGTCAGTGTTTGGCGAAGGAAAAGCATTAAGCCAATGAGTCAATTCCCTAGACCCCACTGCCACCAGCCTTGCGCGATCTGTAATTGTGGTATAACCTAATAAGTTGAGTGGAATTCCGATTTACAAACGTTTAATTTAAGATAGATTCAAAATGTTTTTAAATGATCCAAATCATGTAAAAAGAACTGAATGATTTCATAGAGGGCAACAACGAAGTACATAACTTAGGTTAGGAATAAAAGGACAGATTTTAAAATGGACAGTGCTTAGTGTGCAGACTACCACGAATCCATCCAGAAGACGGTGAGAAAGATCTTTAAATTTGGATATTGTCGAGTTAATGTGTTTAAAGCTTCAAAATCGGTGCCCCTAAGAGGTACACCGATTTTTTAATCATTATTTATATTTGGGGCTAAGGTATTAATTTGTTTTATTATGTAATCGGTGTCGAAATTCTCACCATGGAGATATATTTCATTTAAAGTTAGACCTATTGAATTAAGAGCTGATATAATCTTAGAAAGTACAAGTTATGCGTTACCTCCTAGAGTGCCATCATCAAGATACCAGAAGCTATAAATTAATTTAAGATTTTGTGTACAACAATTTATAGCGAGACTAAAAATGGCCGGCCCAAAGAGAAAACACGTTTGGATTATATATTATATTATTACGTGATAGATCATGCAATATTATCAAAGATTTTATATATTTCGCCATAAGTATTATGAAAAGCGTTACGATGGAAAAATTGGACCTATCGTTGCCATGAACACCAAAGCATTTTTTAAAGAAAATCTAATCGTCAATCTAAATATATCATTCAATAATATATAGGAAAAACGTGTTGAAAATAAATTTTATATTTTTCTTTGTAATTGTATTTATTATAATTACTTAGGCAACAAAATCTATATATTTTGTCGGCGAGGCGCGATACAATCAAGGTGAAATATATCTAATTGGACTCCATTTTCCCTCAGCTCATAAAATCCTCCAATAAGTATAATTTTACTGGGATTATTCTACTTCTAACATTTTATTAAGGCCCTTATAAAAGTCAATAGGTATAAAAGGTCATAAAGTTCTCTACAACTCCTATTTTATTACTTACGTATTAATAATACGGATATACAGTTTACCCGCTTGAAATTTTTGACAATTACAGGACGTAATATTGAAATAAAATTAGATTATAATTTTCCGATTAAAATAAAAAAAATATTATTGAAGTAAAATATTTGTAATTTTAGATATTTACGTTAGTCAAAAAACAAAATAAATATTTTTCGAAATTTCCATAGTTTAAAGTAATTTACATAGATTATATTGTCATTTCGAGTTACAATACACTTTTAGTCGGTAATTAAAAGCTCATTTTCTAAATAACTGTATTTAAGTATAAAAACTAGCTCAGCTATAGCTAAACGGTTGTTTTTTTTTATTATTATAATTCATTCCATACCATGTAAATGTAATGTAAAAGATGTAATGATTGTAGCTTAAAAGCATCTTGAAAAATAAAATATTTGGCGATTATAGATTGGCGCATAGTTTCTTGCCAGTTCTTCTCGACCTTTCGACGTCCTTGATTTGAGAACTATCAGTACATCTAAATTTAGATTCATAAATTTTAACGTTCATATGTGTTCACTGTTCATGTATAACTATATTTTTTAATTATAAGTTTGACCCATTAATTTACACGAAAAAACATAAGTAATTTATGTAACTAGATTTTAAAGATATAATGGATTTAATTGTTTTACAAGAACAATGAACTGATTTGTTTTATTATAACTTAAAGAACCTATAAACCGGACCTACATATTAAGAGTTACATTAAACTGAGTTGTACGATTTCATTTACTGGGAGGATATTATGTGATATTCACAAGGGTTCGCTAAACGTTAGGGGCAGACTTTATAAGATATAAAAGTAAAACAAGTTCTGTACTTGGTAATATTGACAATATGCTTTATTTACATTATTTTTGCTAGTTAAACTCCTCCTCCCTACTTTAATTATATATTATTGAAAATTACCACAAAAAAGTAATTTTCACAACTGGAACTTACGAAAAAATTCCGCCAGTATTACATTGTTCGCCGTATTAAATCAATTGCTTTTTTTTTAATTTTATAAACTGTATCGTTGTAAGCATTTATTTAAACTAAACTAGTAAACATATTTCACTTATGAGAGATAAGATATAAATAACTACAGTATGTATTACCTAACAGCTTGGCTATACAATATGTGGAAGGGCCTGAAACGTGCTTAGAATGGTGTGGTTGTAAATCTTTTAAGCTCGGATAAACGCCTCTAAATAAACCATTTATGCAGGGATATTTAAATTGAAATATAATATTCATAATATAAAAATCGACAACGGACAATCTAAGGTGTTTGTTACTTTCGAGAGTTACAAAGAAATATAGTTGCATATTAAAGTGGGTTTAACAATCATAATTTCGAAATTGTTTGAGATGAAAATTACATATTTAATCCACAACGACGTAGCATTGCTGTAGATTGATATCGGGTCAAAACATTTTCTCTTATAATATGCATGAATGTTTAATTTATTATTATTTGACTGGTACAATTTGTAGAACGAAATTTATTCTCATATTATTTGCTTATGTCTCAAAATTTGTTCGTTATTAAATTTATGACGGTGACAATAAAGTCATTGATATATTATGTTACTATACTAAATAATCAATATCTTACCTTAAATGCATATTTGTTCCTATATCAAAAGTATTTATCAAAATCTTCTAACTAATATTCCCCGGTTTAAGAAGATTGACTTTGCCACATCTTTGCAATAGCGATCTTGCAACAGTTTTTTGGCTTACGTATCGATTGTTCACGGACCCTTATCACTGTCTTTTTAAATCTGGCTCACGACGTGTGACCTTAAGATTTATTTTGTTCTAGATATTTTATAATCTATTGAATAAACCGACTGAGTTTAGCTGAGATTCAAAAATTATCGGTATTAATATTACAACTTTATTCATGATATAAATATGGTTGTGACAAAATTGATCTAACACTCGAGAGCCCTTGTGTTGTGGGTAACTAGATTACAATAACGTCGTGGTACATGATGTGTTTAAAAATTGTTTTTTAAGAAAAAGTAGGTGATGCAGAACTCATCTAATCAAACAAAATTCGTATAAGACTTTAAGTATACGTGAATGTATGAGTATGTAAATGGGTGTGTGTGCACACTCTGTTTTTGAGAGTGTGGCTGGGAATTGTTATAAGTGTGCGCTGTGACTGTTAGTTTTCGAACCCTCAGTCATTCCAAAATATATATTGACAGGCTAGTGTAAAGGGTGGATTTGGACATTCCATTGCAAAAGCATACAAAATATATTCATCACACGTAAGGCTGGAAGCTCTGTGGGGGGGGGGGGGAGGGAGGGGGGGGGGGGGGGGGGGGGGGGGGGGGGGGGGGGGGGGGGGGGAGATATCAATATAAATTGTCTGAGATTAACGCCCGGCTGTGCACCAATACGTTTTACTTTCTATATGCACAGTTAACTTGCTAGTAGGGCGAAGGAAAAACATCGTGTGATAATCGGCATCACCTTCAGATTCAGAGACACGACTTTGCGTTAGGTGTGACGTATTATGGTTATGGTTGTACAATCTTTATTTCTATTACAACTTTTTTAAAAACTACACAGAAACATTTATATACCTTAATTAATTTATTTGCACAGACTTTTAACAGTTACACACCACAAAAAAGGAAACAAGTAACAACAAAAATGAATAATAAGTAGAAGCAATCTAACAAAAAGACATAATCAATAAAATTCGATATGGTAATAAGAGTGACGTTTTTGAAGTCCCGTTTCTGAATCTCACCCTTAGATATTGTCACATACTGCTTAAAGAAATATTAGTCAGTCAGTCTATTGGGAGTTACAGGATACTAAAAATATAATGCTATAACAGTACTATTTACTTGCAGTTTTAAGTATACATTTTCTCAGTTCAGTGACCAGTAATGTTGCTTTATTCAGAAACATACAACGAAGTTCGGTAAAGCTTTACATGGTCTAGCGGATTTGAAGTTAACGGAGATATAGTTCTGAATTATATTTCTATGTTTTCGGTATTTTATCTCGAATGGTAATTTAATGTATCTGTGAATAGATTCCATACAAAACAGGATAATTGCAACAGAAAAGCAAATGCTAATGATACTAAGATAAATAGTTTGTTTACTTCAAGTCTAGGCTTATAGACGAATCTACTATTTCTCTTCGATGTTGTTTTCTTCTCGGCTATTTTGTTTGTTATTTTACGTTCCTCGCCGCTGTTCTAGATATTTTTAAATTGAAAAACATAAATATATAGCCGTATAGAAGCTTGTGAGTATGTGCGTACGGATAAATTAATTACTCAATATTATACTAGAGTATTTCTACAATATAAACGAGAGAACGGAACGGAATGAGAGGTTAGACAAAAATAAGTAGAAAGACAGTTGATGGAAAAAAAGACACACAGAGAGCAAGGAAAACTATTAAAAAACCGAGAAAGCACGACCTGATTATGAACAAAAACAGTACAGATAAACTGTTAAAAATGGTTTTAGTCAGCGTTGCTAAGTTTATAAATTAGTTTGTTAGCACCAACCATTTAATTTCGACTTTAGAGTCTACTTTGTAAAGGCACTGCTTGGTTCGTACGCTCAATTGAACTGACACATCATTTCTTGTAATGAAATCTCGCTGTTGGTCTGTTGGGCCTTGACAGCTCAGCCCTGCGATTCTGTAACTCACTTTTCGAACTCACAACAAACTACAATAAACAATAAACTACAAGGAGACACCTTATCAGAATGCCAAATCGTAAAATGACTACTTTACGACTGATTTGAGCGCGACCGTCGATGCGAAAACCGCTGTGTGAGTTCGAAAAGTGAGTTACAGAATCGCAGGGCAGCTCGGGCTGTTTTGGCCAGCATATACTACTGTAGGAAATGTAGGGCTTTTCCCACGACTAGCACAAGGATGTCTCCTGAGAGGCTAGGAGTGAGGACCGCACCAAGTAGTGCCTGTATTTATAACAACTCGAATTTGTGATAAATAAGCTTCGTGACACTTCGTGTACCCGTTTCGCGACCAAACCCGAACCGACTAAAGAGTCAAACGGCAGTCGAAGGAACGAGTATCGAATAATTACTTACTTTGATATTATCTACCAAAAGTTTATCAATGCCGGGTTTAGAGGTCTGGAGGCCTGGGGCCAACAAAGGAGTGGAGGCGCCCTGGCCACAAACTATTTTCCAAATAAAGAAGGAAATTGTCTCAGTCAAGTTTTCCAATTAATTATTTATTGCAAACCTTATGATGATTTTGGTAATGAAACGAATGTTGTGAAGAAAACAATTCTTTTTTATTTGTTGATTTTTTATGATTCTTGTTTTAGTTTTAATTAAAAAAATTCAGTGTAAATAATAAAAGAATCTGACAATGCTCAATCAATCGTGAAGCGTCGCTGTACACCATCAGTCAATAATCGGATCTAGCTGATATTGAAATATTGCTTGTCGTACGTAAATAGATTCAGAATGTAAGCATTGAATAACGGCATTGAAAAGGACCACTTGTAAGGATTATTTTGCTTGCAAATTTCATTCTCCTCCCGTGAAACGGCATATAAATGTTGGCACTAACCATAGAAACACTAAAAGACAACACATTAGTACAGTACATCGTAGTTCGTCGCAATATTCGTAGACTCGTAGACCATCTCGTAGAAGTCGTAGCAAGTATTTGAAGTCATACAATGCAGCGCTGGCATTATTGCAACTAAGAGTCACAAAAACAACTGTTTGTATTTTGTTGTTTATGAAATGTTTGGTTTACTTTAACGCTATTTTAAAGCTAGTCAAGAGTTTATAAATAACGTTATAAGCTTGATTTTTTAAATATCTTTACCGACTGACTGATACTGTAATACTACTACAATACTGTGGAATACTGAATAATATATTCATAACATATATGTAATAAACTGATACATTTAATTTAAAGACATCTAATACATCAAATTATCTATGGCTTTGCTTCACGTTTTGAGGTACGTTAAAGCAATAACGGTGCGAACAAATTCAATTTCATCCCTGCCAGCGAAAAATTCGAAAGCACCTTTCACATTCCATAAGTAACTTATACTATGTTGAATGTAGTAGTATTCGGTTTCAATCACGTCAACCTAAGGCTTAAAGTGTTTAATCTTTTTTTGAGTTCTCTCACTTCACAAAAACCAGAAATGTAAAGTAGAGAAAAAAATTAAAAGAAGGTGAAAACATAAATATTTTGTTAATACATTCTTAATTATTCAAGCTTTAAAATAAAAAAAAACGTGTGGCACTCGGAGACTGTCGCGGTAAAGCTGTTGCATAGCATTTTTAACAACTTATGCAATTATAATTATTTATTTTTTATTTATGCAGTATTTTTTTTCTTTGATATTAATTCAAGTTTTTTCTTTGTTATTAACAACTCAATCTACCACTCTACCACTCTACCAGACTAACACGCCTATATAGTCTGTCTCACTCTAACGCGTAACGGCTGCACCGGCAGCGCTTACGCTGTCACCGATCTCGTTGGAGAGATGTGAGTATTCGATCTGTCCCACTCTAACGCACTTGCGCTACGTCACCGATCACGCCAGACTGATATGAGACGCAGTATGCGTTCTGTCCCGCTCTAACGCGTATTGGCCGCACCTTTATATCGTCATCGTGTGTTAGGTTTTTATTTTCGTTACAGAATTTCTTAATTCGGTCGCCGCGCTCAAAGCTTGCGATAAAATATATGCCAAAGATTAAAAATAATTAAAGTACGTATATTAAAATAATCAAATAATACACTTTTCTTTCGCCTAAATAAAATAGAATTCATTGCGAAGGTCCAGGTGCACAAGTTGTTAGACGTTGCAATATATATACTTTAATTGAATTCTGTAGAAACACTGTGTTCATTTGCAACGATTTAAAAGGCCGTCTAGTCTACAGCTACAAGATATTCATGAGGTCATGTCTCTTAGTTCAAGCTCCGAGGCATAGCAAATTTGTTAAACAAATAATTCTATGTAACGTTTATGACTGATAATATCACACCCTTTATTGATATATTCTATTGAAGATAACGCTTGGCTTAACACAAGTGAAATTAAGACAAACAGATAGTTACGTACTCTTATTTATTTAATACAAAGGTCAGCCAATAGATATGCCTTTAATTGCATATTTAAACTGTCTCATAAAATACGTGCAAACCCAATTACAGGCTGACATAGCATTTAAACCTTTCTGCGGACTTCGATAACAACAAGGAGATTGAAAATGTGAAAAGGAAGACGAAACGACTGCGTGAACCGTTTGATTCTAGCATCTATATTTCAACATGCGTTGGCACGCAATGACGCGATACGTCATGATTGCGTCCATTTGTCCAATCACAATCTAACTTAACCTATTCTGTGAGCCTGGAGACCCAAAGTGAGCCTTGGCTTACGAAATTAGCGAACACAACTTTTGTCGAACATGCGCTACCTCTTGCTAATCGGCCATTTAGAGCTAGCATAGGATCTCCACAGCGTTGTTCCTGCGATATCTTCGCCCTTACTCTGTAACTTCCAATAGCAACAAATATTCGTAGCGCTGATGTCACAAACTTGGAATTTGGAGCAACATTGGAATCGGGATGGCTGTCGTTACAGAATAAGCTGAAAGCGCTGGAAAGACGGCGTGAAGAAGAATGACGCGAGCGTAAGTGGCGGATTAGCTAGCGGTAGTGATCGAGCCAACGCCGTAGGCCAGCCGACAGACCCGCGGCCGGTTGGTATTCCAAGATAAACTTATTTTCCTTCACAATCATCCTTTTTGGAGTTTACTCCTTAAGAAACGATTTGAGTTATAAGGCCCGGTACGGAAATTTTATGAGGAGTAAAATCAAGTGTAACACGAAAAGTTGAGGCGTTATGTAGAAAGAGACAAACATATATATCTGTAGGATTGAACGTGTAAAAGAATGAGATGGAATACATTACACAGACTTTTCTATTTTGAATTCACGTTTTGACAGCCACGTTACAACATTGTCAGTGTTGACAGGTGTAAAAAATACAAGTAGATTGTCTAGCGTGCCATAGAGTTTTGTCAATAGTAATGGTCAGTGAAATTAAAACTAAAAAGATTGTTCATTCTTATTCTTCTCTTACTATAAAGGTAACTTTGGTCACAGAAAGAAAATCCTATTTGGGCATAGATGATCTAGGTACGTTTTATTACTACTACAAACATTTATATTATAAAAACATATATTCTTACCACCTTTAGTATGAAAATATGGTCGACAGCCACAGAACATTATCGCCATTTTATCGTTCGTAAGGAGTAAACTCCAATCGTGCGTGGTAGCTGACACACACACACTTTTTTTTTCATTCGTCTGTTGTTTTACATTCTCAACCCCTAGAACTACTTAAAATATAACCGTTACTGTCATTGACAATCTTGTGCGACGACTCAAAAGTTTAAATGCTTGATTCTGTTATAGGCAAGTACTTACATTATTATTTTTCATATGATAATGGCGGTGGCTAGATAAACGAGCCTACGAAACAGCCATAAAAGGTAGCTACCGCAGAAAATGGAGTCATGTCTTCGTGGTACGCTCATAAAGTACCTGTTAAAAGAAAAAACTTATATACTTACCTATATAAAATTACCTGTTTGTTGTTGGTACTATTCAATAGTATTTTTAATCAAAAGATATTTCAGAAAGTAGTAAGTACCAATACTCGTACTACTAACTTTGAAACGCAAAGTCACAGTCTGCGCGGATTATTATGGAGCTACGAGAAAGATGATTGAGCGAGTACACGGAAAAGTATTATATTTCGCTTCATAATAAACTTTTGTACGAATTTTCATATTTTGCTTTCTAGCTTCAATACATATTTATGTAACATCGGGGAAAATTAAATTCTTCGTCACAAAATGTTATAAAAGGGACATGAGTTTAATAAAGAAATGCTTTCAATTTGCCACAGATAATTGAGTGGCATTCCTGTGTCTATGAGCTGTTGTCTATTAAGGCCAAAGACAATTTGCGTCGTTATAAGTAAAAATGATCGCCATAAAATCTAATTTGATCGACAAACTGGCAACTTTTATGTTTTTATGGGTTTTCATTTTTATGACAACTTGAGTTAACTGTATCTTTATATAATTGTTTTTAATAAATTAATTAAATAGTTATCTTATAGGTATATAGAAATTTTTCTATAATACATTTAAATTATACTCTAGTAATTACTATTACTATTTAAAAGACATAATAAACTTATTTAAATACGAGGAAATTCATACATACCTTCCATTCGTACAATATCTCTTTTGGGCTACATTACATTATAATTGTATGAAAATAAGGTAGCAATATGGCGCTGTCGCCTTTCCCGCGTTTATTTGCATTGCTACTTCAAAGCGTTCCCAAATATTGACTTGTCATATCGCTTGATGACGGGTGACACTAATTAGTTCCCGATCAAAATTGAAATCAAACTAATTTTGAAATTAGAACGTGGATGGAATGAGAATTTTAAAATTAGAATCTATAAAACAAGTTTTGGTTTGGTTTTAATTTGTGACCAGTTACGCTAAATTTTAATTAGTAGGCAGTTTGAGGGTAAGGCTTAATTTTATTTTATTAAAGCTCTAAAGGACATCGGTTTTATCCAAAATTTACGTAATTAACGTAGAATGTCATTACTATGCTGCATTATCATAAATATTTTCAAAGACATTGTCTATCTTTATTATAGTCCTAAAGAAAGTGACTCTGTCAAAAAACATATCCAAAGCCATAGTTTACATCTCAAAAAATATCACGTCTCATATTGAGACATAGGTCTTAAAACTACACGATTTATTATCTCTTTATATGTTGTTGTTTAAATAGGCAGACATATTATTATTATGACATTTGACCTAACAAGCACATGTAGTAATAACTACATTAATACAAATTGTACGTGTTAAGCTACTGAAGTTTGAACCCGTTTTAGCACAGATAAAGAATCAATAAACCAGTTATGGCCCGTATAACTCTTAATTAAAATAATTCCTTAATGAAAGAGAGCTTAGCACAATAATAGCTATAAAAGGCTAAAAAAAAACGAACTAGAACTAGCAAGTTCTAGTTCGTTTTTTTTTTTTTAAGTTTTTTAAATTCTAATAGAATGCCAGCTTCTTTTATGAGCTGGTTAAATTCAATAATTTTCTAAGCAAAATGATTACGTACTCTTTAATATATCAGAGTTAAATTTTGCTTAGAAAATTTACTACAATATGGCAAAGTATTTATTTTTTATAATAAAGCAAACATATTAAACCTTATTTGTGAAATGACGTAGTAAAGTAATAATCAATTATGACATAAAATACTGCCTAATGCGAATTTAACGACCATATATTTCGCGTGTATTGACGGAAATGGATTTCACTAATATCACATTGATTCACCGAATTTGTACCTATATGTTTCGATTAGTTTACACAATGAGCATTTGAAATAGTTTGCACGTCGCTTCTAATTTTGAATATATGGCCTAAATATATGCAATCCTTTTCAATCCCAAAACTCCCTTTTATAAAAATGAATTCAATTTCTTAGGTCCGCTCATATGTTACGCTCCTCTGATAGATGCATTTTGGAAATTGCATCTCACAGCTCATGCTTTTTATTCAAATCGTTTAGGATGTCTGCCATAAAGTTGTGGAGTACGCTCCCCGACTCCATGTTTTTGGCTACCTCTCTGACCTCTTTTAAAAGTCTTCTACATAAACAAATCTTAACCATTTATTGCTCAACCATGACTTTTGTAATTCATGTCTTTTCTTTTTGTAATTCATGAACGTTAAGATTAGCTTTTATTTTAGACTAGCAATGCCCCGCGGTTTCACTCGCGAAGATACCGATACTCGTGTTAATGGAAAGTCTAATAGGTCGGACAATGGATATATTTTTGTTATCATAAAAGCTTAATTTTACTTAGTTTTCTTAGTTTTTAATTACTTCCTTTCAGATTATTAGATACACACTTACATTCATAATCTAATTAATATACAGATTTTAATTTACAACGAATATATATCTAATACCTTTTTTAAATTCGTAATATCATTTACGTAGACTGTCCGATATTAGTAAATTTAAAAATACTCTACAGGTATTGAAAAATTCTTGATTTCAAGTAGGTAATGAAAGAATTTTTTAATCAGTCCAGGAATTTTTAGCTTGATTATTATAAATTGTTAAAAATAAAATAAAAATCCAAATGCAAAACTTTGTTCTAAATATTAGAGAAGAGATTTATTTGTAGAACTTCAGTGTCTTAGAACTTCCCTATTCACAACATTTGATGTAGTTTTGTTTTGTGGCAGCAAAATAATTTCATGTTTTGGAGTTCCGACTCGAAATATGCCACATACGATTGCCCATTGGAAAAACATTATTTTTGTAGATATTGATACGTTCTATAAAACTGTACAATTTTTTGTTGTATCATCAAGAGTTTCCACAGCGCACGCGACGACATATAATTTATGGAATTTTTTTGTCACACCTCGGGTTATATTATTGCATTTTTGTAAGGGATTACTATTTTTCGTAACCTATGTTTTTTGAGTCGGTCAGTGAAGATGCAGCTTTCTAATTATGAAAGAATGTTTGAAAACATTCCAAACATACGTACAAAAACACAAAAGTTTCCTCTTTATAATATTAGTATAGATTAAGGTTGGTCATTGTATAATTTTTCAGTATTACTTGTAATTTTATTGATGTTAATTTAGTTATGCACTTTACCCTTAGTATTTCTTTTTTTTCCTCACGAGGGTTGCCTAGTGCAACGGGCGGGATTATCTCTAACCAGCGATCTGTTAGAGATAATCCCGCCCGTTGCATCCCTAATAATTTATGTTACTTGTTTTGATTTGTAATGTAATGAAGTTATAATAACAAAATAAAACTTAAACTAAAAGTACGTGTTTATCAACATGTTCATTAACAGCACTGACGTGCTGTTATTCGACTTAGAACTCCAAGTCTTTACGAAAGAGTGTTGCTACTGAAGTATCATTTTATAGCTAAAACGTTACAGTTAATCACTTTGCCGGCCGTTTTATGCAGTCCGCCCCTCTCGTATCGATTTCTGATTTAGACCACGATAGCCTGTCCCATTTTTTTAATTTTATTGCCTCCGTCCAAATCGGTTCAAATTAAATACGGTTTTTTATACAAGCTGTCCTTTTTTGTAATGAATTGTTAGAATCTGAGCGAAAAAAGAACCATCGTAGGATTTGAGGCTGCAGTCGTCCTATGTTCCTTATTTTGTTATGTTGACAACACTGTTACATCATATTACTTATAGTAATTATCTTGATCTCTTGAATTATGAAAAATAAAGGTATATAATTTTTATGAATAAAATAACGCGTAGCCAATAAGGATTATAATGTCCAAACGCCACCGCCATACTAATATTCCTATTTTTTAAACAAAAAGAAAAGTATTAGGGAAATCCCGAACAGAGTAGAGTTATTATTCATTAAGTAATCTGTCATCTTGAAAAATAAAAACTTGGCGATTAAAAAAAGTGGTGGAGAGTGTCATCCAGTTCTTCGCCCGCAGTTCATAAGTGACCAAGATTTTATTACCTATAAATAAATGATATCTTGATTTTTTGAGTGGAAAAATAAGACAGTACTTATTTACCAACACCAGAAAAATAAATAGATCGAGCGCTTTCCATCGCGATGTTTTCCTTCACCGCCGTGGTTTAAACCAATGACCTCAGGTCTCAGTCGCAAACATTTGATAGTTTTAATCTAAGCCTAAATGGCATTGTTTTAGAAATATAGAAACCTACAAGGCTAAAGGTCTAGGTAAAAGGGTCATAATACCAGTCGTGCCAAAGGTTATGTAACCGAATCTTTTAGAATCAACTTACCTAATGGAGTTTTCGTGTAACATAAATTTCCAACGAAATATTACCACTGCGACAGTTTTTCGTTAAAAATTTCATCGGTTTAGTCCTAAGTGCTAACTTTTATATCAGTTGTAAGCTTGCGGAGAAAAAATCATTAAAATAGTTAACCAATATAATACTATTATATGCGTTCCATGTATTATACTTACTACCTTTTACTTTTATATTTTGTGTATTGAGTGCAGTCTGAATCGACCACTCACGCAACCGAATCTTTTACACCCACATATTTCTTTATAAGAATTCGTATTTCAATAGACGGTCCTATTTCAATATTTAGATATTGTTATCACGTGTTATATTTAGAAACAACCTTGATATCTGTTTATTATTCGCAACACTTTCCCTATTGTCTCAAAAATGGTGAGCGCGTGATAATTTTGTTTGAACACTACACGATATTTTGGAGGTGTCTTTAATACAATGGACTCATGAATGTCTCTGGCGAAATGCGGATTAGCAATTTAACTTTCGAACGTGATTTGAAAACTTGGATATGGTATGACTTATTTTTACGAGGGCTTGCTGTTTACAATCTAACGACATTCTTAGGGCCATAGACTAATTGAAAAACCTTCGTGGTGTCGCTGCCACCGCAGACTTTGATTATTAAAGTTTATTCATATATTATTATTAGGTCCCCAGCTCGTTATAAAATTTATCGTGGAAAAACAGTACCTACCGTATATATGAACACAATTTTGCTACTGAAATGTATGCATCTATTTATAACAAACTTATGAACGTATAACGTAGGAGTGTAATGTTATTTTAAGTTTTATCGAATCTCACTCGATGGTAGCTTCCAATGAAGAAAAATATATAGAAA